>JAVJIF010004021.1:180000-261001 GCA_038442645.1 Agave tequilana
CTCAGAAAGAAAAATATCTCATGTGGTTCGGCGCGCAGCAAGACCTCTTCTCGCAACTGATGTAATGGTCATCCTTTTCTTTGATTTTCTAATGAATTTCGGAGGGGAATCTCATAAGCTTTCCCCTGGACTTCAGTGAAAAGACCATACCGCGAACAAGGGTCTGAAAGAGGCTCGACTCTGTCTTGTCTCTGTCCAGCAGGTAGTATGCAATACTCAGTGCCTTTTCCCGTCAAAATGGCGAGGTTCAAATCCCTATCCCTATTCAAGATTGATCGTGAGCAAAGAACATCTGTGCTTGTTATGTACTCAGGCTATCCACGGTCGATACTAATAAGAATAAAGGGCTCTATCTAAGGGTTGGTGTGGCGTTGTAAAGCTACAGCTCGAAAGGATTCTTTACTTTGGATAGCGGATACTCTTGAACGGTTTTATTCTCCTCCGGTTAAGGCTGAAGTGCGCTACCTAACATTCGTTCTATTCTCAGTTTATCCTTCAGGAAGCGACTTTATACTTCAGTGAGCTACTTAGGCACTCCTGCCCTTGTTGCTTCTTTCTATTAAAAAAATCTAAGGACGTTTACTTGTGAGGAAACTACCTCTTTCTCGCCTCATACTTTCAGACGGTCTCTCTTCTTCCCCTCATACTTTCCTATCTTTATAACTAGAGTAGAAAGCCTATTCTTTCACTCCGCCTTCGACTGCTAAGAACCTGACTTTCCCACTGAGCTACTAGAGTACTGAACTTGCTAAAGCGTCTCTTGCTCACTAGCCCACTGAAGGAAGTATGGAAGGAGAAACGGAATTCAAATAGAACTCTTTCTAGTAAGTTGCTCACGAGCCAGTCAAGTAGGCATATTTTCTATGAGTAGTTAGCCAGTCAAGGAAATCCGATCAAAAATGAACAATTTTACGGTCTTTCATAACTTTTCTCACATTTCGAAGTGAAGTAGGCGTCAACCATTCCCTCCATCCTTAAATGATGGGCTATCCACTACGGTTGAGGAAAGCGAAATAGTGATTTTGCGTATAGTGAGTCAAGCCGAGAAAGAGTCGAAAGATAGGTTTTCAATCGATTAGGAAAGTCTCTATCTATATAGGAAGGAGATGCGCTCAAGCTGAGAAAGCTACGATTATGCTTGAACGGTCCTGTCCTATTGTCTTTCTTAGTTCCGTGGGGCTTGAAAGCCCTGCCAGTGTTCAAGTGGTGAAAGCTTCAGGAGAAACTGTTCAATCCTTTAGGAGGAAGATGGAGGGTTCTCGTACTCGCTTTCAAGCTTCAGTGTTCAAGTCAAGATTCATTAGTCCGGTCCGAAGAAAGATGAAAGACTCCAATCGTATAAAAGAGGGGATTCTAGGTATGGCAAAAAGGTAGTTCCGGTTGTTTGACTCCCTCTCCCATTGTAGTCGGATCGGGCCATTTGAGTTCCACTTTCCCCCCTTTTTCTAAAGATGGGGTGATTCCTTACTCTTTGCCCGACTCAATTGAAGTAATTAAATAATTAAAAAAGTATAGATCGTACACCTCCAGTCCAGGCAAGGTGGCTGACCTTGTGTGCCCAAATGATTCAATTTATAGTTTCATCTTGTTATTGCGTACGTAATAGTTGCTGCGCTTCTTTCAAGTGTAAAGATCGACCAACCAGGGCCGGAGTGCCCAAACATACTGAGTCCAAAAATGACTTGTTTAGGTAGGTCACCCCCGTGGCATAGTAGAACCATGGTACCTTGTTGGCCAGCCTTAAGCGTTGAAAAGCCCAACGTTCCTAAGTAGGTTCCAGCTCTTAGGTGGATTGCCGACTACAAGACAAGTGCGCTAGCTATATGCTTGCTATATGCAAGACACTTCCAATCCGCACATTGGCAGAACTCCTTTTTTTCATACCGAAGTTAGGCTGGCTCGACCATAGGGAGAAGAAGGTAAGTACTTTATTTCCTTCCTCCGAGTGTCCTTGCTTGTCTGGTAGTTGAATGGAGAGCGAGAGAGAGATAAGGCAGGCATGCAGCCAGGGAAGCGGATGATAGACCTGCAGAGGCGATCACTTGGATTCGGTATCTCAGATGTTGAGGGCGGCTTAATGAAAGGCTGCGGGCTCCGCCGGGGCCTACTCGCTCGAATCGCCCAACAGATCGGGATTCAGGAAGGGAATTGAGTCGAGACCAGCAGAAGCTTATCAGGTTGATGCTAGCTCATTGGATCCAGGAGAGGAAGAGACACAAGGCTTAGTGGCTTTGGTGAAGGGTCGAATGGCATCGCTTCCTTTTGGGAGAGGTATTCACTTCGAGGGTTCAATGCAGCTAGAGAGCTGCTGCACCGGAGCTTCTATGGCTGCATGCCCATTTATGGCTATCTAGTCCCAGGGAATGGAAGGTGAGAAGCATCATTTTAATCCCGATTGCCAGGTACAGTTCCATCTCTATTTGTTTCTCTCCGCCTCCGGTACGGACGAGCGGAGCAAAGGAAGCGAGTATGCTGCTAAGCGGCATTAGAACCGTCGATAGGGGATAGACAAGAGAAGAGAATAGCTTCGATACGACCTGCCAGTCAATGGAAATCTATTCCATGAACCCAGTCCCGGCCCAAGCTTTCTACTCTAAATGCCTCCGCTCTACATCTATCTATTCTCTAGGACCCAGACTCGAAGGGACATAAAGGTAATCTAATCTGTCTATGGCTCCAAAGCACCATTTCTATCCATTCCCGAGTCATCACCAGTCAATGACATCTCATGCCCTCGATTCGACTCCAGCAACAGCGAATGAAGCGCCACCTCCAGGGTAAAGTCCCAATGCTCTTGATCTATCTTCTCCAGATTCTGTTTCCCCTGCCCGGCTAGGTATTCCACTCCCAGTGACCTTCGCGGAACATCTATTGCACTCCTTTCCACGAAGCGAGAGCCACTCCTTTCTTGCGGACCTGCTCTGGAACCAGGACAGAAGTGTACCGCCCTCGATCAAACTATAAATTTCATAAGAGAAGAAAGATCGTAGCGAAAAGATCAATTCTTTCTTATAGTGTGGAGTACTTCGACGTCGAATCGACCATTTGCTTGTACTTTGATTTGTCGATAGCGGCTTGGTCTTCAGTGCACCCTCAGTCCTTCTACTTGATAGCCACTGCCATATTGAGTTCTCTTTTGTTTCGGTATATGCATGCGAGCTATTGGAAGTCACTTTGTTAGTGGTTGATATGGCTAGTGCCTTTTCCCCTACATCCCGCCCAGAGCCATTTGTTGAAGTGGAAGTGCTTCCGATAGTGGGTCTGGTGAGGGTTACTCTCAGAGTCACTTCGTCCCTTGCAAGGTCCTCCACGGGACAATCTCTCTTCTTTTCTTTTATTCAAGCTTGTGATAAAGCCATCCAGTTTCAGTTTGTCTTGCTTTCCTTTGCTCTTTTGCTAGCACGCGGGATTCATTCTGACTATTGCACCGGACGGACTGACTCATAGGCTTGCTTACTACTTTCTGGAGACAGGGTAGGGCAAGAACTATTTTATCCCGGGGAACTAGAGGGTTAGCTTCCATTAATAGCTCTAGCAACAGTGAATGACTCTAAACCCTTGCAGGAGATCTCTCCTGGGTGCTGACTTACTATAGAACCGGGTAGGCTTCGTTGATTGCCTCAACTCTAACTGAAAGGGAATGATTGACTAACAGAGTGAAAAAACAAACTGGAAGGCATTACTATTACTCTCACTCAAGCTAGGAGACCAAACACTCTACTAAGCTTTATAACGTCTTATAACGGAGGATAATCCACTTGCTCTCCCCTACTCCACTCTCCTTCTCTGGTTTGCTGCTCTAAGCGGCTAGGAGAGCTATTGGGAGGTTCTTCCTATATAAAGTATTCTATTAGCTAACTAGAAAGCTTTAAAAGACTACTTTGTTAATCGTTACCGATCCTCTTACAGACATTGGGACTTGGAATTACACCCTACAAGGAGAAAAACTAGAGGAAACACTTCCCTCTTAGGCTTACCAATCTTAATTACAGAATCAAGGTTATTAGCCTAATCTTTTTGAGTTCAATAACCCGCGTAGATCTGAGATTTCCTGGTTAAGGACTTATGCTTAGCGGGAGATTTTTTTTAGTAGAGGAAGCATCCAATTTGACATTAGAAGGGGCTTTAGCACGTCGAGGAAGAGAATAGGCTCCCGCTCTTTGCGGGATAAGGGCGGTTAGCAAGAAGGTTTTTGAATCAATGCAGGAAGACGCTCCTATTGAATCCGCTCTTGGGAATAGAAGGGGAATGCAGGCAATTTTCCTTTTTTTAAATGAAATGTCGCATTTCGAGTGCTTGGTTAGATCTCCTAATGTAATGAACGAGAAGATGCGGTGAATCAATCAGTATTAGCTAAGGAAAGCATGATAATTCTGGGGAAGAGAGGAAATCTGTCTTTATAGGAAATTTTGATTTATAGGGAATCTGTGCTTACTAAGCCTTTGTTTGAAGGACCGGTCTGAAAGTGCAAGACTAGCTGGACCCGGACTGACTAATCGCTAAGAGCTCACCCCGAGTGGGATAACTCTAAGTACGGCATTCAGTAAGAAGTAAGCCAAGTTCAGTGATCCTTGAGAATGAACTATCAGGCCTAAAGCCTAGACTAGGAGGAAAGAAAGACGACCGTCACCTTTACCCCTTAATCTGAAACTCTCACAAGAAGAATGGAAAGTCGTGGAATTGATTGAAGTTAGCCAAGTTCTCTTAGCCGTTACGTTAGGGTGACTCGAGAAAGCTTGAAAGGGAATTCCGAGAGCCCTTAAGCTTCAAGCTATCCGGCTTTAAACCGTGAAGGAGGAATCCGAGTTGGATCCTAAAATAAGGAAGATCGTTCATCAGCGCTTTCAGTAACTAAAAGTCAATCAGGTGCGTAATCAAGCTAATCTCATTCCTTAGGAGCAATAAGAGATGCAAGAGTTTACTTTACGTTGAATACAGGAACTAGTAAACTTAGCATAGATGGAATGAACTATCAGAGAAGAGAAGGCTGAAAGCCTAGCCGAAAGCTTTTTAGTCAAGTACGCATGAAGAGTTTTGAGGTAGAGGAAGAAGGCATACCATTCCGCATTCTTTGGCACGAGGGTTTGGCTTCCTTGATTCAGGTAGGAAAGAAGGGGCTATGGCACTTGGTTCATTCCTTTCTTTGGCAAAGGAAGGGAAGGAAGCAAGCAATTCGGACAGAAGAAAGAGGGCTTGAAAGAATAAGATACGTAGAGCGTGAACCAAGGTTCATAGGCGGATCAAAGTGATTATTTTTTTCAGTGGTATGGAACTACTATGCATTTGTAATAGCTGAACTTTGATCCGCCTATGAACCTTGGTTCACGCTCAAAACCATACAAAGTGATTAGATTTACAATTGATTGGTAGTCAAAAGTACATTTTTATCATCATATTTATCTTTTTATTTTCATATTTATTTATATAATTCTGCACATTTATTAATAATTTGTAATTTATTGTGTGCAGGCCTCGAATTCTTATTTTTACAATAAATAAAGCTTAAAGAGCCCAAAAGCCCAGATCCAAGCCCATGTTTGAAGCCCAGGTGTAAAAGTGCAAATATCAATTGTCAAAATTGCAAATACACAAGGGCCAAAGTTGCAAATACAAAGAAGAGGAAGGATAGACTTCTATTCAACCCTAAACACTTGCAGGATAGGATAAAATAACGGTTCTAATCCGCGGATTAGAACAACCTTTGTAAATAATTGTGGTTGTTTGACTGATTTTTCCTGCACACAAAAATATAGTATTTTAGAATATGATGTGCAAGTCTCAGTTCTAATCCGCAGTAGCAGGGCTATGCGGGTCGTGATCCTCAGGGAGGGACTAGCGATGGAAGCGTTTGTAAGATTCTCTAAAGTTTTTATCTTTTTATTATTAGCAGTGGTGGTATTTACAATGGATGGTGGTAGAAAAGAATATGGAGATGAGTTGTATTTATTCTACAAAAAGGAAAAGAAAAGAAACGAAAAGAAAAGAAAACTTACTTGAGATTGGTTGAAGAAAGAACGTGAAAACCTTACATGTTCTACCTTGCTTAGGAGGCGTTCCACGAATAGATCATAAGATCGATCTCAATCCCTGTGCACATTATATCGTCAAGCATACTCAAGTACGAAGTGATGCGTAGCTTGGAGGAGACGTCTTCATGAACTATCGCTGGTTCTCACAGAGCTTAGTTATACGTGCTTATGGAATCCACTTGCATGTTCATCAACAACCACAAGATCACAGAGAAAAAGAAAAGAAAAACAAAATAAAAATAACACATAAAATAAAGAACAAAAAGAAAAGTAATTACCTTTATTGCTTTAATCAATGGCAGAGAAAAGAAGATACATCGGTGTCACGCTCAATATAATCCTCTCTCTCTCTCTTGAAAATAAAAAGAAAAGAAACCCTAATTTACAAAAGAAGAAAACCTAGAAGAAACCCTAATCTTGGCCCTTGGCTCGCCTCTGGACGCTCTGTACGTTGTACTGCAGGGGATATTTATAGGTGCAGAAGGCCGAGGAGTCCTAGATAAACCTGCCCACGAAATCTGGGATCTGGATGAGATCAATGTGCCGCGGATTTGCGGCGGTTCCGCGGCACTTTTGTGGCTTCTGGCCACGCGCTTTGGCGCGTGGCCTCTCCTAGTCCGTCCATGTGGGCGCCTGATTCTAGAATTGTAATCCTGGCCTTTTAAATCTGGATTTTCGAGGTAACTTGGTAATCAAGTTACCCTTAATCCAGATTTCTTCAAATCTTCCTCCCACGAATTTTCTTCTTATCTTGGCCTTTTATCCTCATCCTGCAGGTGTTTAGGGTTGGATAGAAGTCTATCCTTCCCTAATCTCTGATATTTGCAACTTTCAGCCCTTGTATTTGCATTTTGACTCTTTGTATTTGCGCTGTTTCACCTAGGCTTCAAATATGGGCTTGGATCTGGGCTTTTGGGCTCTTTAAGCTTTATTTATTATTAAATTAATAATTCGAGGCCTGCACACAATAAATCACAAAATATTAATAAATGTGCAGAATTAAATGAATAAATATGAAAATGTGTTGGTAAATATGATGATAAAAATGCACTTTTGACTACCAATCAGGGAACATGTCCCTTAGGATTTTTAGCAAATCCTCAGCTGTCAACGGGTTTGATACGCCTTTACCAACTACCGTTTGAGTTGGGCTAGCCATGCTTTTCCCCTCAGCATGATGAGTTGTCGAAGACTTATGTTGGGCTTAAAAGCCAACATTTTCCTCTATCCTTAGCCGTCAGGGGCGTTGGATATTAAAGAAGAAGCTCTTCTTGTTCTGATCAGAGGTGTAATTTTGAACTTGATCGGAGGAGGAGTACTATTAAGGATAGTACTTCTTCAAGAATCTGCCATTGATTGGCATCATGAGTGTATCGCCATTTGAAGTTATGAGGCGATACAATCCATTTGAGTAGACTGACTCTACTACAAATGGTCCTTCCCATTTGGGTTGGAATTTTCCTTTTGTCTTGTGCGTCATCACCATGGGTCTTCTGACGGCTAAGACAAGGTCGCCTTTCTTGAAAGTTCGCATTTTGACTTTCTTGTTGAAGGCTCTAGTAATTCGAGCTTGGTAAAGCTCGATTTGTTGCTGGGCCTGCAGACTTGTCATCTAAGGCTTCCAATTCTTGGAGTCGCTGTCGATGCTTCTCCTCATTCGTCATCTCTGCTGTCAGGGCGACGCGTAGAGATGGAATTTGGATTTTGAGTGGAAGCACGGCTTCACACCCATATACCAAAGAAAATGGTGTAGCTTTAGTTGGGGTTCGAACAGTTGTGCGATAAGCCCATAAGCATTCACCCAGCTTGTCGTCCTAGTCACGTTGACTTTTCGAGACGAATTTCTTGAGAAGCTTGCCAATGGTCTTGTTGAAAGCTTCTGCGAGGCCATTAGCGGCAGGATAGTATGCCGTTGAGGACACACTCTGGATTCTGAACTTGGCGCAGAATCTCTGGAAAGCCTGGCTGATAAACTGGGGTCCGTTGTCGTGGACGATTCGCCGAGGTACCCCGAAGCGATAAATGACGTGATGTTTCACGAACTTGATCACATCAGATGACTTCACCTCCTTCAAAGGAATGGCCTCAGCCCATTTGGAGAAGTAATCGGTTATTGCCAAAATAAACCAATGTCCTTTTGATGACGGTGGGCTGATAGGGCCAACCACATCCATCCCCCACATTTCAAATGGCCAAGTAGAAGCCGTGGAGTGAAGGTAGCCTGGTACTTGATGGATGAAATCGCCATGTACTTTGCAGGCGTGACATCTTTTGGCATAGGTGATGGCGTCGACAATCATCTTGGGCCAATAATATCCCAACCTTTGGAGTCGGTATGCAAGTTTTGGACCAGGTTGATGGGCCCCACACATGCCGTCATGGGCTTCTTTCAATACCTCCTGTGCCTCCTTTTGTGAGAGGCAGCGGAGCAAAATCCCGTCATGCGATCGACGATACAACGTTCGTGTAATCGCATTATAGTAAAATTTAGGGGCTTTCCTTCGAATGGCAGCCGCTTCCTTGGTGTCCTCAGGCAAGATGCTGTATAAGACATAATCAATATAGGGGAATCGCCAATCTCTAAGCTCTGGACCGGTCGACAATTCCAGCGCTTCTTTGCTTTGAGAATCTCCCTTTGGCTCCTGATAGTTCTTGAGAGCAATTCTCGGGCAATATAGGTCGTGGCTGTAGACGAATATCTTCTCCATTGCTCCAGCTGGAAGAGCTAAGGAGGCAGCGAGGGATACAAGTGCATCTGCATGCGCATTTTGCCTGCGCGGTACATGATCGATGTAGAAGTTTGTGAACCTCTCGGCCATGTGGATAGTTGCGTTGTAGTAGGGTACTAGGTCCTCATGTCTGACTTCGTACTCCCCGCGAACTTGGCTGACGATGAGTTTAGAGTCGCCGTATGCCTCGAGATTTTTAACGCCAATCTCATCGGCGAATTGCATCCCAATCAAAGAGCGTTGTACTCCGCGACATTGTTGGAGCAAGGCTCAGTTAGCGAGACGGCTCGGGAAATCACATAGTTCTATGGCGAGACGAGTACTACTCCTACTCCTGCCACTATGTGTCCTTTTGGGCTTGTTCTGGATGCACCGTCAAAGAAGAGTTGCCACACTTGACTTTCAAATGATGTCTGAGTCAAACAGACTTCGACCACTTCATCTGGGAGATCTTCGTAGACTTTGGCTGCCCTCGGATCTGGGTGCTCAGTTAGGAAATCCGCCACCGCTTGTCCCTTAATAGCCTTTTGCGGCAAAAGTGCATCTCATATTGGGATAGCAATATGGCCCATTTTGCCAGCCGGCCATTTAGCGATGAAGGATTTGTCATGAGTAACCTCAAGGGGTTGACTTTTGATATGAGATTTATGGTTTGGCCTGCCAGATAGTGTCGCATTTTCTGAATGGCGAACACCAGTGCCAAACATTCCTTCTCGATCGGGTTATACTGATGTTCGGCTCCGATCATTGTTCTACTCAGATAGTAGATCGCTTGCTCTCGTCCTTGATCGTCATTCTAAGCTAGTAGAGCTCCCAAAGAATGATCCATTGCTCGGACGTATACCAGGAAAGGTTTTTCGAATATCGGAGCTGCGAGGACTGGTGGTTGTGTGAGGTATTGCTTGATTTTCTCAAATGCTTGTTGGCAAGCATCATCCCAAATGAATGAAACACCCTTCTTCATTAGCTTAGCGAAGGGTTGGCATATTCCGGAGAGGTTTGAAATGAACCTGCGGATGTACGCCAATCGTCCTTGCAATCCCCTGAGTTCCTTGAGATTTCTCGGAGGTTGCATCTCCTGGATAGCGCGAACCTTTTCCGGGTCTAAATGGATTCCGGTGGAGGTTACAACAAACCTTAGGAACTTGCCGCTGGCTACCCCCAGGAAGGACTTGGTGGGATTCATCTTCAATTGATGAGCTCGCATGATGTCAAAGACTACCTTCAGGTCAGCTATGTGATCACCCTTAGCGCGACTTTTCACCGTGATGTCATCAACATAACATTCCACTATTTTGCGCATGTGCTCGTGGAAAATGGCGTTCATGGCCCTTTGATATGTTGCCCCCGCATTCTTCAGTCCGAAGGGCATGACGGTGTAGCAGTATACCCCCAATGGTGTCCTGAAGGAGGTGTGCTTTCGTCGTCAGGATACATTTTGATTTGATTATATCCTGAGAATCCGTCCATGAAGGACATTCGTTCGAATCCACAAGTATTGTCAATCATGACGTCTGTGATTGGCAGTGGGAATTCGTCTTTGGGACAAGCCTCGTTTAGATCACGGAAGTCAATGCAGATCCGGATCTTTCTGTTTTTCTTAGCAACGGGGACGATGTTGGCTACCCAATCGGGATGTTTCTCTTCCTTGATGAAGCCAGAATCTATAAGCTTTCTGACTTCTGATTGAATCGCCTCCATTATCTCTGGACGGAACCGTCGCTGCTGTTGTTTGACAGGCTTTATGTTCGGATTGATGTTGAGGCGGTGCATAGCCACTTGAGGATCAAGTCCAGGCATGTCTTCGTAATTCCAAGCGAAGACATCTTTATACTCTTGAACAAGAGATATTAGATCCTTTTTCTCTAACGGTGACAGGCCGTCGCTTATGAAGATGGGCTTAGGATTAGCCTCATCCCCCAGATTGATCTGAACAATCTCGTCTTCTGTGGGTGGCTCGCGCTGCTCAAAGCGGGTATCCCAAAGAGTATTTAAATGTTTGATCCAAGGATCTGTATCGGATTGGATCATTTCTTCATCTCCGTCTTTCAGGTGGCTTGTTGAAACCATGTTCACTGAAAGTCCCCCGAAAATGTTGCCGACACTGACATCTGACTCTCATGATGACGTGCCTGAAGAGTAATCGTGACCTGACGATTCTTGAGAATCAGAGGCTGATGGAGCCGGAGTTAATACATAGCCCAACCCCCTGCGAGTCTGATGATAATAATCGGGTGCTTTTCCTTTTGGCACAAAGGATCGAAGTAGCGTTCTCCTTCCTTTGCCGAAGTTCAACCCGGGTCTGCTGGTTAGGTCATACCCCATGTTTTTCATCATTCTGAGTGCCTTTGGCTTATAATGACCGAATTGAGGGAGTTCCTGCTCGTTTTCTGATTCTTCATGATTCATTGGTTCGGATTCAATTCATCCGAAGAGAATTGGTCTTTGGCCCATCCTTCTCGCTGGAACCATGAATATTGATTGTTGCGCATCGCCGACATTTCGACATGTTTTAAAGGACGATTTCACTGGTACATGCAACGATGTCAAAGCACCCATTGCCGACCAGAGATCGTCATCCACGTCTGTACTAGTGTCTGACGGCACTGAATCAGAAGTAAACACAGAAAAATACGCTAAATCTAATTCTTCATTAATGTACCAACCGCCTACATCGTCGGCGGAGGTATTATCAACATCGGGCTTATTAATGCCCGTCACAGGTGGATCTAGCTACTATGCACACTCATCTTCCTCCAGCTCGGTGTCAGCTTCATTGCCAGAGTCTGGTTTCTCTGGTTGTGAGACTTCATATATTTCCACAGATTCCTGATACAGGAGGGAATCTGTGAAATAATTCTCCACTCCCTTGAACGGATGCCTTTCGGCAATCAGCGTTCGCACCTTTCCACTCCCGTCAATGTATTTCATGACTTGGTGGAGAGTAGAGGGAACGATAGAATTGCGATGAATCCAGGGTCTTCCCAGCAGTAGATTGTAGGAGGTGTCAGCATCTATGACATAGCATGTCACCTCTAACCTTAGGTCCCCAATCTGGCATTTGAGCTTGACTTTCCCCATCGGACGGTTACTATTGGCATTGAACCCATAAATGATCGTCTGGGTAGGGCTCAAATGGTGAGTGGGAATCCCGAGATGCTGCATGACTCTGCGAGGCATGATGCTCAACGTAGACCCGGGATCTACCTGGATGCGATTCACCTCAGATGATCCAATATACCCTGCGAAGTAAAGGGGTCGATCATGCTTCCCTTTACTTGCATGTCTTCTACCGTGAAGGTAATGCAGGGAATATTTTGGGAGGCGTGGAGGCAATCCTCTACATCTTCCTCCTTCGGTAGCTGGGTCATGAAGACCTCAGCATTAGCCAGAGCTTCTTGTAGAGTTTCTCTGGTCGACTTTGATAGTCTAAGAAGCTCATAAAGAGTAATCCGCGCTGGGATATTGGCTAACTGAGCCAGGACATCAAAGCGGTAAGGTGCTGTGGATCCTTCCGCTACGTCCTTCGAAAGAACTCGAGAAAACCGAAGTTCTTTTTGTTTCTCCCCGGGTTGCCTCGTAGAGGGCTTGGCTGGCTCTGCGGCGGGTCTTGGAGGAGTTACCGCTGTTTCGCCATACTTTTTCGAATATGGCTGACCCGAACGGGTTTCTGCTACCAGCTGACTGGGTTCTGCGGCCATAACTATTGTCTCCTCTTCTGAGTCGGTCAGCGGGGGAATATCAGTTTCTGCTTCTCGAGAAGAGGCACACACTACGTTGCAGGATGAAGCCTTTGCTTTGCCTTTAGATTTCCTGCTGGTTACAGTAGTCCATTGCTGGCCATCAATAAGGTCGGGATGAACCCACATGACTTCTCCCTGAGGTGTGGGAACAGGTACCAAGCCCTTTTCTTGCTGCTGGTGCGGGTCTGTGTTAACCATTCTCAGCTCTCCTCTTGGGATAGGGACTACTCCAGAGAGTGTTGGGGGTTGTCTCCCAAACTGGAGAACTGACATCATATTAGCCGTCACCTTCTTCTGCTCTGGTCGGAGTTTCAATACCTCCGCGTCAATCAGGGCTTGAAGGATGTCCTTGAAGACATAACAGCTCTTGGTTAGGTGTCCCAACGTCCTGTGGTACATGCAGTAGCTAGGATTGTCGGTTTTACCGACTTCCTCGGGGCGCCTAGCTTCAGGAAGCTTCAGTCGATTGCTCTTGTTGAGTAATTTGAAGAGCGAATCGACATGTTCATCCTTGAAGGAATACTGCTTGTTGGCCCGTGGTTGGCTTGAAGAGCCACTTCCTTTGACCGGTTGGGGCTTAGCAGGGGATTTGGTTTCTGCTGCCAAGTTATCCTTCATTTTGGCTTGGAGGGATGTGTCCGGCGCACGCCTTGTCGACCTCTCAGGCCTGGGCTTACCTTCTTTCGCTCTGACGCGGGCAACAATCTCCTCAGCCTGTTCACCCTGCTGGATCAGTTGCTTCCAGGTGCGGCTTTCAGCAACTCCTATTTGAGCAAGGAGTGAGGTTTGGAGGTTGTGGCGGCATGTTTCCACCAGGGTGGCCTGGGTCATACCACTTGGGCATCGGAGTGCCACGTTCCAAAATCTTTCTACGAAAGACTTAACGGACTCTCTCTTTCACTGCTTGGTGGCTAAAAGGGTAGGCATGTTGACCTCCGAGTCATCTTCAAAGAAGCGAGTTAAGAAGAGCTTCTCCAAGTCGCCCCAATTCTTGATGGAGCCTTCTGGAAGCTTCATGAACCATTCAAAGGCCAGCCATTTTAGGGTGCCGATGAAAAAACGCGCCAGGATGGCGTCGTTATCTACCACATTCCCAGTTTGGGACTTGAAATAGTAGATGTGTTGGTTTAGTGAACCCTTCCCATCAAATGCTTGGAGGGTTGGTGCCTTGAACTTGGGCGGATATGGAACCAGGTCCCACTCGGCTGGATATGGGCGGACCACCCCTGCTTCTTGGAGACCTTTCCGATTGGTAAGGGCTTCAAGGCGCTGCTCCAACTGATTCATTCTTTTAGAATGAACCTTTCCCTGGTCTTGATCGTCCTTTTCCTGCGACGAGGATTTAGACGAACCAGAGATGGGTTGCTCTTTCTTCTCGGAGTGTTCGGAAGATGAGCTTTCTCTCTCTTTTCGTTTGCCCTTAGACTTTTTAGGGGGAGATTTCTTCCTGTCTTCGAGCAGCTGTGCGAGCATTTGCTTGAGAGAGTCGATGGATTCTTGCTGAGCACGAATCATCTCAAGTTGTTCCTTCTTGACCTGGGCTTGCAGCTCCAGGCGCCGGGCTTTCTCTTTAGGAGTGCTCGTCATGTAGGTGAAGGCCTCTTTCTCGATGGAAGAATTCGAGGCCTGCGATTCTGCTACAGCAGAATGAGAGTCTTTCATTTTGACGCCCCGGGCAAGGGTATTATAGTCGATCGGGGGAATGGCCCCGGTCCGGGTGCGAGTGTGTCGGTACACCCCTTCCGATTCAGAGTCAGACTCGTCAGAGCTGACTACAGGCTGTTTTCCCCTGCTCCTGCTTGTCATGTTAGCAGTGAGCTCTGGATACTCAATGTCAGAGAATGTCCTCCGCCTGTGAGAGCGTCTTCTTTTAGCTGAGGGGGGAATCAGGGTCAGCTGTCTAACCAAAGACTGCTGGTTCACGCTTGAATCACAATGGCACGCGGAGAGCATAGAGATGAGCCGTTGGCAGCAACATGGTGAAGTGATTTGATTAGCACTTCTTTTCTTCGTCAAGTAATCTCTTAGATCCATGGAAAGAGGATCGAAGAGATTAGCCTCGCAACTTCGAGGGCACGAGGCATCTTTGTGCTATACAGCCCGGACGCGGAATTCAGAGGCGGGGTTCTCGCGCCGCAGCTGTACGACGCGTGTCTGGCGTCTCTGTTGAGATGAGACACGACTGTCGCGTTGCTGCTTGGTGCGTCGGGGCAAAGACGCTTGAGAGTGAGTGAGCTGCTGGGCCCCATGCCTAAGGGCGCGTGCCTCTTGCACTTGACGAGGCGCGCAGGCTTCGCCTCGACGTTTGGTGAGTTGGACTTCAGAGGACCTAATTTGGGGAGTCTCGCGTTTGGGCCGCCAAACGCAGACTTCGCGTGCTGGACATGGCGCGACCAAGGCGCCAGATTGAACTTTGCGTCCTGCCTCAGTTGGACAATTAGAAGTTCCAACTTGCAGTTGACGCGCACGCCTCCTCTGTCGACGCTCAGCGTTTCGGTTGCGTCGTGGTGGTAGAGAAAAGCCAACGACGGCTTGGTGCTGAGGGAGAGGGTGGACTGGCTGGACACCAGGGATTTTGACCACGCGGGTCTCCTGAGAGACGCTGACGCGTGTGTTCCTCATAGCGCGGTTGGTCGCAATGGCAGTTGTGCCTGAGACCACGCGGGCCTCCTGAGAGACGTTGGCGCGTGTATCCTGCTTGGCACAGTTGGCTGCGACACCCTTTGTAGCAGCAGCGCCCGTGAGAGTCTCAGATCGGACTTCGGGGCCATTCCTAGTCGAGACCCTGCGACAGGCGCGGGTCCTTGGGCTCTTGGAGCCGGAAGAGAGAAACTCTTCATCCTTTGCCTGGTCGAACTCGACAACGAGCGATTCGACCATCTTCCCCTTATGGAGGACATCACCTTACGCCACGATTTGTTCGTCAGTGACAAATGTAGTCCCCAGCAGAGTCGCCATCTCTTGTATGCGTCAGAAAAAGAAGGATTCGATTGTAAATTTTTTTTGATTGGATAGAAAATTACAACAGATCGGTCTTCCGATTACAAGGGAGGGAGGATGTTGAGTCTTGAATCCTCCCTTTGTTTAAGCCTGGGTTCTTCGTGTGGCGATGGAGAGTGAATCTTGTTCTCCGTTGACCGGGTGAACGTCGAGATCTTTCGGGGTTTTTCTCTTCGGGTGGTTGACGGAGTAACACAACTCTGTCTACCAAAACTCTCAAAGAGAAGGTAGGCAAAGAGCAACTTGAACACAGCAAGTTCTTTGAAGGGTTTCTCTCTTTTCTCTCAGAGCTCTTTTCTCCCAAAAATCATCCGACCCCTTCTTCATAGCGACGGGGCTATTTATAGGGGTTTCAGGGGCGTACGTGCCTCCTAAAAACACTCCATAATGGGGGCTAACCTTCCCCGTTATGTGGGCCTTGATTGGCCCCGAAACCGGGACGGTTACAACTGAGACGCGAGTGTCAACCCACGCGCCTTGGAGCTGCTGAGACGCGGGTTTCGACCCTCGCGCCTTGGAGCGGCTGAGATGCGGGTTTCGACCCTCGCGCCTTGGTGCGGCTGAGACGCGGGTTTCGACCCTCGCGCCCTGGTGCGGCTGAGACGCGGGTTTCGACCCTCGCGCCCTGGAGCAGCTGAGACGCGGGTTTTGACCCTCGCGCCTTGGAGCTGCTGAGACGCGGGCAAAAATTCTGCTTTTCAATGGCTTGTCTTGTAGTGATTTTTAGACAGCCTACAATCTATGTCATGATTACGAGCGTTTTGAGCCTGAGTCATGGCTTTAAGCATCTTTTCACAGTTGATAGGTTCATTGTTTTGATGAAAAGATGAAGTATTGTCTTGGAATTGGTGGTGAAATTGTGAGTTCATCAGATTTTGTGATTTTTGTTTGGACTCACGCATACTCATTTCCAAAATTGATAGTTTTCTATTTTGGACTGGTGGAACTGAGTATGAATCTTGAAAATATTGTGGACTAGGTGGAGAAGGAGGACAAGTTGATTGAAAATTGGACTCGGGGTAGGTGAATCCCCACTGACTCTGTGAAGAGTTGAACATTATTGAAATTATGGTTATAAGATTGGGGACATGGGTAATATTGATTCGGATAAGACCAATCCGGCACACTAGGTTGGTTAAAGTTATGATATGCCGGGTTGGTAATATCCGAAAATGAAGTCGGTGTGTAATATGGATTACTATTAAAATTGAAAAATTGTTTTTATAAGCCATATCACACAATAGAACACAAACAAAAACAAACAAATAAGGAAACAAAAAAAGAAAAAATTCTAACCTAAGTTAGGGTAGACCTATGACCTAGACGACTCTTAACTGATTAGACTATCCATGGGAGGTTTAATGCAGACTTTGACCACAAGCTAATCAGCCAGGTCAGGGTAAGATTGGTGGGAGGTTTTCCGTCAAAGACGTTCCTTAATTAAATAACCACCAATCTTCAGGCTTTCGGCCCTTAATCCCTTTCCTAGACACTAATTTTGCAGGAGTCAAATTCCAACACCTTTCCCCTTAGGATAATCTCTTAATTGAGTCCGAGATGTCCCTAGGGCCATCGTCTACTCATTTTTAGTTAGGCTTGGGTTAGTGAGTGCTTGGAATCTGATTTTTGGGCCAAGGAAGGGTGATTAAATCCCCACATTATCTTGTTAATGGGTGGTGCCCTTAAAATCAATTTGTGCAAGTGTACAAGATATGTAAATAAGATTCACTCAAAGCGATGTAAATCAACCAAGAGATGAGTCCTATTCTAGATGCAATGTGAACGTACCTTGCTCCAGCACTCTTCAACAGTAAAAATAAATGAACTGAAAAGACACGTGCCTAAAATGCAAACGTCAAATCAATTTTTTTTATCTTTTTCAACAAGTATTTTACTGTTGGTTTAGTAGCGGGATTTTGGTGATGGCATATAAGAAAAAAACAAATTACAGAAAACTAGAATTTTGCAAGTCAAGCAGCCCTGCAAAAAACAACTTTAGTAGTCAACTCCTTTTTTGCCGCGTATCCGCGACTTTGGCTGCGAAAACGCGGCAAAGCAGAGGGCACTTGGTCTCTGCTTTCTAGAGCAGAGGCCTAAGACCACTTATATGTTACTGCAATCTTATTTTCCTGGTTTGCTTGCCCTGTAATAACCTGCAACAGAGAAGAAAGTTCGTTTTAGTTCTAAAAAATTTTCAATAAAAATCAGATTTCAATAAAAACGTTACCCTCCCCGGCAACGGCGCCAAAATTTGATTGAATTAAAACCTGCACATAAAAATAAAGAATTTCAGATTTAGAATGAAGATGTGCAAGTGCTCAATTCTTACCGCTATAGCAAGTGGCTATGCAGGTCGTGATCCACAAGGAGGGTTTGCGATGGAAGCGTTCAAAGTTTTCTTATTGAAATCTTTTTGAAGACAAAACGAAAGTTCTTCTTTGTTTTTAAGAAAGAAAAATGAAAAACGAGTTATGTTAAAGTTAGAAAGAAAATGGTAGAATGAGAAAGTGGAGAGAATCAGAAAGCGACTATGTACAAATGAGTTGAAAAAGAATGATTTGGAAGAGGTAGTGTTGGTGATTTAATTACAGAAATAAAAGAAAAGAAATAAAAACAATTACTTACCTTCTTTTCACCAAAAGCTTACCTTGAATCTTCAGCTACGATGTTACCTTGAATTGGAGGCAATCAGCGCATAGCCCATAAGAGTTGATTATTGGTCTCTTCCATATTACATCATTAAGACAACTTCAAGCATGAAATGATACAGAGAGACTCACATCCATCGTCTTGAGCTATCGGTGGCACTCGCAAAGGCAAGGCTCTTTCGATACTTTTAAACTCACTTGGAAGACAATTGTACCAAAAAGAAAAGTGAAGTAGAAAAGAAGAAGAAGAAAACTAAAAAGAAGTACATATAAAGAAAGAACATAGATTCGATTTCATAACGATCAAAGAAAAGAAAGAAACCTTACACCAGTGTCACTCTCAGCTCAAGCTTCATTCTTGTTCTTCGATGAAAGTCTGATCTCCTCTGAATTACATAAATGAAAACTAAAATTACATGAAAAGAAAAACAAAAGCCTAAACAAAAAAATGGAAAACTAGTCTAAATCCTATCTCTGCATGGTCGTCCCATTTTCAGTGCAAGTACTGGCTTTTTATAGGCATAACCCACACGAGGAGGATCCCGGGGAGATCAGGGGAGCAAACGCTCCCCCTAACTCCCCAACCAAGGCCAGGTGGCCACACCCTGTTGGTGGGTCTCCCCGGGTTCTCGTTCTGTCTTTATGTTTGATTGGATTTGCAGTTTAGCTCTGAGATTTTGAAGAAATGACTGTTGATCTTTGCTTCAACCGATCGATTCTGAGAGGATTCTTTTCAACCAGTTTTCAACCTCTTGATTTTGCCTTGATTTACTGAGCTCGAATTAATTCTGATTTAACTCAGAATTTTGGTGGGCTTTTGGGCTCATTTCTCTTCATCTCCTTAAGGAATGGGCCTGCAAATAAATTAAGCATTTAATTAGAACAATGCAAATTTTATTCTATAATAAGTATGGAAATATGATATTAAATATGCAACATTAGCGACCAATCACGTTACATGTTAGCTTTAATTTCACCTTGTAAAACACATGCTAAAATCATAATAAAATTTTGTAGAACACCTAGGATATGCCTCCTAATTATCATGATTTTTAATCTATTTTTAAAAATTTATTTACAATCGAAAAACACTGGACTGTGTTGTGCACTGTACTGTGCACAGCACAGTCCAGACCAGGCCAGGTCTGGCCTGGGCCAGACCAGACCCAACCTGGGTCAGTTGGGTCTGGTCAGGCTCAGCCAGACCCGACTGGGTCTGGGCACAGACCCAGTCCGGGTTTGTATACAGACTCGGTTTGGTTCTGTTTTACAGATGATTGGTCACTAATGTTGCATATTTAGTATCATATTTCCATACTTATTATAGAATAAAATCTGCATTGTCCTAATTAAATGTTTAATTTATTTGCAGGCCCATTCCTTAAGGAGATGAAGAGAAATGAGCCAAAAAGCCCACCTGAATTCTGAATTAAATCAGAATTAATTCGAGCTCAGTAAATCAGGAAAAAATCAAGAGGTTGAAAACCGATTGAGAAGAATCCTCTCAGAATCGATCGGTTGAAGCAAAAATCAAAGGCCATTTCGTCAAAATCCCAGACTCAAACGAAGAAACCAACTGAAGATAAAAGCAGAAGGGAAATCCAGCGAGACCCACCAATAGGGTGTGGCCACCTGGCCACACCCTGGCCGTGGAAACGCAGCCAAAGCCGCGTTTCCGCGGCTTGGTTGTGGAGTTAGGGGGAGCGTTTGCTCCCCCGATCTCCCCGGGATCCTGTAGGTTGGGTTTTGCCTATAAAAATCCAGTATTTTCACTGAAAATGTGACGACCATGCAGAGATAAGATTTAGACTAGTTTTCTATTTTTTTAGTTTAGGTTTTTGTTTCTCTTTTTCATGTAATTTTAGTTTTAATTTATGTAATTCAGAGGAGATCAGACTTTCATCGAAGAACAAGAATGAAGCTTGAGCTGAGAGTGACACCGGTGTAAGGTTTCTTTCATTTCTTTGATCGTTATGAAATCGAATCTATGTTCTTTCTTTGTATGTACTTCTTTTTAGTTTTCTTCTTTTTTTTCTTTTCTACTTCACTTTTCTTTTTGGTACAATTGTCTTCCAAGTGAGTCTAAAAGCATCGAAAGAGCCTTGCCTTTGCGAGTGCTACCGATAGCTCATGACGATGAAATTGACTCTCTCTCTGTATCATTTCATGCTTGAGTTGTCTTGATGATGTAATATGGAAGAAACTAATACTCAACTCTTATGGGCTATGCGCTGATTGCCTCCACTTCAAGGTAACATCGTCGCTAAATACTCAAGGTAAGCTTTTGGTGAAAAGAAGGTAAGTAATTGTTTTTATTTCTTTTCTTTTATTTCTGTAAATTAAATTACCAACACCATATCTTCCAAATCACTTCTTTCCCAACTCATTTGTATATAGTCGCTTTCTGATTCTCTCCACTTTCTCATTCTACCGTTTTCTCTTCAATGTAACATTGACATAATTCTTTTTCTTTTTTTTTATTTCTTAAAACAAAGAAGAACATTCGTTTTGTTTTCATAAAGATTTCAATAAAGAACCTTGAACGCTTCCATCGCAAACCCTCCTTGTGGATCACGACCCGCATAGCCACTTGCTATAGCGGTAAGAATTGAGCACTTGCACATCTTTATTCTTAGATCTAAAATTCTGTATTTTGTTGCAGGTTTTGCCTCAATCAACAGACCCGAACCCGACCCTAAAAAAAAAATAAAGAAAAAAGAGAAAAAGAAAGAAAGGATTTTAGTATGAAAAAATTATAGTTCAGTAAATAGCACAAAAAAATATGAAATTCATAGTTCAGTAATATGTAAATATTATACATCAATTTATTAGCTTATGCAAGTATTTTAGTATGAAAAAATATTTTTAAATAGTTGCTATAAATTCAGAAATTAAATTATTTGAAAATATTAACCAACCAAAATTATAATAAATAGTAAAAAAATATATTATCACTTAACTTATCACTGAATAAATAACATGTCAAGTCTCTAATTAATTCACGTAATATTTAAGCCGCGAATTTTACCCAGAGCCGGTTGCAGTTATAGGAATTCAAATTCCAACGACATCAGGCAAGTACACATACCCTCTCTCTCCTTTGTGCCCCTTTGATAGTGTATAAATTCCTTTCCGATCTCAATTTTCGTGTACTTCTTTGATCTCATGTATTATAAGACATGCATGCATAGGATGTTTGATTCATAAATAATCATTCAAGTATAACTATAAATTAGTAAATATTGTACAAGTAAGTTGACGTCACCCTATGTCATGATTCATATTTTATGATTATGTCTACATCCGAATACACAGGCATCACTTATACTATTATGCATTTGTCACTCATTGTTATCACCATGTCCTATTTTTCCCGAAATTTTAATACGTAATGTAACTACTATTTGATACTGAATGCTCTTGATACTGGTCCCTAATCCTGTCACACTGAGTCACACATTATCTTGCATTTACATTAATTAATAAAATTAACCAAGCCGGGGTTATTGGGGGAAACTGTAGCAAGGGAAGTCTAGGGAGGTGTGCTTCGAAGGGCGACCCCTTGTGGGTTTGGATGCCACACGTGATCTTGTTATTTATGCGCGCTCCTGTTATTACATGTTACATGATACCTGAGTACAGTGAACTGTTTCTCCTTACTATCAGGATCCACTAACACATCACTTATTTGAAATGTAGTTGTCCTGTAGGATGGGGCACATGACAGCTGCATTAGTTAGGATAATAAAACATACTAGACTTAGAATTATCATTTGTGACATGGATAATCTTGACCACATGATGTTCCTGGACTTGCCATATGATTCTTAACTTGTGAACTTGAGATCGTGTGACCTGATGATTATGAAATATGACATTACTCATCCAGGGGGCTTCATGTTCATTATATACATGTCATAGTATACATACGTGACCTTATTTCACCTGACTGTTTTGTTACTCTCATTGGTATCTTACCTGTACGTTTATATTATCGTCAATTTATGATTCATTGATTCCAGTGCTCTACTTATATTGGCCTTTACTTTCACATTTTCATATTATTGTTTCCTCTTCTCGTGTGTGCACTTGCTAGTCCGCTTCTGACGGACCTTGATATTTCAGCATCAGAGTTTGAGGAGACTAACGAGCCACTGTTCGAAGGAACCTAGGAAGATTACCAGGCATGAGTCCGACGTTCCTTATCTGATCTATTTTGGCATTTTGTCTTGTTATGATAACCCGATGCCAAAATTGTATCTTCTTTTATTTCTGCTTTGTTATGTTTTCAATCTTGTATCCAGACAAAGACTATTTTAGATGTATGTCTTTTATGTGAAATGAAACTTCTGGTTGTCTTTTGTATATGTGTGAGAGAATTTGGCTCATTTACTGCAGCGTAAGGTTTTCACGAAAGAGATTTCCCTCTTCGTGAGTATCTGCTGGCCATCGTCACGTACCCGTATTCCGCATTTTGGGAAGCGGGGCGTGACAATTACTTTACTCCATTCTTAATTTTATTTAGTTTTGATGGTTTAAGTGTATTTGCACTTGTTTTGCTAAGTCAGGATGTGATGAGTTACATATGGGTCATGCTTTGAAACATCTTGAGCAAAGGACTAGTGATTGCTAAGGATACATATGAGACAACTATCAGTAAGAGGTTAGCATGTTAATGGAGCTATTAGTAGCTAGTAGCCATGGGTTTTCTTTCTTTTTCATTTTGTTAGAGAAATACTATCAAAATCACAAATATATTCTTTTCTATATTTCCCACTTCCTTGTTTTCACCGTACTTCTCTTTTCATTCTTTGTTTTCTTTTCTTTAGATTCTTTAAAACATTGAAGAACTTTTAAAATACACGTGAACATACCGTGTAAGCTTCTATTGCCTCCCGTCCTTGTATATTCGACTCGTTTTAGCCTCTATGCTATAACGGAAGTATATCGAGGAAGCCAAAGCACATACACTTTAAATATTGATTTTAAAACATACATTTTTTTTGCGCAATTTTTCCCTGATCAGGCATCAGATCATTCATATTTCAAACATGGTCCACGACCTCTATTTTAAAGCGAGCAGCTACAGAAAGCGACAGAAATCACTTCCATAATCAAGAGCACAATCCAGGCCATTGTGAAAGATCACAACTTATAGACCATGCAATTATTGAATCCTGCATGATTTGCACAGTCAACAGAAACCCCCGAGTATATAAGATATCAAAAGGGGACAAGGACTGAGGATATTTTTTAGGAGAGATATTTTTACTAGAGATATCTAGCTAAAAGAACAGAGTTTACCTCTGTAGAATCCACTGTAATCCACTAAAAATCATGAATTCTCCCCTTTCTCCCAAATTGTGTTTCCATGTAAAACATGAGTCTTTGCGATTGCTTTTTTCTACTCCCTCTAAATTCAGATTATAATTTGAAGTGTACATAAATTCCTTCTGAGAATTTACCCCTGCAGTATCAAAGCGAACATGATTGTCAATCTAATCAACCACCACCACATCGACCACCACCACCACATCATCCACCACCAAGGTATCCTCTACAACATTCTCAATTTAATGAATTTTTCTAAAAACAGAAATTGCGAAATTCCATCTATCAATGCAATAATTTTGAAGATGATTATGAAGATGAAGGGATGGTTTATGGAGGGTGAAAGAGGTTCACTAACCCTAACCCTAATAGAGAGGCGTACTTTTGAACCCTAATAGGAGAGACAGATTTTCTAATTCTATTCTTGACAAAAGAGAAGAAAATTCAAACCTTGATGAGTTTAGAATCCCTTCTTTTGATAGGAATCTTGATATTGGGTCCTCCTTGTTTTGGATTAATGATGTTGATAAGTTGTTTGACATGAAGTATATTCTCATGGAGAATCATGTCAAGTTTGTGGCTTACAAACTTAAAAGAAGAGGATCATCATAATGAAATCAATTGCAACACATCCGTATGCAATAAGGCAAACCACCCATAAGAACTTGGAGGTGAATGAGATACCTTTTACATGATAAATTTCTCCCTCCAGATTATCATCATATTTTGTTTCAACAACTTGAGAGTTGCTCCCAAGGAAATAGAACCATTTCCACATGTAACGATGAGTTATGTTGGCTTTTCTCTCGCTATGGATTATTTATGACTGAAGAACAATTATCGGCAAAGTACACTAATGGGCTTATATACTCAATCCATAAACCCGTGCTCCTATACTAAGTATTCTCCCTTGATGAAGCCCATAACCTTGCTTTGGAGGTAGAAGAGATGATGATTTGTTCCCCACCTTTCATGAGATCTTATCAGTCAAACGAGACAAAGGAGAAACATTAGGAACTAATAATTAAAGAGCAGTCAACCAAGAGAGATTCATCAGTGACTGGTATGCCTGGAACCAACAGTCAAGTGAGTGACCAAGGTATTCAAATTAATTACT
Source organism: Agave tequilana (assembly GCA_038442645.1). Classification (NCBI taxonomy): domain Eukaryota; kingdom Viridiplantae; phylum Streptophyta; class Magnoliopsida; order Asparagales; family Asparagaceae; genus Agave; species Agave tequilana. The sequence goes on from JAVJIF010004021.1 coordinate 204,598, forward strand.
TTCCTTCAGAACCCTCAGTAATTGTTAGCGATGCAAAATCTCTCAATGACATCAATTTGGTTCTGAAGTCTACCCTACCTATTCCTAGTCCAAAAGAAGAGAACCCAAAATTCATACCCATATGCAATCGAGGCAAGTTCTTCGTGGAATCAAAGAAAATAAAACAAAGCCTTACTTTAGAAGAAGTTTCTCCAACCACTGAAATTTCTGAGAAGATAGAACCATCATTGGAAGAGTATAAAAGAGTTGTGCATGACAAGCTTTTAGAAATATTATCACCCATGAGAGATATTCAGCATCATGGTACATCTATTCTTCATGCTTTTGAAGATCCTTTCATGCGAAGGGAGAGTGCTAGAGATGAAAGCTTTAAATTCTTTAAGTTTGTATTGCCTACTATCAGCACGTGGGCACAACATGTTCTGTAAGATATGTCAAATTTCAAATCTAATCGTACTTTAGAAGATCTTTTTCATAGAAGTGAACCAATGAATTATGGGTGCATGATGTATGTGTATGGCTGGATAATGGAGGAGCACTAATCAATTGGCATTGATTATCAACCAATCCATGATGATTACGTTGAAGATTTGATGACATAACACTACATAGAGTTTGATGAAGATAGTTAAGGCGAATCAGGATTTTGGGATCACACTTTTTCTCAGGCAGAATTTGATAAACATGGCATCATTCATGATTCAATTGGAACTCGACGGCGAGTTCTTTTAAAGAGGGAGGGACTGATGTAGGAGAGAAGGTCAATAAACAATAGGATTTTCAGATTGACTTCTAGTTGGATTCCTAAGGGGACAAGTTCTAAAGGTTTTTTTAATGAATTCTTTAAGTTTAATTTTATATTCTTTAAGGATTAGAATTATTTTTTCAAAAAGGATTATGACTCTTTTAATTCTTTTTGTTTTCTTTTAAAAATAGATTTTAGTTTTCAAGTATTAGTGATATTCTTTTTGTAAGCCTATAAAAGGTAATTGTATTCTTTGCATTAGATTCAACAATTATTCAACTTTGATGAATAAACTTTGAGTTTTATCTCCTTTGTTGCCTGTGGATTCAAATTGATATATTTTGCTCGTGGATTCGAGTAAATTGCTTGTGGATTCGAGTGTTGTGTTCGTAGATTCGAGTACGTTCCTACCTGAGGTTCCCTCCAGGATTCGTTGACGCTAGAACGAGATCTAGCCGACATCGTTCGCTTCTCCATTCCACGTCAAAAGAGCATGCAAAAAGAAGTTGAACAAATGCACCAGTGAAACTTAACTAAGATATTTGACATATCCAGTCAAGGAAGAAGATTAAGTGGATTCCTAATATCACTCACGGTTGAAAATTACATGTATTTTGTGTTTTTCATTGAATTTTACAATAATTAGATCTAATTCCACTATTTTTGCATTACACTAGACTATTTGTCTTTGCTAGTATTCAAAAAAGATATTAAAGAAAAAGAAACAAAAAGTGAGTGGATTAATTTTGTAATTGTCATATTAGAAGATAACACCTAGAGAATCAACAGGTGAAACCCCTTTATCAGTCCTGTGTTCCGCATACAAGGTGAAATCCTTCTCAATTTTATGTTCATAGAGAAGTGCTAATTGTACGGGGAGGGAATTTGAAAATATGTATTGTAAAGTTTTCTTGAATCAATGAAAAATTACAACAATTCTAAAAAACTCCAATTACAAGAGAGAGGAGATTTTCAAGCACAGATCTCCTCTTTTTTAATGTCGGGTTCTTTGTGCAGCGTTGAAAAGTGATTCTTATTTTTTGTTGACTTGGTGAACATCAAGCTCTTCTGGAACTCTTTCTCCTTGGATCACAGATGGAGTAGCACTGCTCCTATCAATGAAATCTCAAAAAGACTTAGGCGATAACTTGAACTCTGCAAATTAGTAGAAGAGTTTAACTCTTTATAAGTATTCCTCAGCTGAAAAATTCTGACACCTCTTCAATAGCAAACTGAGATATTAATAGGGGTTTCAGGAATAAAACTATTCCCTAAAACCCTCCATAATGGGGGTTAACTCTCCTCATTACGTGGATAGTACTTGACCTAGTAATGGGAGTAGTTATAACTGAGACGCGGGCTCCTCTGCAGTTGGAACGCGGGTTTGAGCCGTGCATTTAGCCGTTGAGGTAATGCTGGACGCGAGTCTTGAGTTTCGTGCTTGGGTGTCGCGGTGGGATTGAAACATGAGCTTCAAACTCTGTGTCGAGCTTTGCATCTGAGACGCAGGTCTTGAGCTTTGCGTTTGGGCGCCGCGATGGTGTTAAAACACGAGCTTCAAACTCTGTCTTGAGCTTCACATCTAAGACACAGGCTTCAAGCTCTATATCTGAGTACTAAAGTGGTGCTTAGACGCGGCATTTGAGCTCTGCGTCTTGGTATTACAGTGGTATTGAGATACGGGCTTCTAGCCCTGCATCTTGGCTCTGCACGAGTAGCTTTGATTAGCCTCACGTCTAAAGCATGGACCCTATTATCTGATGACTAATCTTCAGTGATTTTTAGACAGCCTACAGGACTCCCTCTAAAGTTTTTAAAGCTTCGCGGTTGACTGGGATGGTTTTCAAAACACTTTGGAGCTTTTTGCTGGCAGCAAGCTCTCAAGACTGGACTAGCAATCTTCTGAGATACCTTGAGCTCGATCTTTTCTGAATTTTGGTCTTTGTAAGTGTACTAATAAACTATTAAAGCCACTAGAGATGATCATCACGCGTGTCCAGATACGCAGTCCGGACCACATTGGTATTCTGAGCTAGTGTACTGTCGAACTGGAGAAAATCACCAACTACTTTTGCCAGCGTACTGTTTGAACTAAAAGCAGAGACTGAACACAGGTCTTGTAGATGTGACGGTTGTGTTGCCTTGGGAACGTGGACCTCAACTGAAGCAGAAGAGACGTGAACATTAAGTGGAGACGCGACTTTGAGTTGTTGAGAGACACGACTCTGAATTGTTAAGAGAAGCGGCTCTAAATCATTTGGAGGACGCGGCTCTGAATTGATGAAGGGACACAACCCTAAATTGAAGGGGAGACGCGACTTTGAGTTATTTGAGAGGTGCGACTCTATATTATTTAGAGGGCGCGGCTCTGAAGATGTGACTCTAAATTGATGAAGGGACGCAACCCTGAATTGATCGGAGGACGCGACCCTGAACTGTTAAAGACGCGATCCTCATTTTGTTGAAGGAACACAACCTTTGGTTTGTGAAAGGATGTGGACTTCAAAATGTGGCCCTTGAAACATCGCATGGAGTTCATAGAGACACGAAATCTCGCTAGATCTTTTGAGGCAAAGCGGACATTGACGGTTGACGTGTGTCGTTGGACTTCCCGGAATAAAAATCCACATGTCTTAAACAGACTAGATTTGAGATTCGCATCGTAAATTAAGGCTATTAATTAGCCTTTAAAAACGGTTTCGATTTTTATGCCGTTAATTAATGGCCATTAGCGAGGCTATAAATAAGCCATGAGCCTTTTAACAGTCATTCATCTTGACTGTTTTTTCTTTATAGGCGGGTGCTCTGAAGAACCTTTAGGGTTCTTAGACTATCTTCTTCTCCAAACCCGCATCCTGAAGAACTTTCAGAGTGTTTTGAATGACCCCAAAACTATGATGCTTTCTCGCAATCATCTTCGAAGATTATCACTGATAAGTGATTTTAAAATCAAAAAGCATCACCTCAGCTGCTTTCATGGTCGTATCTTGACGAATGATTTCCTCCCTTTAAAGAACTCTTATTCAGATAGGAAATAGCCTTTGGCATAATAAGACTTTGTTTTATTATGGCTCTGTCATCATAAATCATAAAGGGACTATCTCTTGATCTCTTTCTAAAACTTAAAATTTTTTTTAAAGTTTAGATAGTTGATTTGAGATCCATGCATCCATGCTCTGTTTCTTGATCTCTTCTTGAAACTTTTGAAGATTCTTTCTTAAAGTTTAGACAGTTAACTTGAGATCCTTGCGTCCATGCTCTGTAAACGTGATCTTCGCATAAACTTGACGAAACACGAGCTTGTAGATTTCCAAATTCCAAGTTCTTTATACGCGAGCATGGTGAACTCCTTGTTTGAGGCCTTGCAGATGAAACTCACGTCTGGAGGTCATGACTTAAAAAACATTAAGACTCGTGTTTGTTCATTTGAGATCTTTAGATGCGAGTGTGGCGAACTCTGTCTCTTAAAAGTCTTAGACGCTCCTTTTGAGATTTTTAGATGCGAGAATGGCCTCTGTGTCTTAAAAGTCTTAGACGCTCCTTTGAGATTTTTGGGCCTTAAATGCCCTTTTGAGATCTTAAGACGCAAGTATGACGAACTCTGCATCTTGAGGCCTTAAACGTGGGTCTCTCATATAATACCTATGTCTGGGGCTCATTACTTGTAAAATTTTAAGGCCCGCGTATGTGCCTTTAATATATGCCCCGTGTTTCAATCATCATACGCGAGTCTAACATTGAGCTTGCATTCAGATCTATCTTTGCATATCGTTGTAACCTTTGCGTCCGCGAGATTCGCATATAAGACTCGCGTCTGGAGTTCTTGACTTTAGACCCGTGTTTGTGCTTCTGGATTCATGTTTTCTATCCTTGTAGAAATTTAACCCTCAGGTTTTTTTTTTCTTCTTGCAGGTTGTGGCCATATCATTGGTGCTGGTTTCAGTGTCTTTTCCTGTTCATTGAGGTAGACATGAAACGACCAGTTCGTTGACTGGAGACCACTTGAGGAGTCAGAACTTTTGTCCAAGGGCGAGAAAGATCTACACGGTTCTCGATATACATTAAGACAATATTAGACATGATGCACCAGTATGATCTCGGATCCTTCCTGATCACAATGATCATGGCGCATTTGAAGGTCATGAGAAAGAGGACGTCACCAGTAAGGTCTCGGATCCTCCCTTCACCAATCTTGTTCAAAGAAGTGACAGCAACGAAAAACCCATGCTCATTGGATGACTTTCTAGTGGCAGAGCTTTCCATGAAGCGAAGGATTACGATCTTGTGACGAGCTTTGCACCAGTTGGTTTGGTGGAATCAAAGTACTCCCTTGCATTTTGACCTCAAGAAATATCTTAGAAAAAGTTGATCTATTACTCACGGCCACAATCAAGAAGACGAATTTTGTGCATCTTCAATATTTTAAGGAGTGAGTACAACCTTTCGCTGAGCACGAGGGACTTCTTTATACTCCTTTGTTGTAACACTCAATCTTATTGGATAAGAGAGCATTTTGTATCACTTTCATATTATTTTTCATATTTTTAAATATCAATAAAATGACACTTTTTCCTGCCTTCTTATTTGTCTTGATTTCCCTTTTGCATTGAAAATCAGACAAGTGAAGGTGATTATCTTTGGTTTACTAGAAGTGTGATATTTTAATTTAGCAAATCAAAGTTGGAGAATTCCATTTAAGGAATTTAAAAAAGTTACTGTTAGAGGTGTGATATTAAACTTGACAGGAGTAGAATAGGTTTTATGGACTTGTCATTCTATGGATGAGAATGACAAGTGAAGTTTTCACTCTCAGGAGATTATGATTGAGTCTTCATCAGAGGTTTAGTATTAACGTAATCAAGACTCAGCTGGGATTTAGTGAGAATATTGTTAAAAGTGTGATATCAACCTAACAGTGATTTTAAGTGGACCTGTCATTCTATTAATGAGAATAAGTAAGATTAGACCCGTCAGGATCTATGTATTTCTTTACCATCAGAGGTGTGATATAAACTTAATGGATTGAATTGAATCCTGTCAGAGGTGTGATGTTAACTTAATGAGGATATGAGCTAGAGGTGTACTATTAACTTAGCTCCACAAGAGTTTCAGTTTTGTTGGGAAAATTGAAGATACCGCTGTCAAAGGTGTAGTGTTGAGCTTAACAGTGGGGGTAATACCGAAGGTGTAATTTTGAACTTAGCATTGGTCATCTCGACTTCGATATGGAACCTCAAAGGAAAGTCATTGTCATACGTGTATTGTTGAAATTAACAATGAACTGGATGCTAGAGGTGTGATATTAAACTTAGCGTCGCTCGTCTCAGCTTCGATATAGAGGCCTGAGAAAAGTGACTGTTGATTGGTTGCTAATGTTGCATATTTAATGTCACATTTTCATACTTATTTTAGAATAAAAGCCTGCACTGTCCTAATTATTTGTTTAATTTATTTGCAGGCCCAATCTTTAAGGAGTTGAAGAGAAATGAGCCCAAGCCCACCAAAATTCTGAATTAAATCAGAATTAATTCGCACTCACAAAATCAGGACAAAATCAAGAGGTTGAAACCGGTTGAGAAGAATCCTCGCAGGATCGATCGGTTAAAGCCAAGAATCCAAGGCTATTTCTTCAAAATCTCGGAGCCAAACTGCAAAATCAATTCCAGATAAAGTCAAAGTAATAAACCGGGGAGACCCACCAACAGGGTGTGGCCACCTGGCCATACCCTGGCCGCGGAAACGCGGCAATTGCCGCGTTTCCGCGGCAATCTTGGGGAGTTAGGGGGAGCGTTTGCTCCCCCGATCTCCCCGGGATCCTGGTTGTTGGGTTTATCCTATAAAAGGCCTGTACTTGCGCTGAAAATTGGACGCCAATGCAGATTAGGATTTAGCCTAGTTTTAATTCTTTGTAGTTTAGGTTTTTCTTTTCTTGTTATGTAATTTGTATGTAACTTAGGGTAGAAGAAGATTCATGTAAGTAAGAGAGAGAGGCTGAAGTTGAGAGTGACACCGACGATGTACCCTCCTCCTTTCTTCCATTGTCTCTGCAATTAATAAAGTGAATTCCAAAGCAAGTATAACTAAGCTACGTGAGAGCCAGCGATAGTTCATGAAGACGTTCTCCTCTTCCAAGATCCGCATCACTTCGTTCTTGCTAGGCTTGATGATATAATGTGCACGGGGACTGAGCTCGAGCTTATGATCTATGCGTTGAACGCCTCCGAAGCAAAGGTAGAACATGCAACGGTTTTCAGGTAAGTCATCACTCAACCTCGGTAAGTATTTCTTCACTTTTCCTTACTTCTTTTCTTTTCTTTCTTAGTTAGATCACCAACCACTTCTTCCAAATCGTTTTCATTCTTCTTTCAACTCCATTTGTACATAGTCGTTTTTCTTGTTTTCTGATTTGTCCACCTTCTTCATCTCTCGCTTTCTCCTTAACTTTAACCTTTAACTTTTTTTTTTCTTTTTCTTAACTTTAAAAACAGAGACGAACTATCGTTTGGTTTTTGTAACGATTCAATAAAACTGTAAACGCTTCTATCGCAAAACCCTCCTTGTGGATCACGACCCGCATAGCCACTTGCTATAGCGAAAGAATTGAGCACTTGCACATCTCCTTTCTTAAGTTCTATAATCTCGTATTTTGTGTGCAGGTTTGGCTACAATCAAATTTTGGCACCGTTGCCGGGGAGGGTAACATGTTTTTTATTAAAATCTGAATTTTTTTTGAAAATTTTTAGAACTAAACGAAGTTTCTTCTCTGTTGCAGGTTACAGGGTAATAAAAGCAGGAAATTAATATTGCAGTGACATACAAGTGGCCTTGGGCCTCTGCTCTAGAAAGCAGAGACCAAGGGCCCTCTGAATTGCCGCGTTTCCACGGCAAAAGCCGCGGATCCGCGGCAAGGACGAGTTGACTACTAACAAGTTTTTGCAGGGCTGCTTGCTTTGCAAATTCTAGTTCTCTGCAATTCTTTATTTCCTATATGCCATAACATAAGCCTGCTAAATAATCAACAGTAAAATGTTTGTTGCAAAAGTTAAAAAATTGATTAGACGTTTGCATTTTAGGCACGCGTTTCTTTTAATTCATTTATTTTTACTGTTGAAGAGTGCTGGAGCAAGGTACGTATGCATTGCATTTAGCGTAGGACTCACTTCTTGGTTGTTTATACCGCTTTGAGTGAATCTTACATATCTTGTACACTTGCACAAAATTATTTTAAGGGCACTAACCCATAACAAGATAAGGTGGGGATTTAATCACCCTTCCTTAGCCCAAAAATCAGATTCCAAGCACTCACTAACCAAGCCTAACTAAAATTGAGTAGACGTTTGCCCTAGGGACATCTCGGACTCAATTAGGAGATTATCCTAAGGGGGAAAATGTTAGAATCTGACTCCTGCAAAATCAGTGTCTAGGAAAGGGATTGAGGGCCGAAAGCCCGAAGGTTGGTGGTTATTTAATTAAGGAATGTCTTTGACGGAAAACCTCCCACCAACCTTGCCCTGACCTGGCTGATTAGCTTGTGGTCAAAGTCTACATTAAACCTCCCGTGGACAGTCTAACCAGTTAGGAGTCGTCTAGGTCTAGGTCTACCCTAACTTAGGTTAGAATTTTTTCTTTCTTGTTTGTTTATTTGTTTGTTTTCTTTCTTTTTGTTTGTATTTCATTGTGTGATATGGCTTATAATAATAATTTTTCCAACTATAATAATAATCCATATTACACGTCAAACTCTTTTTCGGATATTACCAACCCGGCATATCATGACTTTAACCAACCTAGTGTGCCGATTGGTCTTATCCGAATCAATATGATCCATACCCCCCATTTAATAACTATAATTTCCATAATGATTTCAACTCTTCACCGAGTCAGTGGGGATTCACCTCCCCCGAGCATAATTTCCAACCACCTTGCCCTCCTTCTCCACCCAGTCCATATTATGTTCAAGATTCATACTCAGTTCCACCCGTCCAAAATAGAAAACCATCAATTATGGAAATGAGTATGCGTGAGTCCAAACACAAGTCCCAAAATCTGATGGACTCACAATTTCACTACCACTTTCAGGACAATTCTTCATCTTTTCATCAAAACAATGAACATATCACCTATGAAGAGATGCTTGAATCCATGACTCAGGCTCAAAACGCTCGTAATAGTGACATAAATATGATGGTCGAATCTCTACGTTCTCACCGTTGGACCAGTTCTGATGTCACTACCAATTCTGTTGGAGCCGAAGAGTCAGGTTGTTTTGGAAATCAAGATTCCATTTCAGAACAACCATGTGAACTTACCCAAACTCCAAATGATATTGATAGTTTGGCTAGTTTTCCTTTTTCTGAAATAGAACTTGAAAATGATTATGATCCTGAACCCCAACTTAGTGATTCAATTCTATTTCCTGATTCGATTATGACTCCGATATCTTCACCTGATTTCGATCTTTTCCCCGAGTCAACATTGGATCCTGTACCAATCCATAATGAAATTGAATCACCTATCTCTGAGGATCATATTGAACTTGACCAATTATACACTCTTGAAGATCCTATTGACAAATTGGTAAGTTCTAAATTTTTTGATATTGAAGTCAATGAGATATGTGACCTAGATTCTCATATCTGTGATCCAGTTCAACTTTCTGAATCAATATTGACTCCTGTTGTGTTACCAAACTTGAGTAATATTTTAGAGTCAGTTTTGATTCCTCCACCTATCATTCCTGAACTGGAATCACCCATATTAGGTCACATTCCATTGTTGGAAAATACATGTGGATTTGAGTTTCAACTTCTTGACTTGGACCCAATTTCTGAACCAATTTCGACTCTTGAACCTTTACTTAACTTAAGTTTCCTTCTTGAGTCGGTATTAGTTCCTGTACTTCCTGAGTCCAAGTCAATCATTTTATCATTTCATACTCCTTTCTGGGACGAGGTGGTTGACAAATTTGACTCCGAAATCAATTATGGAATATGAAAATTAGATGGGGTTAAATATTTAATAAAAATCCTTCATGGATATATCTTTTTAATGGGTTATATTAAAGATAGTGCTGGTGGGTTCCTCCGAGAACCAAGAAAAGTTGATTGGGCCGCGTTTCGTGGACCAATCAGACCACCACCGGAACCACCACCTTAAGGTAACCATTTTCCTTCCCTTTCTTCTTTTTCATGCATCTATGCATTAATTCATACATTGAGGACAATGCATGAGATAGGTGTGGGGGAGGGTCTAACATAACTTTTCTTTTTCTTTAAAATAAAAAAATTTAACATTTTTCTTCACTTTTAAAAACTTTTTGAAAAATAGAAACAATATTTTGACTTATTTTTATAAGAAATTAAGTGAATTTTAAGGAATAGGAAAATCCAAATTAGGATTTCTTATACTTGGTCAAAATAAGATTATTTGTTTGATTTATAGAGTTAGGAAGATAATTTGTCAAAGTAATTTAGTCTTGATCTTTACCTTTATGAAATATGCACACTTCATACACTTACACACTTAGGATTCAAAAACAAAGATTCTTATGCCTTATAAAAAGATAAATAAATCTAATTATTGATTAGCTAGGTGCTTTGGCCTAAGAAAGCCTTAGTATTTATGCAAAAGATAATTAGATGAGTTTGAAAAAAAATCTAATTATTGATTAGCTAGGTGCTTTGGCCTAAGCAAGCCTTAGTATTTATGCGAAAGATGATTAGATAAGTTTGAAAAGAAAATCCTCTGATTAAGCTGGGTATTTGTGCCTAATAAAGCATAAGTAATCACGCCTAAAAGAGGTCCATATAATAAAATCCTTAGTTTTGTGGCCTTATTTGCTCGAGTCCTTAAGTCCTTGGGGTGTTTTCTCACCTGGTGCCCTAAGACCGTTTGGTTTGAGAGTCATCGATTAAAGGCTCGTTACATGGGCAGATTAGAAAGCCTAATAGAACTAAGGAATAATACCAAAAAAAACAAAAAATATATATATATATATAAATGAATAAGGCATAAGAGTTAGAGTTAATGAACCCTTAGTCAAAATTTTCACAGTCACAAGTGCATATGACTTAGGGTAAAGTAATAGACTAGATGAGAAGTACAATTTGACTCCTTACTTTGATTGATAACAAATTTTTGAATAGAGACTAAGTTTAGGAATGAAAAATTCGGTTTTCCTATAACTTATAGATTGCTTAGATCTTACAATCATATTTCAAATATTTTTCTTTTTCAAAGTGCTTTTCGAAAATACTAACTCTTTATTCCCCTTTCTTATGGATTTTGTGGGTGTAATCCGCTGAAAACCCTCACGAGACAACACTCGTCCTCTAGGGGAAACCTAGAGGTTTAACGGCTTGTTGCACATGCTCAGTGCAATCGCGTGACCTGCGAAAGTGGTCTAATAATCCTTAGTATAATTTAGTTGTTTTGCTCGAGGACTAGCAAAAGATAGGTATGGGGGTGTGATTGGTTGCTAATGTTGCATATTTAATGTCACATTTCCATACTTATTTTAGAATAAAAGCCTGCATTGTCCTAATTATTTGTTTAATTTATTTGCAGGCCCAATCTTTAAGGAGTTGAAGAGAAATGAGCCCAAAGCCCACCAAAATTCTGAATTAAATCAGAATTAATTCGCACTCACTAAATCAGGGCAAAATCAAGAGGTTGAAACCGGTTGAGAAGAATCCTCTCAGGATTGATCGGTTAAAGCCAAGAATCCAAGGCCATTTCTTCAAAATCTCGGAGCCAAATTGCAAAACCAACTCCAGATAAAGTCAAAGGGATAAACCGGGGAGACCCACCAACAGGGAGTGGCCACCTGGCCACACCCTGGCTGCGGAAACGCGGCAATAGCCGCGTTTCCGCAGCAATCTTGGGGAGTTAGGGGGAGCGTTTGCTCCCCCGATCTCCCCGGGATCCTGGTTGTTGGGTTTATGCCTATAAAAGGCCTGTACTTGCGCTGAAAATTGGACGCCAATGCAGATTAGGATTTAGCCTAGTTTTAATTCTTTATAGTTTAGGTTTTTCTTTTCTTGTTATGTAATTTGTATGTAACTTAGGGTAGAAGAAGATTCATGTAAGTAAGAGAGAGAGGCTGAAGTTGAGAGTGACACCGACGATGTACCCTCCTCCTTTCTTCCATTGTCTCTGCAATTAATAAAGTGAATTCCAAAGCAAGTATAACTAAGCTACGTGAGAGCCAGCGATAGTTCATGAAGACGTTCTCCTCTTCCAAGATCTGCATCACTTCGTTCTTGCTAGGCTTGACGATATAATGTGCACGGGGACTGAGCTCGAGCTTATAATCTATGCGTTGAACGCCTCCGAAGCAAAGGTAGAACATGCAACGATTTTCAGGTAAGTCATCACTCAACCTTGGTAAGTATTTCTTCACTTTTCTTTACTTCTTTTCTTTTCTTTCTTAGTTTAGATCACCAACCACTTCTTCCAAATCGTTTTCATTCTTCTTTCAACTCCATTTGTACATAGTCGTTTTTCTTGTTTTCTGATTTGTCCACCTTCTTCATCTCTCGCTTTCTTCTTAACTTTAACCTTTAACTTTCTTTTTCTTTTTCTTAACTTTAAAAACAGAGACGAACTATCGTTTGGTTTTTATAACGATTTCAATAAAACTGTAAACGCTTCTATCGCAAAACCCTCCTTGTGGATCATGACCCGCATAGCCACTTGCTATAGCGGAAGAATTGAGCACTTGCACATCTCCTTTCTTAAGTTCTATAATCTCGTATTTTGTGTTCAGGTTTGGCTACAATCAACTGTCAGAGGTTTAATATTGAACTTGGCAGCAACTTGATCACTGTTACAGGTGTGATAATAAACTAAATAGTAATCTGTCAGAGGCATAATATTAACATGACAAGAGTTAATTTGTGATACGAGCAATTTTGAGGACTTGTCATTCTATTGAGGAGAATTGATAAGTGACATTTGGATTGTCAGAGGTGTAGTGTTAACTTGACAATTTTGAAGACTTGTGACTCCATGTAAGGGAGTCGTCAAGTGGAAGTTCGTACTCACTGGAGAGTATTGAAACTTTTCACTATTAGAAGTGTAGTGTTAACATAACAGTGATTGAGTTTGTGGACCTACCACTCCATGGGAGGGAATTGGCAGGGGATTTTGGTGGAAAATAAAATGAATTATCAGAGGTGTAATATTAACTTAACGAAAATTGATTTTCCAGGGCATTGATAGGTTTGCTACTAGAGGTGTAATGTTAACATAACAACGAGAGGCTCTGAGTGGGTATTTAGTGAAATTTCGTTACCAGATGTTTAATATTAATTTGACTGATTCCACTGGAGATCGAGGAAAATGGCTTATCAGAGGTTTATTGTTAACGTGACAAGTCTGTGCTTATTTTATCGAGAAAATGGATACAGATATTTTTGTGGTCCTACCATTCCAAGGAGAAGAATTTGTAAGGGATTTTTGGGGGGGAAGGCAAGACCAAATCCCCTAGGATTTTTAGCAAACCCTCAGCTATCAATAGATTTGGTACGCCTTTACCAACTACCGTTTGAGTTGGGCTAGTCATGCTATTCTCCTCAGCATGATGAGTAGTCGAGAATTTTCTGTAGGATTTAAATGCCAACTACTTTCTCTATCCTTTAGCGGTCAGAGGCGTCAGATGTTCATAGATAAACTAGAGAAGAGTATCAAGACTAAAAACGAAGTTTCACACTTTGTCTTTTCTTTGATGTTTACATCATGCATTATGATGTAACCAATGTTTGGTCAGCTCGGCAATGATCGACCTAATGTGATCCATTGAAAGAATATGCTTTTCTTTGGTGCTCTTCTAAACATCATGGATTTGAAAGTTTTGATCAGAGATAGAATGTTAAATGGGAAAAAAATTCTATTAAGAATAGTACTTCTTTAAGAATCTGTCATTGATCGGCATCATGAGCGCAACGCCATCTGGAGTTTGTAGACTGTCTAAAAGTTACTAAAGACAAATCATCAAATAGCAGAGTCCATACTTTAGATGCAAGGCTAATCAAAGCCATTCATGCAACACCAAGACGCAGGACTCGAAGCTTGCACCCTTGCTTCACAACAATGTTAAGATGCAGAGCTCGAAGCCTGCGTCTCAACACCACTGCAATGTCAAGACGTGAGACTCAAAACCTGCGTCCGAGCATTGCCGCAGTGTCAAAATGCGAGGCTCGAAACCAGCGTCCCAGCATCACCGCAGTGTCAAAGAGCGAGGCTAAAAACCCGCGTCATTGCAATACCAAGACACAGGGCTCAAAACCTGCGTCTAGCAAAGCTCGAAGCCTGCGTCCTAGCACAGAGCTTAAAGCCCGTGTCTCAGACGCGAAGCTCAACACAAATTTTGAAGCTAGCGTTTCAACACCACCATGAGCCCAAACGTGAAGATCAAGACTCACGTCCAGCGTTACCTCAGTGATTAAACATAGGGCCCAAGCCCGCGTCCCAACTGCAGAGGAGTCCTGCATCTCTATTATAACTGCCCTCATTACTGGGTCTGTTACTTCCCATATAATGAGGAGAGTTAACCCCTATTATGGAGGATTTTTAGGGGACAGTTTTACCCCTGAAATCCCCTTAAATAGCTCAATTTACTATTGAACAGGGGTCAGAAATTTTCAACTGAGGAATACTTATAAAGAGTTAAACTCTTCTACCAACTTGCTGAGTCTAAATTTTTGCCCAAGTCTCTTTGAGATTTCATTGGATAGGAGTTGTGCTACTCCATCTGTGATCCAAGGAGAAAACTTTTCGAAAAGCATGACGTTCACCCGGTCAGCAGAAAACAAGATTCACTTTCCATCACTACGCAAAGAACCCAGCCTTAAATAAAGGGGAGATCCAACCATTCTCCCTTCTTTGTAATCAGATTATTGATCCATTGTAATTTTCTTCACAATCAAAAAAAAAATTTACACATGCAATTAATTATTTTCCTGAGGAAACAAGATATGGCTACTCCGCTGGAGAGTACTTTCTCCACTGATGAGCAAGTTGTGGCGCAAGATGACGTCACCTTCATGGAAAAAACCATCGAGTCACTTGTCATTGAATTTGACCAGGCAAAGTATGAAGAGTTTCTTTCTTCTGACTCCAAGAGCCCTAGGGTGGCACGACAGTACCACAGGGTCTCCTCAGAGATCCACTCTTAAGTCCCTTCAGAGACTTCCCAAAGATGGCCTGCGCAAACAGCGTCATTTTTGGTCGCGTTGCGCGCGTGGTCCGTGTCAATGTCTCCCACGAGTCCAGCGAGGTCAACGTCATTGAAGGCCAATCTTGCCATGCCACTTCTCATCCTCAGCTCCAGGTTACTGAGAGTTATCGACAACCCGTGAAGCATAACCAGAATGCTGAATGTCAACAAAGGTGACACGCACGTCAACAACAGATGTAAGAAGGTGGAAAAAATCATCTATCCAGCAGATACAGGACGCGAGGCTCATGCTTGTGTCTCTTCTTAACCGCATCAGATGCACAAAGTCTGCGTTTGGATATCAAAACATAGAACTCAAGCGGCTCACGTTTCTAAGGCTTCACCTCCCAGATGTAATGTTCAGCAACACGAGGTCTGCACTCTTCTCAGAGATACAAGACCCGTGTCTCTAGGACAGAACGCAGGACTCATAAAGTCCATGTTTCTCAAGTGTCGCTAGACAAATGTGACAATCAGCAACGCGAGGTTCACATCTCTTCTCAGCAGAGGCACGAGCCCCAGTTTCAAAGCCAAAACGCGCGAGCCACGTCTGTTCTACAAAATGTGAGCTCCACGTCCCTGAACCCTGCGCCCCTGAGATGAGCGTCTCAGAGTTATGACGCAAGGTTAACATTCGCTCTCCAACGGCTAGTGTTAAAAGGGAGCTAAAAAGTTCTCATCTTCAGAGACTCGAGGCTGGTCTCTTCTCTAATGGATCTAGGGGATTACTTTGAAAGAACACCTAGAGGGGGGGTGAATAGGTGTTAGTGCTAATCTAAAACTAAATACAAAACTAAGTGCGCTAAATGCGGAAGCTAATGCAAATATTGCAAACACACTTAATACAATCAACAAGTGTAGCCGAATTCCCCGTGAAGGGCTCTAGACTAACTCCTCTTGATTCCCCTTGAATGGGTTGAGGTGCTATATGAAGCTCTTGTTGATTAGGTACAAGTGAGGCACACACAAACAACCAAGCATATACAAGATATAGCAATGTGAATTATGCAAGGCACAACACAACCAAATAGATATAATATGACAATATGAATTATGCTCAACACAAGCAAATATGATATGAATGAAGTATGATGCTTTGCACAATATAAAGAGAGAGAATTTAGAGACAAGTGGATCAAACGCAAACACAATGATATGTTTCGAGGTTCGAGCACCCTTGCTCTACATCCCCGCCTACACCACCGTGTAGGATTTCCAATCCACTATAACGTCCACCGAGGACTCCCACCGAGGGAACCTTCACTGAGAAGGATTTTTACAACAATGGAGTACCGAACTCCTCTCTCAAACAACCACCTCACAACCGAGGGGTAGGCCCGTAGCCAATACAACAACCAATCCACCTCACACTTGAGGGATACAAACCAACAACCAACTCCACCTCACCAAGAGGGAGTAAACACCAATCTCCACCTCACAATAGAGGGAGCAAACCAACAACCCAAATCACAACCTCAACCTCTACCAAAGAGGGAGCAACCAAGAAATCAAGGGTTTACAATAGGTGGTCTCTTTCAACCACAAACCTCTTTCCTTTTTCGTTTTCCACAAAACAAATGATCCTAATAGATTAGGATAGAAGATAGATAAAGTGTGGAAAACTAGGTGTTTGAAAAACAAGCAACAAAGAAAAACACTTGGGAAAATTCTTGCAAAAGATATAGAATGAAAACCAAGACAAATCTTCCCAAAATCCTCTTTTCTTTGATTTTTCCAAAAACCTAAAACAATAAAGATTGAAAGATTAAAGCCCCAAATACTTTTGAAAACTCTTTAAAAACACTTAAGAAGGTCTGGAATTTTTGCACTTGAAAACTTCTCCAAAAACTATGAAGAGATGGGGTATATATGTAACGCCCCGATCCCAACGATACGGGAACGTCACTGCGACGCATATACGTAGGTCAGGTGGTGCCCCCACGTATATACGCTAAGCATAAGTACAGCGAGTATCAGAGTATAACACACAGCGTGATATAATCATATGCCAACATACAAAAATAGAAGTACAGAGTTATACAAGTCATGATAAACATAATCGCCATACAAGTGTCCTTTTATCACAACCCAAGTCCATAAGATACAAGATACAACCAAAAATACAAAAATGCTCACGTATGGACGGGGATTACGTGAACCAAAAGAAATGTCGGGCGCGATAGGACTAGTGCTGGTCGGCCTGCTCACCAAGATAAGCCCGGTCCTCAGCGGAGGGCTCTACCTCGTCCCAAGCCTCGGAATCTGAATATGCAAATCCAAAAGGGTCAAGACACAATACAAGAAATAAAGATAGCCAAGTGGCGACGGAATCATAAGTAGAGGTGATGAAGTAGTGATAACTAATAACAATACATGGCAAGGGATGTAAACTAAATAAGATAAAGGCATATGCAATAAATCTACAATAATGTCTTATTATTATTACTTGTCTTACTGTGATATCTAGCTATGTGACCCAGCGTCCCAGGGCACATAGATCCATATCCTAGTGAAACAAGGTTGTTATTGGAAACAGCGGTTGTATCGACGAACTATGTTTACAGTGTGTCCCGTGCATGCCCGGGACCACGGCCCAGTATTGTTCCGTTGCTTGAAGACGGAACCTGCCGCTAGGCTACAGGAAAGGGACTTATGTATGCCCTTGTCATGACATGAAACAGGAAGGGAGGAAGCACTCCCCTTGGTCCCCTGGAGTACCACAGGTAAGACCGAAATATAGTGCACATCCTAATACCACTGTAAACACGAACACATACCGATATCCGCACATTTCCCCCGAACCCAATGTAAGTTGGTGTATTTTATACAATGTCGGATATATCATGCTTGGTTTTGGAGATAGCATGAAGAAGTGGTGATAATCCATTTTCGACAAGTTATGAAATGCAAATATATAACAACAAGTCATGGATTGATATAATGTACCAACAAATCATGAAGCATGAATAAACAAGATATATCAGGTAACCAGTCATGTAGTACAAGTACACAGTATAAACAAGACTAAAACATGCATATAAATATACTAGGGTAAGTTCAGAATTAAGTGGGAAGAAGTCTGAATTCTGTCCCAGAATTTGGCCTGGCGGTCGACCTCCGGTCGACTGCCGGTCGACTGGGGAAATGAACTGGCGGTTGAGTCCCGGTCGACTGCCGGTCGACTGTACCGAGTGCGAGAGCTCCAGGTTTGGGCCGGTCGACTGCCAGTCGACTGGTCCAAGGCAATTTGTGAAGCCGGTCGAGTCAGCGGTCGACTGCCTGTCGACCGCCCGTTCAAGTCGTGCAGGTTGTGCACATCGGCAGAGTCCCGGTCGACTGCCGGTCGACCGGTCCTCTGGAAATTTCTGCTGTTAGAGCAGAAAATCAGGATTCGTGTGAGTTGGTTATATCAGTGAAAAATTGGGATCTTTACAGCATTAGGGGGCCTGATTTAACAATACAAATACATTAGGACAAGGCCTAGTCTTGGTGATTAACACAATTACATGGAAAGGCTAGATTTGAACTTAAATGACCTAAAAATTAGATTTTTATGTTAGACATATACATAGATCTCTACCCTAAGCATGTGGGGTTGATGATCTAGGTCTTGGTGAGTAAGAACTCACCTGGATTGTCCAATTAGGGCTGGATCCAAGGAAGAAGATGGTGAGGGCTTCAATCTACCCTTGTTCTTGAAGCTAGGTTGAAGATCTTGCCCTTTGGTGAAGCTTGGAGTGGAGATGGAGGTTCCTTGATGAAGCTTGATGAATCCCTTGTGATCTAGAGGTGGAGATGAAGAGGTTGGGTTCCCTTGGAGCTAGGGTTTGTGGAGAGGAGGAAGGAGTTCTTCTCTAGTTGGAGAAATGAGAGAAAAGGGTAATTTTGCAAATGAAATGCATTTATAGGTGGGGGTCTTTGTAAAGGGATTGGAAATTTGATGGATGAGAGGGGCTTTCTTGCAAAAAGGGAGGGGTGAGGTGTCTCTCCCCTTGACACTTGGCCGGCCATGGGATGGAGAGAGAGTTAGTGGGGTAGGTGAGG
This sequence comes from Agave tequilana, assembly GCA_038442645.1. NCBI lineage: Eukaryota > Viridiplantae > Streptophyta > Magnoliopsida > Asparagales > Asparagaceae > Agave > Agave tequilana. Next base: position 223,605 of record JAVJIF010004021.1, read on the forward strand.
GTGAGTGGGAAATGAGGTGGAAAATGAAGTGGAAAAGCATTTTGCAAATTTGGAAAAATGCCCAAAATTCAAGTATTTTGGATTGATCTGAAAATTTTACTAAAAATCAAGAAAAACATTTAAGACCAAGGTGAAATCCGTTTGAAGAAATACTGTGTAGATTTTTAATTAAAAATCCCAGAAGCAGAAATTTACCGACACCGAAATAATTTTCATAAATTTATAAAATTCTTAGAAAAATAGTATAAGTAGGAAACATGATTCTAAGCAATAAAGTCTAAAGGACTTTCTTGAAATTCCTAACAGATTGGAAGATAAAAAATTCGGAAATTGGTCAGCGGTACTGGCCGACACCGGTTTTTGAAGAAATTCATTTTAATTTCAGAAAATTCTAGAAAATCACATAGAATCTAAAGTATTATAAAATGATATTTGAAATTAAAATCGGTCAAATACGGATGGTAAATCGGAAGATACGGTCAAAGGGCCGAATACGTAACTAAGTACGTATTCCGGGAAAGGGGTATTACAATCTACCCACCTTACAAAAATTTCGTCCTCGAAATTTCATAAGGTGAAAGATAACAGGAAGAGCAACAGATAGATATGGACACAATGAAAGATAACGGTAAAGACAAGAGTAGAAGGAAGGAGTCTTACCAAATCAAGATGAGAAAAGTTGGGGATAACGCTCCCGGATAACGTCCTCTCGCTCCCAGGTGGCCTCTCCCGGCGCGTGTCTGCTCCAAGACACCAATACCAATGGAATAGCCCTGCTCTTCAGTGTCTTGACACTCTTGTCCAGAATGGCCATCGGCTGTTCTTGGTATGATAGATCCGGTTGCAGCTCTAGCTCGGAATGATCCAGAATGTGGCTGTCGTCCCGGACATACCTCCTCAACTGGGACAGATGGAAGACATTATGCACCCCGTCCAAGGATGGTGGTAATGCTAGTCTATAAGACACGTCTCCCACGCGATCCAGGATCTCGAACGGGCCAATATACCTCGGGCTCAGCTTCCCTCGAGTACCGAACCGGATAACTCCCCTGGTGGGTGAAATCTTCAAGAACACATGGTCTCCGGTCTGGAACTCCAATGGCCTCCTTAGAGTATCAGCCCAACTCTTCTGCCTACTCTGAGCAGCCCTGAGATGATCTCTGATAACCCTGACCTTCTCTGTAGTCTGCATCAGCATCTCGGGCCCCAATAAACTCCTCTCACCGACCTCCTCCCAGCAAATCGGTGATCTGCACCTCCTCCCATACAATGCTTCGAAGGGAGCCATCTTAATACTGGCCTGATAGCTGTTGTTATATGAAAACTCAGCCAAGTGTAGATGGTCCTCCCAAGATCCTCCAAAGTCCATCATGCAAGCCCTTAGCATATCTTCAAGGATCTGGATGGTCCTCTCAGATTGTCCGTCTGTCTGCGGGTGATAGGAAGTACTGAACTTCAGACGAGTTCCCAGACTTGCTTGGAGACTCTCCCAGAAGTGAGATCTGAATCTAGTGTCTCTATCTGATACAATACTCACCGGAACTCCATGCAGACGAACCACCTCCTTCATATACTTATCCGCCAGAACCTCTGTCGACTGACCCACTCTGAATGGTATGAAGTGAGCTGACTTGGTGAGGCGATCAACGATCACCCACACCGCATTATTACCCTTAGGACTCCGAGGCAAAGCTGTCACGAAATCCATAGTGATGTGCTCCCACTTCCACTCGGGTATCGGCAAAGGTTGAAGAAGCCCAGCTGATCTCTGATGCTCGATCTTTACCTGCTGGCAAACCAAGCACCGGGCAACAAATTGGGCTATCTCCCTCTTCATGGCATTCCACCAGAAGTGCTTCTTCAGGTCCTGATACATCTTGTTCCCTCCTGGATGTATAGAATAAGCTGAACTGTGTGCTTCCTCCAAAATCTTCTGTCTGACTTCTCCTTGAGGAACACAAAGTCTGCCACCATAGCACAATGCACCATCCGGACGAATACAGATATCAGTCCTCAAACTAGCCTCCACCTGAGCTCTGAATGTCTGACATCTGGGGTCTTCCTTCTGTGCCTCCTTGATCTCCTCTATCAATGATGACTGGATCTGAAGAGTCATGAGCTGTCCGGTCTTATCACCTCTCTGCACCAACATCAAATCTAATCTGATGAACTCCTGGATCAACTCCCTCTGCTGAGTAAGGTGGACTAGCACTCGGTTCTCTGGCCTCCTGCTCAGTGCATCTGGAACGGTATTGACTTTGCCGGGATGATACTGCAAGTCAATATCGTAGTCCGCCATAAGCTCCAACCACCTCCTCTGCCTCATATTCAACTCCCTCTGCGAGAATATATACTTGAGGCTCTTGTGGTCTGTGTATATCAACACTTTGTCTCCCAGGAGGTAGTGTCTCCAGATCTTCAATGCAAATACCACAGCCGCCAACTCCAAGTCATGAGTTGGGTAATTCCTCTCATGAGGCTTCAACTGCCTAGATGCATATGCTATCACATGATCATGTTGCATAAGCACACATCCCAGGCCTTTACCCGATGCATCACAGAAAATGACCATCCCCCTCTACCTGAAGGAGTCCTCAAGATCGGAGCTGTGATAAGCTTCTGCTTCAACTGCTCAAATGCCGCATCACGATCTTCTGTCCATATGAATCTCTCCCCTTTCCTGGTGAGCCTGGTCAACGGAGCTGCAAGTCTAGAGAAATCCTGGACAAAGCGCCTGTAATATCCGGCTAGTCCAAGAAAACTCCTTATCTCAGACACCGTCTTCGGAACTGGCCAATTCTGCACTGCCTGGACCTTACTAGGATCAACTGAGATTCCTTCTGCTGAAACTATATGTCCAAGGAAAGCTATGCTGTCCAACCAGAACTCACACTTGCTCCTTTTGGCATGAAGCTGCTCCTGCTGAAGAGTCTGCAACACGATCCTCAGGTGCTTTGCATGCTCCTCAAAACTCTTGGAATAGATCAGGATGTCATCTATGAACACCACTACAAACTGATCCAGGTAAGGAGAGAACACCCGGTTCATCAGGTCCATAAACACAGCAGGGGCATTGGTAACTCCGAAAGGCATCACTAGAAACTCGTAGTGGCCATATCGGGTCCTGAATGCCATCTTCGGAACATCTTCCTTCTTCACCCTCAGCTGATGGTAACCTGACTGCAAATCTAACTTAGAAAACACACGGGCTCCATGAAGCTGATCAAACAAGTCATCAATCCTGGGTAAGGGATACTTATTCTTGATGGTGACCTTGTTCAACTCCCTGTAATCAATGCAAAGCCTCTTGCCACCATCCTTCTTGTTCGCCAATAGCACTGGAGCTCCCCATGGTGAAGTGCTAGGCCGGATCAATCCCTTGTCCGAATACTCCTGCAGCTGCTTCTTCAGGATCTCCAACTCCGTCGGTGCCATCCTGTATGGAGCCTTGGATATAGGAGCTGTCCCTGGAATAGTATCAATGGAGAACTCCACGATCCTCCCCGGTGGGAGTCCTGAAATCTCAGCAAACACCCCCGGGAATTCATCCCACACTGGCACTCCCTTCAGGACCTCCGAAGTGGTCATCTGAATCTTCTTCTCAGCAGGCTCCACTCCTCCACTAAACTGGAACTCCGGCTGATGCGGGATTCTGAAATTGATCTTCCTTCCCCTACAGTCAATCACTGCATGGTACTGACTGAGCCAGGTCATGCCTAAGATCACGTCGTACCCCTTGGTGTCTAGTACGAGCATATCTATGGACAAGACCTTCCCACAAAGTTCTACTGGGCAGTCAGCACAAACTCTAGAAGATAAAACTACCCCATTCCCAGTACTAATCTCCCATCCATGGTCTAACAATCTAACAGGAATAGAATGCAATGCCACGAAATGCACGGAGATAAAACAATGCGAAGCACCGGAGTCGAAAAGAGCGAGGACAGGTATGGAATGGACTCTGATGGCACCTGTAATCACCTCTTCTGAAGCTCCAGCCTCTTCTGCTGTCAGGTTGTAGGCCTGACCTCTGCCACGACCAGCTGCTGTCCTGGCTCCCCTCTGCACTGGGCGAGCAACATGTGGTGGTGGAAGGGGAAGAGCTCTCCTCATCACTGGTCCCTGCTGCCTCGGTCCAACTGGCCCTGGTAGTGCCTTCTGCACATACTGCCCCTGAGGTGCCGGCAAGGTTTGGGTAGCAAACCCCACTCTCCTGTGCGGGCAGGTCTCCACTGCATGGTCTCGAGCTCCACAGATCAAGCACCAACCGTTTGCCCTCCGGCAATTCTGCTGAGTGTGTCCTGGCTTCTGGCAGAAGTTGCAAATAAGACCTGGTCGAGCCGTCTGGTATGGAACTGCTCTGAACGGCTGTCTGGCCTGGATCTTCGCTGCCCTGGACGGTCCTCCTCTGCCCACCGGCACAAACGGCCTTTTCAAGGCCTGGTTCTCCTGCTTCCTCTGAAAACCACGCTCCACTTCTCGAGCGATAGAGAGAACTTCAGCATAGGTCTTCAACTGCTGTGGCATCAGAAACATCTGGATCTCCATCTGCAGACCCTGCTGGAACCGGCTTGCCCTCTTCTCCTCATCAGCCACCATGTATGGGGCGAAGCGACTCAGCCTGAGGAATTCTGCCGCATACCCATCTACTGTCTTATCTCCCTGCTGAAGCCGGATGAACTGCTCCTCCATGTCCTTCTGAGCAGTGGCGGGGAAGAAACGACTGTAGAAGCTCTTGGAGAAGGTATCCCAGGAAATAGGCTTCTTCAAGCGAGCCTCCTCTGCAAGCCACCAAGTCCGAGCAATGTCCTTCAGCTGGATCTTTGCTACCTCCACTTGGCTCTCCTTGGGCACCCTGGCGGCGTTCAGTAGATCGGTGGTGTCCACTAACCACTGCTCAGCCTCCAAAGGCCTCTCGACTCCTGAGAAGGTAGCCGGTTGTAGCCGCCGGAAATCTGAGATATTCCCCGGCTTCTGCTCCTTCGGGGCTGCTAACTCCTGCCTGAGGAGTTCAGTCTGCTGCTGATGGATCTCCACTTGCTGCTGCTGGGTCTCCATCATAGCCCGAATGATGCTCAGGACATCAACCTGCTCTCCTCCCGCGGGTCCATCCGGGACTTGCCCGACATTGTTACGACCCGAACGTCTCTCCATACCGAAAGGGATAAGATCTGGAATTGGAATCAAGGAAAGGAATTAGGATACGAAGGAATTGATCAATTGAAGGAATCAAGATGGACTTATAACTTTGTACATTGCAGTTGCATAAGCAAATCGTTAGAATTTGCCACTTGGTTGTACTTTTAGGTCTGAGAGCCTAGGCTCTGATACCAACCTGTAACGCCCCGATCCCAACGATACGGGAACGTCACTGCGACGCATATACGTAGGTCAGGTGGTGCCCCCACGTATATACGCTAAGCATAAGTACAGCGAGTATCAGAGTATAACACACAGCGTGATATAATCATATGCCAACATACAAAAATAGAAGTACAGAGTTATACAAGTCATGATAAACATAATCGCCATACAAGTGTCCTTTTATCACAACCCAAGTCCATAAGATACAAGATACAACCAAAAATACAAAAATGCTCACGTATGGACGGGGATTACGTGAACCAAAAGAAATGTCGGGCGCGATAGGACTAGTGCTGGTCGGCCTGCTCACCAAGATAAGCCCGGTCCTCAGCGGAGGGCTCTACCTCGTCCCAAGCCTCGGAATCTGAATATGCAAATCCAAAAGGGTCAAGACACAATACAAGAAATAAAGATAGCCAAGTGGCGACGGAATCATAAGTAGAGGTGATGAAGTAGTGATAACTAATAACAATACATGGCAAGGGATGTAAACTAAATAAGATAAAGGCATATGCAATAAATCTACAATAATGTCTTATTATTATTACTTGTCTTACTGTGATATCTAGCTATGTGACCCAGCGTCCCAGGGCACATAGATCCATATCCTAGTGAAACAAGGTTGTTATTGGAAACAGCGGTTGTATCGACGAACTATGTTTACAGTGTGTCCCGTGCATGCCCGGGACCACGGCCCAGTATTGTTCCGTTGCTTGAAGACGGAACCTGCCGCTAGGCTACAGGAAAGGGACTTATGTATGCCCTTGTCATGACATGAAACAGGAAGGGAGGAAGCACTCCCCTTGGTCCCCTGGAGTACCACAGGTAAGACCGAAATATAGTGCACATCCTAATACCACTGTAAACACGAACACATACCGATATCCGCACATTTCCCCCGAACCCAATGTAAGTTGGTGTATTTTATACAATGTCGGATATATCATGCTTGGTTTTGGAGATAGCATGAAGAAGTGGTGATAATCCATTTTCGACAAGTTATGAAATGCAAATATATAACAACAAGTCATGGATTGATATAATGTACCAACAAATCATGAAGCATGAATAAACAAGATATATCAGGTAACCAGTCATGTAGTACAAGTACACAGTATAAACAAGACTAAAACATGCATATAAATATACTAGGGTAAGTTCAGAATTAAGTGGGAAGAAGTCTGAATTCTGTCCCAGAATTTGGCCTGGCGGTCGACCTCCGGTCGACTGCCGGTCGACTGGGGAAATGAACTGGCGGTTGAGTCCCGGTCGACTGCCGGTCGACCGTACCGAGTGCGAGAGCTCCAGGTTTGGGCCGGTCGACTGCCAGTCGACTGGTCCAAGGCAATTTGTGAAGCCGGTCGAGTCAGCGGTCGACTGCCTGTCGACCGCCCGTTCAAGTCGTGCAGGTTGTGCACATCGGCAGAGTCCCGGTCGACTGCCGGTCGACCGGTCCTCTGGAAATTTCTGCTGTTAGAGCAGAAAATCAGGATTCGTGTGAGTTGGTTATATCAGTGAAAAATTGGGATCTTTACAGCATTAGGGGGCCTGATTTAACATTACAAATACATTAGGACAAGGCCTAGTCTTGGTGATTAACACAATTACATGGAAAGGCTAGATTTGAACTTAAATGACCTAAAAATTAGATTTTTATGTTAGACATATACATAGATCTCTACCCTAAGCATGTGGGGTTGATGATCTAGGTCTTGGTGAGTAAGAACTCACCTGGATTGTCCAATTAGGGCTGGATCCAAGGAAGAAGATGGTGAGGGCTTCAATCTACCCTTGTTCTTGAAGCTAGGGTTGAAGATCTTGCCCTTTGGTGAAGCTTGGAGTGGAGATGGAGGTTCCTTGATGAAGCTTGATGAATCCCTTGTGATCTAGAGGTGGAGATGAAGAGGTTGGGTTCCCTGGAGCTAGGGTTTGTGGAGAGGAGGAAGGAGTTCTTCTCTAGTTGGAGAAATGAGAGAAAAAGGGTAATTTTGCAAATGAAATGCATTTATAGGTGGGGGTCTTTGTAAAGGGATTGGAAATTTGATGGATGAGAGGGGCTTTCTTGCAAAAAGGGAGGGGTGAGGTGTCTCTCCCCTTGACACTTGGCCGGCCATGGGATGGAGAGAGAGTTAGTGGGGTAGGTGAGGGTGAGTGGGAAATGAGGTGGAAAATGAAGTGGAAAAGCATTTTGCAAATTTTGGAAAAATGCCCAAAATTCAAGTATTTTGGATTGATCTGAAAATTTTACTAAAAATCAAGAAAAACATTTTAAGACCAAAGGTGAAATCCGTTTGAAGAAATACTGTGTAGATTTTTAATTAAAAATCCCAGAAGCAGAAATTTACCGACACCGAAATAATTTTCATAAATTTATAAAATTCTTAGAAAAATAGTATAAGTAGGAAACATGATTCTAAGCAATAAAGTCTAAAGGACTTTCTTGAAATTCCTAACAGATTGGAAGATAAAAAATTCGGAAATTGGTCAGCGGTACTGGCCGACACCGGTTTTTGAAGAAATTCATTTTAATTTCAGAAAATTCTAGAAAATCACATAGAATCTAAAGTATTATAAAATGATATTTGAAATTAAAATCGGTCAAATACGGATGGTAAATCGGAAGATACGGTCAAAGGGCCGAATACGTAACTAAGTACGTATTCCGGGAAAGGGGTATTACAATATATAGCCCCAATACAAAACTAGCCGTTAGAGCTGAGCTGGCAGCTCTGACAGGCAGCGGTCGACCAGCCCGGTCGACCGCCAACGGTCAAAAATGTGACCGTTGGGCAACCACGGTCGACCGGCCCGGTCGACCCAAACAAACAGAGAGCTCTGCTCTCAGACCGGTCGACCGTCCCGGTCGACCGTCCCAGTGTCTCCAAACGTGCACAGATTTGTGCATGTAGGTCGACCGGCCTGGTCGACCGACCTTAGCCCTAGTCGACTAGTCAGGTTACTAGTCGACTTGGTTGAAGCCTGGAACAAAAACTGGGTCAGAAAACCAGTTTAAAAATATTTTGAAAATTCTTTTAAGTCTTCTAAAAATCCACAAAACTTGTTTTAACATATTGTATTGAAACACAAACTTGGGATAAAAATTTCAAGACATATATCAATCATATCAATCCAATTTAGAGTCTTGCAAATTTTATCAAAAACAAAACTTGTATTTTTATCAAACTTGATTTTTCAATACATGAAGAAGATAGTCAAAATAGGTTTGTTTAGCAAGTTTAAAGCATGTATGTATATTAGAACATATCTAATATACATAGAAATAAAGTAAACTTGTTTTGATCTACTATTCATGAAAACCAAATTCAAAACATAAAACGTGTGTGTTAGTGCACTTGAGCATATCAACTATACTAAGCTTTACAAATTGGATCTAAATACACTATCTAAAGTATGGATACCTAAGTCTTCTTGATGATCTTCATCTTCAAGTTGACTTGCTCCAAAACTTCATCCATGGGCTAGCCAATGTGTGATCTTTAAGCTTTGGCCCTGGAATCATCATGAAAAGCTTCTAAACTCCTTGTTGAAGCTAATCACCAACTAATATCTTGGTTAATGATCTGAAACTTAAACAACACAAGATTATTAGTAAACATAACTACATGAGTTAATCATCATCAAAACTAGGGTGGAAGGCCTTTGGGCCAACATACTTGACAAAGAAGAGGAGTGTTCATCAAATTACTCTACCATGCTCCTGTGAAAGGCTCATCATAGCGATGCTCTCTGAATGCTACTGTAGCTCGCATGTAAGCAAACAGTCAGTTTTTAATTGGTTATAATCTATGTCAGTATCCCGCTCAGCTAAAAGGTGTTGTTCTGCACAAGGAGAACTTTTCCTAATGCAGAGTACCCTGAAATTACTGCAAACATGATAGGTTCAAGCATTTTGCCAAGCAAGACTAGGAAGCAGCCAATAGTCAGCTCTGACAAGTCTGACACTGAGCCGGAAGGAGTATACCCGCACTCAAACTGGCATGATAGCCCCAATGGACTACAATGCCCTAGTCCGGGGCATCGAACTAAGCGAGTCACATTCTGCCATTGTGGAGTCACATGCCTCGAACTCTTTTGTAGAGAAAGAAGCCTTTGCATATGGTAAACACTCCTGAAGAAATGGCCAGATGCTTTGAACAGGAACCCCAGGCCCAGAGGGAGCAACTCGATATGATTTGTGCTCAACAATAATTTATAAATAGCCTTAAGTAGATGCTTTCACAATTGCTTGAGAACAAAAAGAAGAAGCCTATGGTCAAGGCTCCTTCTAATAAGTCCAAAGGAAAATGGAAGGATAGGGAAACCTCGTCTTCTGCACATAATGAGGTGGAGGAGAATTCTAACTCTGAGTTGTCCAAGCCTTCATCCGAAGAGGAAGGCAACTCAGAAAATATGAACACTCATTTCAAAGAATGAGTAAACTGGAACAACATCTTGAAGCTCTTGCCAGTAGGAAAGGCCTTCAAGAAGTAGGAGTGATTCAGCCATACCCAGCTGAGTGGGAACTTGTCCCGTACCCTCTTAAGCTCAAAGCTCTGACCTTGCAGGCCTTCGACAGCAAAGGGTCACTGAACCAGCACATATACTACTTCAAGTCTCAAATAAGGAATGTAGTATCAAATGGTGCCATCCTGGCACATTTGTTCATTGGCACCCTAAAGGGGATTGCTTTTGAATGGTTCATGAAGCTCCCAGAAGGCTCCATCAAGAGAACTAGGGTGATCTGGAGAAGCTTTTCCTTACATGCATCATCAAAAATGACTCCGAGATTATCATGCTAGCTCTCCTAGCGACGAGGCAATGGAAAGGATAGTCAATTAAAGCATTTATGGAGAGATTTTGGAATATGACACTACGATGTCCTAGTGGTATGACTCAGGCCACCCTGGTGAAAACATGCCGTAGCAATTTGCAAATCTAACTCCTAGCTCAGGTAGGAGTAGCTGTCTTGAAGCAGTTGGTCCAGCAAGGCGAACAGGCGAAGAGATTGTCACCAGGGTTAAGGCAAAAGAAAACAAGCCTATACCTAAAAAGTCGACAAGGCGCATGGCAGGAGCATCTTTCCAAGCTAAAAGAATACATTGGCAACAGAGAAAAAGTCTCCTTCTAAGTCCAAACCGGCTAGAGGGGGTAGCTCTTAAAGTCAGCCATGCACCAATAAGCAGTACTCCTTCAAGGACAAGCATGTCGATTCGTTGTTCAAATTACTCAACAAGAACAACAGACTGAAGCTTCCTTAAGTTAGACGTCCTGAGAAGGTTGGCAAGACTGATAACTCCAACAACTGCTTATACCACAGGATGCTGGGGCACCCTACCAAGAGCTGTTATGTCTTCAGAGACATTTTCCAAGTTTTGATTGATGCGGAGGTGCTCAAGCTCCGCCCGAAGCAGAAGAAAGTGACAAAAAATATGATGTCATTTGTTCAGTTCGGGGTTCAGCCTCCAACACTGGCCGGAGTAGTTCCCATCCCGAAAGGGGAACTAAGGGTGTTCAATACAGATCCACACCACTAGTAGGAGAAAGGTCTCGTACCTTTTCTTACTCCTCAGGGAGAAATCATGTGGGTTAATCCCGACATTGTGGAAGCAGTGGACTATTGTTACCAATAGGAAGTCCAGGGCAAAGCAAAATCTTCGCCTTACAATGTGGTGTGTGCTTCCTCCTGGTATGCAGAAATTGATGTCCCCTCACTAATGAACTCGGAGGAGGAGACAATCATCCTTACTGCAAAACCGAATGCGCCGCTCGTAGCAGGGACCCACTCGGGTTAGTCGTACTTGAAGAAATGCGACAAAATGGGACAAATCCACCTAAACCTACCACAGTGCCAACCAAGCAATCCATAAATAAACCCGTGGAGAAGCAAAAGGAGCTTCGGTATTCCAAGGCCCTCCCGAAGGACAAAGCAGAAGGATCTTTAGCACCTTACCGCTTTGATGTCTTAACTCAACTGGCCAATATCTCGTCTAGGATCACCCTTTAGGAGCTCCTGAGACTATAAAAGTCAACAAGAGAAGCTCTGAGAGAAGCTTTAGCTGATGCTGAGGTCTTCATGACTCGGATACTAGTTGAACCATAGGAGGAAGATGAAGAAGACTGTCTCCACGCCTCTCAACATGCCCCTGCATAAGCTTCACGCCAGATGACATGCAGGTTAAGGGGAAACATGATAGGCCTCTGTACTTCACAGGGTATATTGGATCGTCTGAAGTGAGCCACATTCAGGTGGATCCAGGATCCGCATTGAGCATCATAACTAACAGGGTCATGCAACACTTGGGAATCCCTACTCACCGATTGAGCGCCACTCAAACTATCATTTACGGTTTCAACGCCAATGGTACACGTCCAATGGGAAAGATTAAACTCAAATATCAGATTGGGGACCTAAGATCTGAGGTGACATGCTATGTTATCGATGCTGATACTTCATATAATTTGCTGCTGGGATAACCTGAATTCATCACAACTCCATCGTCCCCTCTACTCTCTATTAAGTTATGAAGTATACTGATGGAGATGGAAAAGTTCGAACGTTGATCGCCGAAAGGCATCCGTTCAAGGGGGTAGAGAACTACTTCACAAACTCCCTCCTGTACCAGAATTCTCTAGACTCTGGAAACAGATGAGAATCCCCAGCGAGAGGAACTAGACTCTGGTAACGAAGCTGACGTAGAGCCAAAGGCAGAAGAAGAAAATCCACTTGTAATTATCATTAATAAGCTCAATGTCAATAACACCGCCAATGATGCAGGCGAGTGGTATATTAATGAATAGTTAGATTTAGCTTACTTTTTTGTTTTTGCTTCTGATTTTGTGCCATTAGATACTAGTACCAATGTAGGTAATGACCCCTGGACAGCAATAGATGCCTTGACATCATTGCATGTACGGTGAGATCATCTCTTACGGCATATCAAAGCGTCAATTATGTGCAAGGATCTTTCTTCGAGGTCCTAGCAAGACGCAAAGGCCAAAAATTGATCCTTTTCAGAAGAATCGAGTCCAAACTAACAACGTACGAACACTCATAAAGCGAGACTTAACTTTCTCAGTTCTTTCATTACGAGTCAAATGTACTCAGAATGATAGAGAACATGGGGTATGACCTAACAAGTGGTCCCGGCTTGAACTTTAGCAAAGGAAGGAGAACACTGCTTCAATCCTTTGTTTCAAAAGGAAAATCCTCTAATTATTATCATTGGACTCACAGGGGTTGGGCTATGTGTCAACTCTAATCCCGTCAGTCTCTGAGTTTGAAGAGTCATTATACCACAATCACTCGTCAAGCACGTCATCGTGGGAGTCAGATGTCAGTATCGGCAACATCTTCAAAGAACTTTCGATAAACATGGTTCCAACACGCCACCCGGAAGATGAGATGAAGAAATGATCCGGTTAGATACAGATTCTTGGGTCAAACACCTAAATACCCTCTGGGATATTCGCTTTGAACAATGCGAACCACCCACAGAGGATAAGTTAACCCAGATTAATTTAGGAGATGAGGTTAATCCCAAGCCCATCTTTATAAGCAAAACCTTATCACCCTCTGAGAAGGAAAATCTAATATCTTTTGTGCGAGAGTATATAAATATTTTCGCTTGGAACTATGAGGATATGCCAGGCTTGATCCTCAAGTGGCTATGCAATGCCTCAACATCAATCCGAATATGAAGCTCGTCAAGCAAATGCAACGACGGTTCCACCCAAAGATAATGGAAGTGATCCAGTCGGAAGGTCAAGAAGCTTATAGACTCCAGTTTCATCAAAGAAGAACTACACCCTGATTGGGTAGCTAATATCGTCTCCGTCACCAAGAAAAATTGAAAGATCTGGGTTTCATTGATTTTCGTGATCTAAATGAGGTGTGTCCAAAAAATGAGTTCCCCTTCCAATCACGGATGTCATGATCGACAATACATGTAGGTTTGAACAGATGTCCTTCATGGATGTATTCTCGGGATACAATCAAATTAAGATGTACCCTGACAATGAGAAGCATATATCTTTCAGGACACCACTAGAGGTGTACTACTATACTGTCATGCCCTTTGGATTGAAGAATGCAAGGGTGACATATCAGAGAGCCATGAATGCAATTTTCATGAGCGCATATATGCAAAATAGTGGAATTCTACGTATACAATATTACAGTGAAAAACCGTGCCAAAGGCAATCACATAGCAAATCTAAAAACAATATGCGGGCGCATCAATTGAAGATGAATCCCACTAAATCTTTCCTGGGGGTAGCCAGTGGTAAATTCCTTGGGTTTGTCGTTACATCCAAAGGAATCCACCTCGACCCAGAGAAAGTCCGCGCCGTACAGAAGATGCAACCTCCAAGTAATCTTAGAGAGCTTAGAGGATTGCAAGGACGATTGGCCTATATCCGAAGATTTATCTCAAATCTCTCAGGACGTTGCCAACCCTTCATTAAATGAATGAAGCAGACTGCTTCATTCATTTGGGATGATGCTTACCAACACGCGTTCGAGAAAATTAAGCGGTACCTCATGCATCCACCTGTCCTTACAGTTCCAGTATCGGGAAAACCTTTCCTGATATATGTTCGAGCTATGGATCATTCTCTTGGAGCTTTGTTAGCTCAGAATAATGATTAAGAACACGAGCAGGCAATCTACTACCTTAGGAGAACTATGATAGAAGCTGAACATCGATACAACATGATCGAAAAAGAATGCTTGGCATTAGTATTCGTCGTCTAGAAGATGTGACACTACTTGGTAGGCCAAACTATACACGTCATATCAAAAGTCAATCCTTTAAGATTGCTTATGACGAAGCCGTCGTCACTGAATAGTCGATTGGAAAAATGGGCCATATTGCTCTCCCAATATGAGATGCAATTTCTGCCACAAAAAGCAGTGACGGGATAGGCAGTGGCAGATTTTTTGGCTGAGCACCCAGATACAAGGATGACCAAACTTTATGAAGATCTCCCAAACAAGGTCACTGAAGTTTGCTTGACCCAGGCGTCTTTCGAAGAACAGGTGTGACAATTCTTCTTCGACGACGCATCCAGAACGGGTCCTTGAGGAAATATCATAGTAGGAATGGGGATAGTACTTGTCTCCCCATAGGATTACGTAATCCCTAATGCATTCTCCTTAACTGAGTCGTGTTTCAACAATGTAGCAGAATACAATGTTCTCTTGATCGGGATGCATATCGCTGATGAGATTGGTGTTACAAATCCCAAAGCCTACAGTGATTCAAAGCTTATCGTTAACCAAGCTCACGGAGAATATGAAGTCAGGAATAAAGACTTGGTACCCTATCACAATATAACTATCCACATGGCAAAGATGTTGAGAAATCTCTACATTGACCATGTACCTCGCCAGCAAAATACGCATAAAGATGTACTCGCATCTTTCGCTGCTTCCTTGGCTCTCCCAGCTGGAGAGGCAGAGAGAGTACTCGTCTATAGCCATGACTTGTATTGTCCAAAATTTGCCCTTGAAGACAACCAAAAGCCAATAGGAAACCTTTAAGTTAAAGAAATTCTAGAGACTTCAGCAGGTTTAGAGCCAGGGATTGGTGATTTTCGTATATCGACTATGTATTGTATGGAATTTTGCCGGTGACCCTAAAGAGGTGGCTGCCATTAAATGAAAAGCCCCTAAATTCTACTACAATGCAATCAGAAGAACACTGTATCACCGATCACATGATAGAATCCTCCTCCGCTGCTTGTCACATAAAGAAGCACAGGAAATACTCAATGAGGCTCCTGACGGTATGTGTGGAGCTCACCAACCTGGTCCAAAACTTAGAGATTGACTCAAAAGACTTGGGTATTATTAGCCAAAAATAATTCCTGACGCCATCGCTTACGCTAAGCAATGCTACACCTGTCAGATTCATGATGACTTTATTCATCAGGCACCAGGACATCTTCGTCCTACAACTTCTTCTTGGCCATTTGAGATGTGGGGAATGGACGTGTTTGGTTTTATCAGCCCAATTTCATCCAAAGGACACTGATTTATCTTAGCCATAACCGATTACTTCTCTAAATGGGCTGAAGCTATCCCCTTGACGGAGGTAAAGACATCTAATGTGATTAAGTTCATTAAGCATTACGTGGTCCACCGCTTTGGCGTGCCATGATAGATTGTCCATGATAATGGGCCTTAGTTATTCAGCCAAGCCTTCCAAAAATTCTGCGACAAATTCAGAATCCAAAGTGTGTCTTCAATGGCATACATCTAGCCATTAATAGCCTTGCAGAAGCTTTCAACAAAACCATTGGGAAACTTCTAAAGAAATTCGTCTTGAAAAGCTAACTTAACTGTGATGATAAGTTAGGTGAATGCTTATGGGCTTATCGCACAACAGTGAGAACTCTGACGAAAGTAACACCGTTCTGTTTCGTATACAGGTGTGAAGCCGTACTCCCACTAGAAATTCAGATCCCATTTCTATGCATTGCCTTGACAATAAAGTTGACAAATGAGGAGAAGCATCGACTGTGACTCCAACAGCTGGAAGCTTTGAACGATAAAAACCTGCAAGTTCAACAGCAAATCGAGCATTATCAAGCTCGAATTACCAGAGCCTTCAACAAGAGAGTCAAGGAGCAGACTTTTAAGAAAGATGACCTTGTCTTAGCTGTTAGAAGACCCATAGTAATGACGCATAAGTCCAAAGGGAAATTCTAGCTCAAATGAGAAGGACCATTTGTAGTAGAGTCAGTCTACTCGAATGGAGCATACCGCCTTTTAACCCCAGATGGTCATACGTTCATGATGCCGATCAATGGTAGATTCTTGAAGAAGTACTCTCCTTAACAGGATTCTTCTCATGATCAAGTTAATATTATACCTCTAATCAAACTTCTAGATCTAAGATGTTTGGAAGAACACCAAAGAAAAGCTTCTTTCTTCACTGGATTATATTACGTCAATCATTGTCGTGCCGACCGAACACTGGTTATATCATAATGCATGATGTAAACATCGAAGAAGAAATAAAATGTGAAACTTTAGTTTTAGCCTTGTTACTCTTCTCCAGTTTATCTATAGACATCTGACGCCTCTGACGGCTAAGGATAGAGAAAAATGTTGGCTTTTAAGTCTAACATAAGTCCTCGACAACTCATTATGCTGAGGAGAATAGCTTGGCTAGTCCAACTCAAGCGGTAGTTGGTAAAGGCATATCAAATCCGTTGAAAGCTGAGGGTTTGCTAAAAATTCTAAGACACTTGGTCCCGTCTTCCCCTCTAAAATTTCTTACCAATTCCATCCCAAAAAATGGTAGGACCACAAAAGTACCTGTGTCTATTTCCCCAGTGATAGAAGCACAGACTTGTTATGTTAACAGTAAACCTCTGACAAACTATTTTCCTTAAATCCCTAATAGGATTCTTCAAGTTAATATTACACCTCTGACAATTCATTCTATTTCTCCTCCAAAATGCCTTATCAATTTCCTCCCATGGAATGGTAGGACCACAAAAATACATGTACCCATTTTTCTGATGCAATGAGCACAAACTTGTAACGTTAACAGTAAACCTCTAACAAGCCATTTTCCTCGATCCCAGTGGAGTCAGTCCATTAAACCTCTGATGATAAAATTTCACTAAGTACCTACTCAAAATCTCTCCGCTGTTATGTTAACATTACACCTCTAATAGTAAAGCTCTTATGCCTCTAGAAAATCAATATTTGTCACATTAATATTGCACCTCTGATAATTCATTCTTTCCAACAAAAATTCCCTACCAATTCCCTCTCATAGAGTGGAAGGTCTACAAGCTAAATCACTGCTATATTAACACTATACCTCTAACAGTGAAAAGTTTCAATACTCCCCAGCGAGTATGAACTTTCACTTGTCGCTTCCTTACATGGAGTCACAAGTCTTCAAAATTGTTAAGTTAACACTACACCTCTGACATTTTAAACTTCACTTGCTAATTCTCCTCAATAGAATGGCAAGTCCTCAAAATTGCTCATATCATAAATTAACTCTTGTTGTCATGTTAAAACTACACCTCTGACAAACTACTATTAAGTTTAATATCATACATCTAACAGTGATCAAGTTGCTGCAAAGTTCAACATTAAATCTCTGACAGTCATCTTTCTCTGGCTTTCATATAGAAGCTGAGACGAAGCTAAGTTTAACATTGCACCTCTAGCATCCAGTTCATTGTTAAGTTCAATAAACACCTGTGACAATGATTTTCTCTCGAACTTCCGTATCAAAGTCGAGATGACTAATGCTAAGTTTAAAATTACACTTCTAGCATTACAAAAAACTGCCAAGTTTAACACTACACCTATGACAGAGGTATTTTCAGTTTTTCCAAACGAAACTAAAATTCTTATGGAGCTAAGTTAACATCACACCTCTAGCTCACATCCTTGTCAAGTTAATATCACATTTCTAATAAGATTCAATCTAATCTATTAAGTTAATATCACACCTCTGATGGTATAGAAATTCTTAGATCCTCGACGGATTTAGTCTTACTTGTTATTCTCGTCAATAGAATAGCAGGTCCACTTAAAATTATTGTTAGGTTAATATCACATCTTTAATACTGTTCTCATTAATCCCCACCTGACTCTTAATTACGTTAACAATAAACCTCTGATGAAGACAGTCACAATCCTTCGCAGTGTGAAAACTTCACTTGTCATTCTCATCCATAGATTGGCAAGTCCATAAAACCTATTCCACTCCTGTCAAGTTAATATCACACCTCTGATAGTAACCTTTTTAAATTTCTTAAATGGAAATTTTCAACTTTAACTTGCCAAGTTAAAATATTACACTTCTAGCAAATCAAAGATAATCACTTCTACTTGTCTGATTTTCAATGCAAAAAGGAAGTCAAGACAGATAAGAAGGTAGGAAAAAGTATCATTTTTATTGATATTCAAAAATATGAAAGTGACACAAAACACTCTCTTCTCTAATAAGATTAAGTGTTACAACAAAGAAGTACAAAGAAGTCCCTTTTACTCAACGAAAGGTTACACTCACTCCTTGAAACATTGACGACACATAAAGTTTGTCTTTTTGAATGTGGTCGGGAACAACAGATCAACTTCCTCTCCTCTTGAGAACAATGGTCTTTCTCGAGGTCAAAGTGCAAGGGAGCATTTGGATTCCATCCGACCAACTGGTGCGAAGGTCTTCAGAAGGCCATAATCCTTCGCTTAATGGGAAGCTCTGCCGCCAGAAAGTCATCTAATGAGCATGAGTTTTCATTGCAGTTACTTCTTTGAATAACATTGATGAAGGGAGGATCCGAGACCTTACTGGAGACGTCCTTTTCCCGTGACCTTTAAATGCGCCATGTTCATTGTGATTAAGAAGGATCTAAGACATTATTGGGCATCAAGTCCAATAATGTCTTGATGTATATCGAAAACCGCGCGGATCTTTCTCGCCCTTGGATAGAAGTTCTGACTTCTCAAGTGGTCGCCAATCGAACAAGCTGGCCGTTTCATGTCTCCTTCAATGGATGCGGCAAAGACACTGGAACCAACACAAACAATATGGCCATTTCATGTCTCCTTCAATTTTTTATTTCTTATTTTTTTAACAAAAAGGAAAACCAAAGTTATGTTAGACTGTCCCCCACGCCTATCTCATGCATTATCCTCAATGTATGAATTAATGCATAGATGCATGAAAAAGAAGAAAGGGAAGGAAAATATTACCTTATGGTGGTGGTTCCCAGCAATGGCGCCAAAAATTGATTGTAAAATGAAAGTGATAAGAATTACCGTCTAGCTTTGGGCAACGGGTCGTGTCCACGAGGAGGAATGCGATGAAAGCTTTTCGTTGTTTTTATTTAAAAAGAAAAGAATGGTGTTATTTTTTTCTTTTTAGTTGAAAAGAGAATGGAGAGAAGGGAAGTGATTAAAAGAAAAATTGAAAAACTTAAAGAAGGCTTTGAAAAAAGTGATCTTTAAAAAGTGATAAAAATTGTTTAGTTGTTTTTATTATAAGAAACAAATTTGGGCTCACTATCTTACTACTTAACGATGTGTTCTTCTCTTGAATTTCTTAATGCCTCAACTTGATCATAGGAAAAAACTTAAGCTTTAGTTTTGAAAGTCTTAAGCAAAGCAAATAAGATCGTTTGGAAAAGTTTAACTCTTTTTCTTGAAAAATTCTCTTGAACTGAATGTTAAATCATCAAGTTTTAAGTTGAGGAAAAGCAAGTTCAAGTGATATTTTAAAATAAATAGAAGTGTAGAAATCTAAACCCATCCTCATGTGCCTCAAGAGCACTTTCAAAGAAGAAAGGCTTAGTTAAGGCATGCATATGATTCCGTTGGTTTCTTTATATCAAAAACTATTCAAAACAAGAGGGATCAAAGAGAGGGACGATAGTGAGCCCAGAATACATGTTTAGCTACTCATGGAAGATGAAAAATAAGATATGTAAATAAAGCAAGACATACTCATGAATTGGAGTAGAAGAAGAGAAAGCTTGATTCTTTATTGATGTCACTCAATCTTCAGATTATAATCACTCTATTCCTCTCTCTCACTGGTAATTGAACTGAACTAATAATTAGAAAATAGAGATACAACTTCTCTATACTATCTAATAAAGAACCTAAACCTTAAAAATAAAGAGAAAAACTTAAACTAATTTCCGGTGGTAGTCTGATTGGTCCACGAAATTTGGCCCAATCTAATTTGTGTGGAGTTCGGAGAAACCTACCAGAAACCTCTCTAATATAACCCACTAAAATAATTTATATATGAATGATTTTGATTAAGAACTATATCCCATCTAATTTTCAAATTTCACAAATAATTTCAGAGTCAATTTTATCAACACTCTTGTCCCAAAATGGAGTGTGAAAAGATGGAATGATTGACTTGAACTTAGGAAGTACGGGAACTAATACCGACTTAGAAAAGTGACCTAAGTCAAGTAAAGTTCAGGAGTCGAGATTGGTTCAGGAAGTGGGTCCAAATCAAGAAGTTGAAACTCAAGTCCACATTCATTTTCCAACAATGGAATGTGACTTAACATTTGTAATTCAAGTTCAAGAATGACAGGTATCGGAATCAAAACTGACTTTAAAATATTACTCAAGTGGGAACAAAACAGGAGTCAATATTGATTCAGGAATTTAAACTGGATCACAAATTTGAGAATCTAGATCACATTTCTCATTAAGTTCAATTTCAAAAAAATGTGAGGTTACCAATTTCTCAATGAGACTTTCAAAAGTATGAAATTAGTCAAGTTCAATATAATGATCATAAAAGATTGGCAATTCAATTTCATGATGAATTGACACAGGATCAAATGTTGACTCAGAAAAAAGATTGAAATCAGGTGAAGACACCAGAGTCATTATTGAATCAGGAAGTAGAATTGAATCACCAAGTTGAGGTTCAGGATCATATTCATTCTCAAGTTCAATTCATGACAGGGATAACTTGCCAAATTGTCAATGTCATTTTCAAAATTTAGAGTTTGGGCAAGTTCAAATGGGTGTGCTGAAATAGAATCTTGTTTTCCAAAATAACACAATTCTTCGGCTCTAACAGAATGGTTAGCGACATCAAAATGGTCAAACAGTGAGAATGGAGAGTTTAGACCATTAGTTCTATGTCATGATTACGAGCGATTTGAGCCTGAGTCATGGCTTCAAGCAGCTTTTCATAATCGATTGGTTCATCATTTTGTTTGCGAATGGACTTGAAAAGGTGAAGTTTTGTTTTGGAATTTGTGGTGAAATGGTGAGTCCGTCAGCTTTTGTGATTGTTGATTGGACTCACGCTTACTCATTTCTAAGATTGATGATTTTCTATTTTGAACTAGCAGAATTGAGTATGAATCTTGAAAATATTGTGGACAAGGTGGATAAGGGGGACAAGTTGGTTGAAAATTGGACTCGGGGGAGGTGAATCCCATTGACTCTGTGAAGAGTTGAAATTATTTTAGAAATTATGGTCATAAGATTGGGGGCATTGGTTATATTGATTCGGATAAGAAAAATCCAGCACACTAGGTTGGTTAAATTTATGATATGCCTGATTGGTAATATCTGAAAAAGAGGTTTAGGTATAATATGGATTACCATTAAAATTGAAAAATTATTGTTATAAGCCATATCACATAGGAAATGTCAAATACAAACAAAGAAAAACAAACAAATAAGTAAACAAATAAAAAGAAAAAAAATCTAACCTAAGTTAGGGTAAACCTTAAACCTAGACGATTCCTAACTGGTTAGACTGTCCACGGAGGGTATATTGCTGAATTTGACCATGTGTTAATCGGCTAGGTAGGGGAAAGATTGGTGGGAGGCATCCGCGCAAAATTGACGGGCCTAATTAAGCCAAACCACCAGCCTTCATGGTTTCGCCCCTCAATCCCCAACCTTAGACACCGATTTGCTAAGAGTCACATTCAAATCAACTTCCTCCTTAGGTCAGTCTCCTATTTGAGTCCGAGATGTCTCTAGGGTCAACGTCTACTCAGTTTTAGTTAGGCTTGGGTTAGTGAGTGAGGAGATTTTTTGTGGGCTAAGGGAGGGTAATGACTTTCCACTTTATCTTGTTTATAGGACAAGCCCTTAAATCAATTTAATGCAGTGCACAAGTATATAGAAAAAAGTAACACTCAAGCAATATTTCATACAAGAATGAACCTTATACTAAATGCTATGCACACATACCTTGGCTCCAGCACTCTTTAACAGTAAATAGAAAATGTAATAAATAGACACGTGCATAAATGCAAAGTCTAAATCATATTTAGCATTTACAATCAACTTTTTACTTTTGTGTTAGAAATGTATATACACCGAGTCAAACAAGGAAATAAATGCTACAGATATTAAACTATGCAATTCAGCCAACCTGCAGAAAATACAGGTTAGTAGTTCACTCAGATTGCCATAAGAATATAGCAAATCTAAGGGCTTCTGGGCTCTGCTTTCTTTAGCAGAGTCCAGGGCCACTTATATGTCCACTGCAGCAAAATTTCCTTATTCGTTAAATCTGTACACCAAGAACAAAGAAGAAAGTTAACCAAAAATGTAAACTAAAAAGAGAATAACTTACCGTCCCTCCCCGGCAATGGTGCCAAAATTTGATCGATTTTTTACCTGCACAAGAATACAGAATTTCAGAACTTAGAATAAAATATGTAAGTGCTCAATTCTACCGCTATAGCAAGTGGCTATGCGGGTCGTGATCCACAAGGAGGGACTAGCGATGAAAGCTTTTTTAGCAAGTACTCTTTTAAGTTACAAAGAATGGTTAAAGATCATGTTTTAGTGCTTTAAAAGAAAATGAAAAAGAGTTAAAGTTAAGTTAGGATGAAAGCGGTAGATAGAGAAGATGGAGAAAATGGAAGTAGATATGTACAAAGAAGTTGAAAAGGAACGAAAGAGATTTGGAAGATTATAGTGTTTGTAATTTACACTAAATTAAAAGAAAAGAAAACTAAAACCTAAAAAGTTTCTTACCTTGACCCGTACTGACGAGGTACCTTTGCTTGAAGGCGAGCGAAGTATGACAAATAGGATCTTGGCAATTCCTGTGTTACACTATGAATTGAAGGGGTAAGCTACACTATCATAGAAATAGATATTCATCAGCATAAGCCATCAACGGAACTTGCAAGGGCAAGGCAACTTCGAGGCTATCGGTTTTATTTGGATCCACAAACACAGAAGAGGGAAGTAAACAAAAACAAGAGTAAAGAAGAAAAAGAAACTTCGATTCGATTAAAATAATAATGGAAGAAAAGATCACTTACATAGGTGTCACCTTCAGTATAACCTTGCCCTCATTCCTCCATGAAAGTATCCTCTCCTCTCAGTTACATAAAGAAAATAAAAATTACATGAAAGAAAATAAAAAACCTAAGTTACAAACTACAAATTAGCCTAAATTCTACTCTCTACTTGGTTGTTCCCCGTGGTCTCTGAAAAACCCTTTATTTACAGGCAAAAACCAGCGGGAAGAGGCGTACGAAGATAGGGGGAGCAAATGCTCCCTCGACAACCACCAACAAGCCGTGAAAACGCGGCTTTTGCCGCGTTTTCGCGGCCAGGGTGTATCCAGATGGCCACACCCTATTAGTGGTACTCCTTAACTTCGCGTTTTGCTTTTATCTTGTTCTAGATTTCTCATTTCAGCTTCTGAATTTGACGAAACATCCTTTGATCTTAAGCTTTAACCAATAGATTTTTAGAGATTTGTTCTAACTGGCTCTCAACTGATCTGATTTGCTCTGATCTGTCTTGATTTTCTGATTTTGAATTAATTCTGAATTAAATCAGAATTTTGATGGGTTTGGGCTTGTTTCTCTTTCCTTTCCTTTAGCCATGGGCCTGCAAATATTAGACAAAAATTAGGATTAAAAACAGAGGTTATTATATAATAAGTATGAGAACATGATAATAATTATGCAATATCAACGACCGATCAATCATCCGTCAAGATACGACCATGAAATCACCTGAAGGGATGCTTTTTTATTTGAAATCACTTAACAGTGATAAACTTCGAAGAAGATTGCAAGAAAGCATTAAAACTTTGGGTTCTTTTAAAGTACTCTGAAAGTTCTTCAGAGAACATGCCCTTGAAGGAAAACAATCAAGATTGAGTTCTTCAGAGCATATGCCCACGAAGAAAAACTGTCAAGATGAATGACTGTTAAGAGGCTCATGGCCTATTTATAGACTCGCTAATGGCTACTAATTAATGACATAAAAATCAAAGCTATTCTTGAAGGCCATTAATAGCCTTAATTCGCTAGGTGAATATCAAATCCAATCTGGGTGAGACACGTGGATTTTTGCTCTGGGAAGTCCCAACGACATGCGTCCCTAACCGTCAACACTGACTTTTCCTTGAAAGATTCAGTGAGATCTTCGCGTCTCCATAAATTGCATGGGATGCTTCAAGGTTTGCTTTTTGAGATCCGCATCCCTTCACAAACCAAAGGCTGCGTTTCCTCAACAGAATGAAAATCGCGTCTTTAACAATTCAAGGTCGCATCTTGAAGTCCGCGTCCTTCCATGAACCGAGGGCTGTGTCGCCTCCAGCAAGTTGAAGAGCTCAGGGCCGCATCTCTCCTCAATTCAGGACAGTGTTCTCCCATCAATTCAGGGATGCATCCCTTCAACAATTCAGAGTCGCATCCTCCAAGTAAATTAATGTCGTGTTCTCAAATAATCCAGAGCCGCGTGATTTGTCACATATATTGCATATACATTATCACCTTACCATACTTTTTAGCTAATAAATCCTATTAACAAGTCTTCTTCTTCTTTGTTTAATGTAGGCCCAATTGCTAAAAGAAAGGAATGAGAAACAAGCCCAAAAGCCCACCAAATTCTGATTTAATTCAGAATAAATTCGAAATCAAGGAATCAGGGCAAAATCTTGGCATATCAGAGAGGTTGAAAATCGGTTGAAAAGAATCCTCCAAAATTAAATGGTTGAAGCCAACAATCAAAGGCTGTTTCGTCAAATTCTGGAGCAGAAATGAGAAAATCAGAAGAAGATACAGGAGAATCACCAAACCAAGAGCTCCCACCAATTGGGTGTGGCCAACTGGCCACACCAGGGCTGCGAAAATGCGGCCCTAGCCGCGTTGATGTTTGTTGGGGGAGCGTTTGCTCCCCCAATCTCCCGAGATCTCTTCCCTCTGGTTTTTCCCTATAAATACCAGTTTCAACAGAGCAAAAAGGAGTGAAGACTAGGATTAGAATTTTTGTTATTTCTTTAAGGATTTAGGCTCTTTGTTAGATAGTGTAAAAGTTGAATTTTGTTTGCAATTTCTAGTTCAGTACAAACACTTGTGAGAGAGAGGGATTGAGTGCTTGTAACTTGAAGATTGAAGTGACATCAATACAAGAGTCGAGCTTCATTTTCTTCTACTCATTTCCGGTATGTTTTACTTCAATTACTTACGTTGTTTCTTGTTTCCCATGAGTAGCTAAATTGATTTTCTGGGCTCACTATTGTACCTCTCTCCAATTCTTCTTCTTTCTGATTTTCATGAAAAAGACCCAATGAATCATTTACATGCCTAACTTAAAACCTTTCTTCTGAAAGTGTTCTTGAAGGCACATGAGGATGGGTTTGGATCTTTAAACTCCTACTTCTTTTAAGAACATTTCTTGAACTATTTTTATTTCATACTTGCTTCTTCGCGCTTGATGATTTAACATTCGATTCAAAATGATTTCTTAAAGAAAAGAGTGAACTCTTCCAACCATCTTATGTGCTTTACTTCAAACTTTCTAAAGTCAACCTTAAGTTTTGCCTATTATCAAGTTGAGGCACTTAGGATTTCAATAGAAGAATAAACGGTTGAGTAGTGAGATAATGAGCCTAGATTTTCTTCTTTATTAAAAACAACCAAACACTTTTCAAAGCTTTTTAAATCACCTTCTCCAAAGCCTTCTCTAAAGTTGCAATTTCTCTTTTATTCATTTCCCTTCTCTCCATTCTTCTTTTCAACTAAAAAATGAGCACAATTCTTTGTTATTAAACGAAACACCGAAAAGCTTTCATCGCATTCCTCCTCGTGGATACGACCTGTTAACCACAAGCTACACAGTAATTTCTTAACTCTTTGATTGTTCTTTCAATTTAGCAATCAATTTTTGGCGCCGTTACCGGGGAGGGAACGGTGTATTTATTTTTTAACAAGTTTGGTGTGTTGTTTCAGGGACTTGAAGATTCAGATATAGTATTCAAGCTTTGCAAGAAAAGACTTGCAAATTCTGTGCCCCTACTCTCGAAAGTAGGAAACAGAATTTTAAGAAATTGTGTTGCAAAAATTAAAAATTTCATTGGACTACTAAAACTCTTTTTTGCAGGACATATTGCTCGCAAAAAAATTAAGTTTTTGTACGTTATATTCTTGCTATTTCTGCTATCCACCATCCCTGTTTTAATCCAACAGTAATTTGAGTGATTGTTAATTGCTTAAAGAACGTTATAGACTTGCGTTCTAGGCATTTGTCTAATTACGTTTATTTTACAATTACTGTCGAAGAGAGCTGGAGACAAGGTACGTATGCATAGCATATAGTTTAGGAAACATTCTTGGGTGATATTTGCTTTTGAATGCTACTTTTCTATATCTTGCACACTTTGCATAATTAACTCTAAGGGCAAAACCCAATTCAAGATAAGGTGGGGAAGTCATTACCCTTCCTTAGCCCACAAACCATCTCCAAGCACGTACAACCTAAGCCTAAGTAAAATCTGATAGACGTTGGCCTTAGGGACATCTCGAACTCACTAGGAGATTATCCTAAGGGGGAAGGTGTTGGAATTTGACTCCTGCCAAATCAGTGTCTAGAAAGGGGATTGATGGCCGAAAGCCCGAAGGTTGGTGGTTACTTAATTAAGGAACGTCTTTGACGGATAACCTCCCACCAATCTTGCCTTGACCTAGCTGATTAGCTTATGGTCAAAGTCTACATTATACCTCCTGTGGACAATCAACCAGTTAAGAGTTGTCTAGGTCGAGGTTACCTTAGATTAGGCTTGATTGATTACTCTTGTTGACTGTTGATAAACTTGTTTGTGATTGTGATTGTGTTTGTGTATGCAAGTGTGGTCAAGAGACCCTAATTCATCTAGGTTGACTAGAAACACATCACCACCCAAGTTTGAACCAAGACCAGATCGGTAACGGCTTAATCAACATCATTGCAGGATAGGTTCTATCCCATTAGAAACTCACTTCCATCTTACATTCTACTTCCATTGGTTGGTGAATACAATTTTGAGCTCAAGCCTTAATTCATCAACACACTCCCCAAGTAGCTTAGAGTCTGAAGATGCTTCCTTCTTCATAAGAGAATTTGAGGAAGTATGTCCAATGATGAAAATCCCACACCTTGTAGACGATGTTATTAGGTTGAGATTTGTCCCTTTTCGCTCTTAAGGACCTAGCAAAGAAATGGCTTTATAGCTTAGAGGCCGGTTCTATCACATCTTGGATGGTTTCATCAAGGTCTTCTTGAAGAAATTTTATCCAATTCATAAGACTGCTCTCATTAGGAAGACAATCGTGCAATTAAGCAAGAACCGAGTGAACCGTTTTGGAGGTACTTTGAACGCTTTAAAGACCTCGTTGTCCAATGTCCACATCATGGAATAGAGAAATGACGACAATGCCAAATTCTTTATGACGGTTTAGACTATTCTATCAAAACCCTCTTAGAAAGTATGTGCCAAGGGGGATTCTTGCAGAAGAATGAAAATGAAGGATGGGATTTGTATGAAAACCTAGCTGAAAAGACCATCTAATGGGAACCTACTAGTGAGACCTCTAGGAATCCAAACTCCATCTCTTCAAAAGGAGGTCTCCATTCTATCGAATCATCCATTGCTAATGAGGCTAAGTTAGCTAACCTAGCTAGAAGACTGGAAGCTCTAGAAACGAAGGAACCAAGTCCAGTCAATCAAGTCAGCCCAAACCAATTTTCAACTCCGGGCTGCACTTACTGTCAAGCCATGAATCATGTGTTCGAGGAATGCCCTGTCTTTCAGGCTCAGCAATAATATCATGAACCGATGAATGCGGCCTTTTCAAGGTCGAACAATAATGCTTACGCACCAACGTAGAATCCTGGCTGGAGAAATCACCCTAATTTCTCATGGAGCCAAAATAACAATGACCATTCATGATCAAATCATGCTAGCCACTTCCATCATGCCAATAATTCTTCCACTCATCAACCCAACTTTTCCAATTTCCATAATAATTCTCCCAACCATCCACCTAACTTTTCAAACTATCAACAAAACTTTTCCAACCAAGTGCCACAATCCTCGTTCCAGAATCCTCAACTAGAAAGGAGAATGACTGACTTTGATAGAAACATGGAAAAATACATGAAAAACCAAGATTCTCTCATGCAAACTATACAGAGGTTAGAGGTTCAAATGAGCCAACTAGCCACTCCACAGAATAAGAGACAGAAGGGTACCCTGCCAGTCAGCCAATAACCAATCCTAGGAATTCTCAACAAGCTCATTTGGCTGAGGATCATTCATTAAATCAATGTAATGTTGTTCATACATTGAGGTCATGAAAGAGAGTTGATAATCAAGTGTCAACGCCAACCAATCCCATTTAGCACAACCACAATCAAGCATCCACCTCATCTAATCCAAATCCTTCCAATTCTGACGAATCTAAAAAAGATAAGTCAACCAGTCAGGTGCACCAGCCTATAGTACCATTCCCTAATAGGCTGAAAAGCAACAAGCAAAATCTACACATGGACAAGATAATTGAGATATTTAATCAAGTGAAGATAAATGTGCCACTTCTTGATGCCATCAAAAAAGTCCATTCCTATGCTAAGTTTCTTAAGGACATGTGCACCAAGAAGAGAAAGACTAATGTACCAAAAAAGGCCTTCTTAGCCACTGACATTAGTGAGCTACTATCGGGTCCGATCCCTGTCAAGTACAAGGATCCAGGTAGTCCCACCATTGCCTGCACAATAGGACAAGCCGAGATTAGTCGTGCACTTTTTGACTTGGGGGCAAGTATCAACTTGCTTCCATTCTCAGTTTATCAACAACTCGGGTTGGGCGATCTTAGTCCAACTCGAGTCACCATCCAACTGGCTGACCATTCAGTAAAAGTTCCAAAAGAGGAGATTAATGATGTCCTGATCCGGGTAGGGAAGTTTATTTACTCTATCAATTTCATAGTTCTTGAGACACAACCTGTGTCCAACTCCAATCATAGGGGTTCAAACTCCTGTTATCCTAGGGCAACCATTCCTTGCTACTGCCAATGCCATCATCAATTGTAGGATTGGGTCCATGAGATTAACCTTTGGGGACATGACTAGAGAAGTCAATGTCTTCAATTTAGGAAAATAACCCCGCGATTTTGAGGATCAAACATTTGAAGTAAACCTAATTGAGAACTTAACAAGTGAACATAGAGAAGAATTGGAATTAGAAACTGAGTGTGACTTCGGGTTAGAGTCTGACGACTTTAATCTTGAACAGGTTGTAGATTCTGAAGTGAATTGGGCCTCGAACCCTATTTCACCAATAATGGAGCCAACAAATTTGACT
Organism: Agave tequilana; assembly: GCA_038442645.1. Lineage (NCBI taxonomy): Eukaryota > Viridiplantae > Streptophyta > Magnoliopsida > Asparagales > Asparagaceae > Agave > Agave tequilana. Next base: position 253,094 of record JAVJIF010004021.1, read on the forward strand.
AGTCCTTCCAACCAGCCTTCCTCTTCCTTAGAATTGAAAGTCTTACCTGCACATCTTAAGTACGTCTATCCAGGCGAACAAGAGACCTTTCCTATCATCATTGCCTCCCATTTAAATGACGGGGAAGAAGAAGATCTTAAAGCAATTCTAAGAAAACATAGGGAAGCCATTGGTTGGACTATGACTGATATAAAGGGATTAAGTCCGACCATCGTTCAACATCGCATTCATCTCAATGAAGATACCACACCTAAAAGAGACCCGCAGCGTAGGTTAAACCCTATAATGCAAGAGGCTGTTCATGCTGAAATTGTAAAACTCTTAGACAATGGGATAATTTATCCCATTTCTGATAGCCAATGTGTCAGTCCTGTCCACGCGGTTCCAAAGAAATCTGGTTTCACCGTAGTGGAAAACAAGAACAAAGAGTTGGTCCAAACTCGACTTCCCACGAAGATCCGAGTTTGCATCGACTATAGGAAGCTTAATGCTACAACTCGTAAGGACAATTTTCCACTTCCCTTCATTGATAAAATGCTTGAACGTTTGGCAAGTCACGAGTATTACTGTTTCTTGGACGGTTACTCGGGGTATAATCAGATCCCTATTGCTCCTGAGGACCAAGAAAAGACTACGTTCACATGTCCATTTGGGACATTTGCTTATCGTTGAATGCCTTTCGGCTTATGCAATGCCCCAGCAACGTTTCAACGTTGCATGTTGAGTCTTTTCTCTGATATGGTAGAACGATTCTTAGAGATCTTTATGGATGATTTCTCCATCTAGGAAGATTCATTCACTCAATGTCTCCACCATTTAGAACTTGTCCTCCAACGTTGTGCTGAGAAAAATCTGACACTGAATTGGGAGAAATGCCACTTCATGGTAAAACATGGAATTGTCTTGGGCCATGAAATTTTCAAGAAAGGAATTGAAGTGGACAGAGCTAAAATTGAGGTTATTGCTAAGCTTTCCATGCCCAAATGCATTAAGAACATTAGATCCTTCTTAGGACACGCTGTTTCTACTGAAGATTTATCAAGGATTTTAGCAAAATTGCTAGGCCCTTGACTAATCTGTTAGCTAAGGATGTGTCCTTCACTTTCGATACTAAATGCATGAATTCTTGGGAGAAGCTTAAGAGAGAGCTTATTTCTGCACCAATCATATCTGCTCCAGATTGGTCTAAACCGTTTGCAATCATGTACGATGCTTCCGATTTTGCCATAGGCGCTGTCCTAGGACAACGCATTGATAACTAGCAGCATGTGATTTACTACTATAGTAGGACTCTCAATGATGCTCAATTGAACTACACTACGACTGAGAAGGAATTCTTGGCGGTAGTGTTTGCCTTAGAGAAGTTTCGTCCCTACCTACTAGGGTCCGAACCACCATTTTCACCGATCATTCTGCGCTTAGGTACCTCATGATGAAGAAGGATGCCAAGGCCCGACTCATTCGTTGGATCCTCCTTCTTCAAGAATTCGATCTTGAGATTCGAGATAAACAAGGCGTAGAAAATGTCGTTGCTGACCATCTATCACGGATCCCTAATTCTCCATGCAACGAATTACCCATAAATGAGGATTTTCCTCATGAAAATCTCTTAGCTATCTCTAGGGAACCTTGGTTTGCTGATATAGTGAATTACTTAGTCACAAACCAAACTCCGTCTCATTGGTCCAAAATGATTTATACCGGTTCTTATCCCAAGTCCGGTATTTCTTTTTGGAGGAACCGTATCTTTTAAGTACTGTTCTGACCAAATTATTAGGAGATGCATTCCCGATGAGGAGGTTAAGAGTGTTCTATCCTTTTGTTACGAACTTGCATGCGGTGGACACTTTGGTCCTCGCAAGACTGCTGAAAAAGTGCTACAAAGCGGGTTCTATTGGTCCACTTTGTTCAAGGATGCGTATGAATTTTGCAAGACGTGTCATAGATGCCAAATGGTAGGAAGGATCTCAAAACGAAATATAATGCCCCTCAACCCCATTCTAGAAATAGAACTCTTTGATGTTTGGGGCATCGACTTTATGTGTCCATTTCCTAATTCATTTGGAAACCAATACATATTGGTTGCTGTGGATTTTGTGTCCAAGTGGGTAGAAGCCATTCCTTGTAAAACTAATGATAACAAAGTTGTCATAAAGTTTTTGAAAGAGAATATTTTTTTAACGCTTCGGAACACCTCGTGCTGTCATCAGTGATAATGGCACTCACTTTTGCATTAGATTTTTTGAAGCACTTATGCAAAAGTATGCCATAACTCACAAGTTGTTCACACCTTATCATCCTCAAACTAGTGGGCAGGTTGAGGTTTCCGATAGACAAGTCAAGCTTATCTTGGAGAAAACTGTGAACCAAAACCGAAAAGATTGGTCCATCAAACTTGTAGATGCCCTATGGGCCTACAGGACCGCTTTCAAGACGATTCTAGGAATGTCTCCTTATAGGTTAGTCTATGGTAAAGCTTGTCACCTGCCCGTTGAGTTAGAGCACCGGGCCTTATAGGCAATCAAGTAGTTGAATTTCGACTTGACTAAGGCCGGTGACCTTCGGAAGTTACAAATTTCCGAATTAGAGGAGTTAAGAAATGAGGCCTATGAAAATGCTAGGATCACTAAAGATAGAGTTAAGATTTTTCATGATAAACACATCATAAGAAAAACCTTTGTCCCTGGATAGAAAGTCTTACTCTATAATTCTAGGCTTCATCTTTTTTTAGGAAAATTGAAATCAAGATGGACTGGGCCATTCGTTGTAAAAACCGTGTTTCCACACGGTGCAGTTGAGATCAGTGACCCCAAGAATGGAAATGACTTTAAGGTAAATGGTCAACGCCTTAAACCTTTCTTGAATCGGTGTCGGTAAATGAAACGGCTATGGGTCTTTTTGACCCAGTGTATCGGTAATTTTCTCTTTTCCATTTCATTTCATGCATCGATACATTTCTTTCATACATTGGGGACAATGCATGAGATAAGTGTGGGAGGGTTCTAAGATGACTTATATAAAAAAAAAAAAAAAAAAGTATATATAAAAAAAAATTTGAAAGGTTAGAACAATATGTTGATATATTTTTGTAAGAAATTAAGTCAATTTTAAGGAATAGGAAAAATCATAATTACGATTTCTTATACTTGGTCAAAGTCAGATAACTTGTTTGACTTTTAGGGTTAGGAAGAAAATTTGTGAAAGTAATTTAGTCTTGATATTTACCTTGATGAAATATGCACACTAAATACACTTACACACTTAGGGTTTAAAAACAAAGACTCTTATGCCTTATGAAAAAAAACAATTCTAATTATGGATTAGCTAGGTGCCTTGGCCTAAGCAAGCCTTGGTATTTATGCAAAAGATAATTAGATAAGTTTGAAAAAATATATATATAAATCCTCTGATTAAGCTGGGTATTTGTGCCTCATGAAGCATAAGTATTCACGCCTAAAAGGGGTACATCTTATAAATAAAAACCTTGTTTCGTGGCCTTGTCTGCTCGAGTGTTTAAGTCCTTAGGGGTGTTTTCTCACCTGGTGCCCTAAAACTGTCCGGTATGGGTGTCACCGACTGAAGGCTCGTTACATGGGCAGATTAGAAAGCCTAATGAAATTGAGGAATAAACTCCACCAAAAATAAATATAAATAAGACATAGGAGTTAATATTAAAGAACCCTTAGTTAACTTCACAGTCACGGTGGTGCATACGACTCAAGGTAAATTAATAGACTAGATGAGAAGTACAATTTGACTCCTTACTTTGATTGATGACATGTTTTTGAATAGAGACTAAATTTAAGAATGATAAATTTGATATTCCTATAACTTATGGATTACTTAAACTCTCACAAATATATTTCAAATATTTTCTCTTTTCAAAATGCTTTTCGAAAACATTAATTTTTTCTCTTTCTTATGGATTTTGTGGGTGCAATCCACTGAAAACCCTCACGAGATAAAACTCGTCCGCTAGGGGTAACCCAGAGGTTTAACGGCTTATTGCACATGCTCAGTGCAATCGAGTGACCTGCGAAAGTGGTCTAATAATTGATTAGAATTAGTCTGATGTTCTGCTCGAGGGCGAGCAAAAGATAAGTGTGGGGGTGTGATTAGTCACATATATTGCATATACATTGTCACCTTACCATACTTTTTAGCTAATAAATCCTATTAACAAGCCTTCTACTTCTTTGTTTAATGTAGGCCCAATTGCTAAAAGAAAGGAATGAGAAATAAGCCAAAAGCCCACCAAATTCTGATTTAATTCAGAATAAATTCGAAATCAAGGAATCAGGGCAAAATCTTGGCATATCAGAGATGTTGAAAACCGGTTTTAAAGAATCCTCCAAAATCAAACGGTTGAAGCCAACAATCAAAGACTGTTTCGTCAAATCCTAGAGCAGAAACGAAAGAGAAAACCAGAAGAAGATACAGGAGAATCACCAAACCAGGAGCTCCCACCAATTGGGTGTAGCCAATTGGCCACACCAGGGCCGCGAAAATGCGGCCCTAGCCACGTTCTGCAGCTTGTTGATGTTTGTTGGGGGAGCGTTTGCTCCCCCAATCTTCCCGGGATCTCCCCGCTCTGGTTTTTCCCTATAAATACCAGTTTTAACAGAGCAAAAAAGAGCGAAGACTAGGATTAGAATTTTTGTTATTCTTTAAGGATTTAGGCTCTTTGTTAGATAGTGTAAAACTATTATTTTGTTTGCAATTTGTAGTTCAGTACAAACACTTGTGAGAGAGAAGGATTGAGTGCATGTAACTTGAAGATTGAAGTGACATCAATACAAGAGTCGAGCTTCATTTTCTTCTACTCATTTTATGGTATGTTTTACTTCAATTACTTGCATTGTTTCTTGTTACCCATGACTAGCTAAATCGGTTTTCTGGGCTCACTATTATACCTCTCTCCAATTCTTCTTCTTTTCTGATTTACATGAAAAAGACCCAATGAATCATTTGCATGCCTAACTTAAAGCCTTTCTTCTTGAAAGTGTTCTTGAAGGCACATGAGGATGAGTTTGGATCTTTAAACTCCTACTTCTTTTAAGAACATTTCTTGAACTATTTTTATTTCATACTTGCTTCTTCGCGCTTGATGATTTAACATTCGATTCAAAACGATTTCTTAAAGAAAAGAGTGAACTCTTCTAACCATCTTAAGTGTTTTACTTCAAACTTTCTAAAGTCAACCTTAAGTTTTGCCTATGATCAAGTTGAGGCACTTAGGATTTCAATAGAAGAATAAACGGTTGAGTAGTGAGATAGTGAGCCCAGATTTTCTTCTTTATTAAAAACAACCAAACACTTTTCAAAGCTTTTTAAATCACCTTCTCCATAGCCTTCTCTAAAGTTGCAATTTCTCTTTTATTCATTTCCCTTCTCTCCATTCTTCTTTTCAACTAAAAAATGAGCACAATTCTTTGTTATTAAACGAAACACAAAAGCTTTCATCGCATTCCTCCTCGTGGATACGACCCGTTAGCCACAAGCTACACGGTAATTTCTTAACTCTTTGATTGTTCTTTCAATTTAGCAATCACCACGTCCTATTGACAATGCAGAGTCGCATCTCTTAACAAATCAGAGTCGTGTCTCTCAAACTCAAGGTTGCGTCTCATCTACAATTCAGTATGTTTGAGTTTCTCCTCTAAACTCATAGTTGCCTCCCAGCAAATAGTTAAGGATTGCGTCTCCACCTCAAAGTATGCGTCACTTCAACAAAGTGAGAGCTGCGTCTCCACTTCGAAGACCGCATCTCTTCAGTATTCTCTGGTTCGTGTCTTGGCAAAACAAGAGCTACACCTAAGCAACATCTCTTCACAAAGAAAAGTCCGTGTTTACACCTTGAAGTCTGCGTCAGTTCAATAAAGTGAGAGCTGCGTCTCCACTTCGATGGTCGTGTCTCTCCATGAATGAGAGTCGCGTTTCTACTTCAAATGATGTCTGTTCTCTAAGGCAACATGACCATTGCGTCTACAAGACTTGTGTTTAGTCCTTACTTCTGCAATTAATTCAACAGTATACTAACAAAAGGAGATGACTATTCCCCCGATTTAACAGTACACCAAAATTCAGCTTAGAGTACCGATGAGGTTTGTACTGCATATCTAGACACTCACGATGATCATCTCTAGTGCCTTCAAAGAGTTTAACAGTACACTCACAAAGACCAAGATCCAGATAAGATCGGGCTCAAGGTATCTTATAAGATTTCCAGTCCAGTCTTGAGAGCTTGCCGCCAAAAAAAAAGTCCAAAGTGTTTTAAAACCCTTCCCAGTCCACCGCAGAGTTTTGAAAACTTTGAAGGGGGTTTGTAGACTATCTAAAAATCACTAAAGAAAAGTCATCAGATATCAGAGTCCATACTTCATATGTAAGGCTAATAAAAATCATTGACACAATGTCGAGATGCGAGGCTCGAAACGCCGCGTCTCAGCGTCATTGGAAAGCCAAAGAAGCAGGGCTCGAAGCCCACGTCTCAGCCGAGCTCAACACCTGCATCTCAGCATCATTGCAAAGCTGAGACGCAAGGCTTGAAGCTCGCGTCGCAACGTTACTGTAAAGTTGAGACACGAGGCTTGAAGCCCGTGTCTCAGCAGAGCTCGAGGCCTGCATCCAGCAGCATCTCAATAGCTAAACGTGGAGCTCAAGCCTATGTTTAAACTTCATGAAAGCTCTACGTCTCAGTTGTAGCTATGCTCGTTACTGATTCAGTTACTGCCCATGTAATGAGGGGAGTTAACCCAATATGGATGGGGTTTTTAAGGGACAGTCTTACCCCTAAAACTCTTATAAATAGCTCAATTTGCTATTGAGGGATAAGAATTTTTCAGCTGAGGAATACTGAAAGAATTAGACTCTTCTACCAACTTACTAAGTCTAAGATTTTGCCCAAATCTCCTTGAGATTTCATTAGATAGGAGCTGTGCTACTCCATTCGTGATCCAAGAAGAAGATTTCCTAAAGAGCTTAACGTTCACCTGGTCTACAGAAAATAAGATTCACATTCCACCGCTATGTAAAGAACCCAGCCTTAAAGAAAGAGGAGATCCAACCATTATCCCCTCTTTTATAATCAGATTATTGATCCTTTGTAATTTTCTTTACATTCAAATAAAGAATTTACATGCGCAATCAATTTCATTGCCAGCGATGATAGAGCTTCAAGGAAACAGAGCCTTATTATAACAAAGGACGATTTCTATCTGAAGAAAATTTTTTGGAGGTTGGGCATCAGCCGTCAAGGCACAGCCATGAAAGCACCGAAGGGATCCTTTTATTTTGAAATCACTCAATAGTGATAATCTTTGAAGAAGATTGCAAAAAAGCATTAATGTTTTGGGTTCTTTTAAAAAACTCTGAAAGTTCTTCAGAGCACATGCCTTTGAAGGAAAACAATCAAGACCAGTTCTTCAAAGCACAAGTCTGTGAAGGAAAACAATCAAGATGGAGTTTTTCAGAGCACATGCCCGTGAAGGAAAACAGTCAAGATGAATGACTGTTAAGAGGCTCATGGCCTATTTATAGGCTCGCTAATGGCCATTAGTTCACAGCATAAAATCAAAACTATTCTTAAAGGCCAATTAATAGCCTTAATTCGCTACGCGAATATCAAATCCAGTATGGATAAGACACATGAATTTTTGCTCTGGGAAGTCCTAACAACACGCGTCCCCAACCATCAATGTCGACTTTGCCTTGAAAGATCCAGTGAGATCTTCGCGTTTCTATAAGCGGCGTGCATTGTTACAAGGGTCGTGTTTTGAAGTCTGCGTCCCTTCACAAACCAGAGGCTATGTTTCCTAAATAGGATGAAGATCGCGTCTTTAACAATCCAATGTCACGTCTTAAAGTCCGCGTCCTTCCATGAACCGAGGGCTGCGTCGCCTCCAGCAA
>JAVJIF010004022.1:0-312073 GCA_038442645.1 Agave tequilana
ACTCATGCGACTAGCATTCCAGCCCTGGATAATGTAAGGAATTTGAAACTATAATGCGGATTAAAACTAGCCATGGATCTAGAATCAATCATCTCAAGAAATCAAATACATAATTAAAACAATACTAAATCCATACCTGAAGCCATTGAAAGGTGGAAGAAGAACGTAGATGGATGAAGATCTGATCTTTCTCTTTAATCCTGCAAGAACCCTAATGCAGACCCTTCTTCTCTCTGTCTCCTTTATTTTTCACAACCTTGCAATTATGATGGATTCAATTTCATACTCATAAAACAATGAGCCTAGGTTATATTCTTTTTAGGAGGAGAGAAGGGGGTCCAACATTTACTAAAATAACCCTGAGATAAAACCACCCATCATGGTTCCTTTATACCTCATGTTATTATTAACTTATATATAAATGTCACTTTAATATGGGCATCTTTAATATCAGTTAACTTTAATTAGGAATCCAATTAATTAACCAAGTTTATTGGTCCACCTTAATGTGAGATTAACATTCTCCCATTTGGACCATTAACCGATTAGGTTAAAAACTTTAGAAAACAAATAAAAGAAAAGACTCATTTTCAACTCCCGCAAACTGATGGCCAAAAAATGCTGTCAACCCACTTTAGACAACTTATTTAGGAGTATTTGTGGAGAGAGGCCATGATCATCGGACCAAGATTTGCCTCAAGCGGAGTTCGCTTACAACAGCGTAATCAACACTTCAACACGTATGTGATCCTTCACTATTGTCTATCAGAAGGCACCTCATCGTCTCCTAGACTTAGCCAAATTGCCCATTGGCGAAAGTTTCATAGTGCAGCTAGTGTCATGACTGAACAAACAATAGATGTTCAAAAAGAGATTCGAATGAGGTTGGAGAAATACAATGCAAGGTATAAGGCCGCAACTGATAAAAGGAGGAAAGAAAATGTCTTTGAAGAATGGGACATGGTAATTATATAGTTGAGGGAAAAAAAGATTCCTGCTGGATCATACAATAAGTTGAAACCAAAAAGTATGCTCCGTTTAAAATCATGAAAAAGATCAATGGTAGCGCCTATGTTGTGGATCTTCCGAGCAATTTGGCAATGTCAAAGACATTCAATGTGGCAGAGCTCTATGATTATCACCCAACCGAGCAGCTATATCCAGATAATTACTCGAGAACGAGTTCTTTTGAAGAGGGAGGGACTCACGTAGGAGATCAAAGCAACAACAACATGATCATGGCAGCAGGAGAAAGAGGCTTCAATCAATCGCCCAGTAAACTGATAGCCCCCATCAATTCAATGGTCGACTGCCCGATCGATCGCGATTTCCCAAGAGTGGAGACATTATAGTCGGGTGGTGTTAATCTCACATTAAGGTGGACCAATAACCTTGGTTAATTAATTGGATTCCTAATTAAAGTTAACTGATATTAAAGATGCCCATATTAAAGTGACATTTATATATAAGTTAATAATACATGAGGTATAAAGGAACCATGATGGGTGGTTTTATCTCAGGGTTATTTTAGTAAATGTTGGACCCCCTTCTCTCCTCCTGAAATAATATATAACCTAGGCTCATTGTTTTATGAGTATGAAATTGAATCCATCATAATTGCAAGGTTGTGAAAGGAAAAGGAGACAGAGAGAAGAAGGGTCTGCATTAGGGTTTCTTGCAGGATTAAAGAGAAAGATCAGATCTTCATCCATCAACCTTCTTCTTCCATCCTTCAATGGCTGCAGGTATGGATTTATGTGCATTGTTTTAATTATATGATCTATCTTGAGATGTTTTGATTCTAGATCCATGGCTAGTTTTAATCCGCATTATAGTTTCAAATTCCTTACATTTTGGTATCAGAGCCTTGTTTTAGAATCAATACATCTTGGATTATGGATTATGGAAAATTAGGGTTTTGATTAACAGTTCATAAAATTAAATTTTTGATCTTTTAATTGTAGAATTTTAAGAGGATTTATTTACCCTAATGTTCTGTTCAATTTCCTCTAATTGTACAATTAATTGGGATCAAATTTCAGGAATTATTTAACCCTAATTTTACCCTAATTAAGTATTTCCGCCGGCAATCTGGAACTGCCCGCGATAACAGTTTTGTCAACTATTAGTCGACTAGCCCGAAACACTAGTCGACTAACTATTTTTCCAGAAACTTAAGAACTCTCTGTTTCGGTACAGGAGTCGACTAATTATGTTGAGTAGTCGACTAATAAAAGGTATAGTCGACTTGATATTTTGTGTAGTCGACTAATAAAGTTATAGTCGACTAATCAATTTTCCTAAGTCGACTAATAATTTAACCGAGAGTTGCCTTCCTTCAGGAGTCGACTAATAAAATTTGTAGTCGACTAATAAAACTTATAGTCGACTAATAAAAGGGTATAGTCGACTAACCTTTCTTGCCCTAGTCGACTAGACCTAAATGTATAGTCGACTTGACTTGACCCAAGTCGACTAGTCCTTCTTAGTAGTCGACTAATGATTGATGTTGGTCAAGTAATAGAATTGGAGTATTATAGTGTTTACTCAAATAAAAGATTAGAGAATATTATTGGTTAGTTTTGTATTCATAAGGCTTATTGATTTAGTAGTTGCCAAAGTGACCTAGGTTAGTAAACTTATGAATATACAACTACATAAAAGACTTGTCAATGTAAGTGACATTAAAGACAATAATACTCTCGATGGCGGTTCTAGTTAGGAGATTGGGACTAGCCCAAAGGATAGTCTCTTTCAAATAATTATGAACCGGGGTAGGGTAGTGTAATTTATGCAACTTAGTGGTGTAGAATTGGATACCCAAAGGTAACATGACTTACTTTCTAAGTAGCATAAATTATATTAGACCTACATAGGTGATAAAAGAGTCTCACCTAAAGAGTGAACACTAGATATGCTTAGGTTTCGCCCAAAGGAGAAATCAGAGTGATATCAATAGTTCATCTTAATTAAATTTAAAAATTTTGTATTGATTCGAGGCATTAATGTGAGCTTGTCCTATTATGTTTCAGTGAACGTTCCCACTTTCCTTCACACTCATGCGACTAGCATTCCAGCCCTGGATGGTACCAACTTCTCTGAGTGGTTTGAGCATGTACAGTTTACACTTGGTGTTCTGGACCTAGACATAGCTCTTTTAGTAGAGAAACCTGATGAAGTGACTGCTGAAAGTACTGCAGAACAGGCTAGCCATGCCAAAGCTTGGGAAGGTCGAATAGACTCAGTCTCATGTTCATCAAGATGACCATTGCCAATAACATCAAGACTTCACTCCCACATACTACTAGTGCATCTGAACTTTTATCTGCTGTAAGAGACCGATTTAAGTCTGCAGATAAGTCATTAGCTGGCACCCTTATGGCTGAACTTACCACCATGAAATATGATGGTAGTAGAGGAGTTCAACAACACATTCTAAATATGACCGATAAGGCTGCGAAGTTAGGATCACTGGGAATGAAAGTGGATGAATCCTTCTTAGTACAATTCATCCTCAACTCACTTCCCTCTCAGTTTGGGCCATTCAAGATCCACTATAATACTCATAAGGATAAGTGGAATCTGAATGAGCTGACTGGTATGTGTGTACAAGAGGAAGTGAGACTGAGGCAAGAAGGGCAGCACTCAGTGTTGGCAGTAACTCAAGGAGTATCCATAAGAAAGGTAAATATGGAAGAGGTAAGAGGTTTCCATCAAAGAAAGGAAATGACCATGGGGAAAGTAGCCAAGGTCATAGAAAGGTTTTCACTGTCAAATACTACTTCTGTGACAGAAAAGGACATGTGAAGAAGGACTGCAACAAGAGGAAGGCTTGGTTCGAAAAGAAGGGTATGAATCTTTCTTTTGTATGTTATGAATAAAATCTTGCTGAAGTACCTTCTAATACTTGGTGGATTGACTCTGGAGCCACAACTCACATAACTAATTCAATGCAGGGATTCCTTACAACCCGAAAACCGAAGGAAAGTGAGAGATTCGTCTTTATGGGGAACCGTCTCAAAGTGGAGGTCGAGGCTGTTGGTACTTACCGACTGATCTTAGAGACGGGACATCAGATGGATCTTGAGGATACTTTTTATGTACCTTCGATTTCTAGGAACTTAATGTCATTATCCAAATTAGATGTTTTTGGATATTCTGTTTTATTCAGTTGTGGAAAACTCAGTTTAATGTTTAATTCAATGTCGGTTGGACATGGAGTTTTATGTGATGGTTTATATAAAATTTCATTGAATGATGAGTTTGCACAATCTCTATTATCTCTGCATTCGAATGTTGGTATTAAACGTGGCTTAATTAATGAAAATTCCTCTATCTTGTGGCATAGACGATTGGGGCATATCTCCAGGGATAGAATAGTAAGATTAGTGAAGAATGGGATTTTGGATAACCTAGACTTCACTGATTTTGATGTGTGTGTAAATTGCATAAAAGGAAAGCAAACCAAACACACCAAGAAAGGTGCCACAAGAAGTAAAGAACTCCTTGAAATAATTCATACAGATATTTGCGGACCACTCTCCATTCCATGTTTTACGGGAGAGAGATATTTCATTACCTTTATAGATGATCTGTCACGTTATGGTTATGTGTATCTAATTCATGAAAAGTCTCAGGCTGTTGACATCCTTGAGGTGTTCATTACAGAAGTCGAGAGACAATTAGATAGAAAAGTTAAAATCATAAGATCAGATCGAGGTGGTGAATTTTATGGTAGATATGATGAGTCAGGACAACATCCTGGCCCATTTGCCAAATTTCTAGAAAAGCATGGTATTTGTGCTCAATACACAATGCCAGGTACGCCTCAGCAGAATGGTGTTGCTGAAAGGCAAAACCGGACACTTATGGATATGGTTAGGAGCATGATGAGCTTCTCTAATGTACCCAATTCATTGTGGAATGAAGCCTTAAAGACTGCTATGTATATCTTGAACAGGGTTCCTAGTAAGGCAGTCCCAACAACTCCTTTCGAGTTGTGGACTGGTAGGAAACCTAGTTTAAGACATTTACATGTTTGGGGTTGTCCAGCAGAGGCTAGAATATATAATCCACAAGAAAAGAAATTAGACTCAAGAACAATATCTGGGTATTTCATTGGTTATCCAGATAAATCTAAGGGGTATAAATTTTATTGTCCTAACCATAGTACAAGAATAGTTAAAACTGGTAATGTCAGATTCCTTGAGAATGGCGAAATTAGTGGGAGTGATGAACAAGAAAGGTAGATCTTGAGGAAGTAAGGGTAAATATCCCAATACCTTTTCCTTCAAGAGAAATTATTGTCCCTCGACTTGATCATTAAGCTGAGATACCAGAACAACATAATGATGTTGGTTCACCACTCCATGAGGATATTGCCATTGAAAATATTGTAGAACCACCACAACCGGCAGCTTTGAGAAGATCTCAAAGGAAAGAAGATCTGCCATTTCAGATGATTATGTGGTGTATCTACAGGAATCTGATTATGATATTGGGATAAATAAAGATCCAGTTTCATTTTCACAAGCCATAGAATGCAATGATTCTAGTAAATGGGTTGATGCTATGAATGAAGAGTTGAAATCTATGGACCAAAATAAAGTCTGGGATCTCATCGAATTGCCTAATAACTGTAAGAAAGTCGGGTGTAAATGGGTCTTTAAGACCAAGCGCGACTCTGAAGGCAATATCGAATGATATAAGGCCAGACTTGTGGCTAAAGGTTTCACTCAGAAAGAAGGCATTGACTATAGAGAAACCTTCTCTCCAGTATGAAAGAAGGATTCTCTTAAAATCATTATGGCCCTTGTAGCTCATTATGATTTGGAGTTACATCAAATGGATGTGAAAACTGCTTTTCTGAATGGAGATTTGGATGAGGAAATTTACATGGAGCAACCTGAAGGGTTCGCAAATGAAGGTAAAGAACACTTGGCTTGCAAATTAAAGAAATCCATATACGGACTTAAACAAGCTTCCAGGCAATGGTATATAAAGTTTAATGATACCATTACCTCTTTCGGATTTACAGAAAACACTGTTGATCAGTGTATATATCTAAAGACTAGTGGGAGCAAGTTTATCTTTTTGGTTCTGTATGTGGATGATATCTTGTTAGCCAGTAGTGATATTGGTCTGCTGTATGAAACCAAAAGCTATCTTACCAAGAATTTTCAGATGGTTGATATGGGTGAGGCAACTTATGTTATTGGCATAGAGATCTTCAGGGATAGATCTCGAGGATTGCTAGGATTGTCTCAGAAAGGTTATATCAATCGAGTCTTGGAAAGATTTCATATGGAAATGTGTTCAACCAGTCCTGCACCCATTATGAGGGGTGACAAATTAAGTGGGATCCAGTGTCCTAGAAATGACTTAGAAAAGGGTCAAATGCAGAAAGTTCCTTATGCGTCAGCAGTTGGGAGCTTGATGTATGCACACACTTGTACCAGGCCAGATATCAGTTATGCTGTTGGGATATTGGGAAGATACCAGAGCAATCCAGGAATGGAGCACTGGAAATTAGCTAAGAAGGTAATGCGGTATCTTCAGGGAACGAAGGACCTAATGCTCACATATAGGAGATCTGATCAGTTGGTAGTGATCGGCTATCGGACTCAGATTTTGTTGGTTGCCCAGATAGCAGGAAGTCTACCTCAGGCTTTATTTTCTTGCTAGCAGGTGGGGCAATCTCGTGGAAGAGTATAAAGCAGTCTATCACTGCTTCATCCATGATGGAGGCTGAGTTCATAGCTTGTTTTGAAGCCTCGAATCATACATTATGGTTAAGGAATTTTATCTCAGCACTTGGTGTAGTTGACTCTATTGCCAAGCCGCTGAAGATATATTGTGATAATACAGCAGCCGTTTTCTTCTCTAAGAATGGTAAGTACTCTAATGGTTCTAGACACATAGAACTGAAGTACATGGTGGTTAGAGAAAGAGTTGAGAAACAGAAAGTGTCAATTGAAAGTATAAGTACCACTTTAATGGTTGCTGATCCAATGACAAAGGGATTGCCTCCAAAGACATTTAAGGAACATGTTGTTAGAATGGGTCTTTTGAGCAATCTGTAAATGTATGTTTTGGTACTTATGTAATTGACATTATTGCGTAATAAAAGTTTATTTCTGTGTTTCCTGTTATCCAATTATGTGCACATATTATGTATGGATGTTTGTTAAACAGGAAATGTCTTTACAAGACAATTACAGGGGTCATTTTGGTTATGGACTCAATTAGTAAGGGTTATCAATGTTGTGGTACATAGAAGGGAGTATGACGTGGATGTTGTATAACTGCTATGACTCGCATTGATGGTCCAAGCTAATTGCAGTATTACAGTATTTCATATTTGGGCTTATCAGTTGTTGTTGTTTTTAAAATTCGTGATCACGTGTCAAAGTTTTTCAGTATGGAATCCAATGGAGTCAAAATGATTTTTTTAAAATGAGTCTTTTCTTTTATTTGTTTTGTAAAGTTTTTAACCTAATCGGTTAATGGTCCAAGTAGGAGAATGTTAATCTCACATTAAGGTGGACCAATAACCTTGGTTAATTAATTGGATTCCTAATTAAAGTTAACTGATATTAAAGATGCCCATATTAAAGTGACATTTATATATAAGTTAATAATAACATGAGGTATAAAGGAACCATGATGGGTGGTTTTATCTCAGGGTTATTTTAGTAAATGTTGGACCCCCTTCTCTCCTCCTGAAAAGAATATAACCTAGGCTCATTGTTTTATGAGTATGAAATTGAATCCATCATAATTGCAAGGTTGTGAAAGGAAAAGGAGACAGAGAGAAGAAGGGTCTGCATTAGGGTTTCTTGCAGGATTAAAGAGAAAGATCAGATCTTCATCCATCAACCTTCTTCTTCCATACTTCAATGGCTGCAGGTATGGATTTATGTGCATTGTTTTAATTATATGATCTATCTTGAGATGTTTTGATTCTAGATCCATGGCTAGTTTTAATCCGCATTATAGTTTCAAATTCCTTACAGGTGACCAACATTCAAAAGAGACTAGAGACTCCTTAGTCGGTCAAACAGCCGATCGACCGACTAAAACCAAAGAGCAAGGATTTCTTAGTCGGTCGACCTACCTGCGTGTATAAGCAATATCCAAGCCTATTTAGGATTCTATTTAGTTTTTTATTTGTTTCTTTATTTTTAAACTTTCTTTTTTTTAATTTGAATTTAGTTTCATATATAGAATAAGACTTATTCTGAGCCCATAAAAGACCCTTGAATCTCTTGTATTTATAATCTATTTTTCGATCAATAAATTATGAGTTTTCCTCATATTTGCTCGTGGATTCTAGTTGTTCTCTTTGGTTGGTGGATTTGGATCGTTTTGCACGTGAATTCGAGTGGTTATCTCTTCCTAAAGGTTCTTTCAAGATTCGTCAGCGCTATAACGAGATCTATCCCACCTTGCTCATCTTCCTCGCTTCCCCTTCCGCATCACATGTGTAATTCTTTATGATTTTTTTTGTTAGATGTTTCTGTAGTTGTTTCGAAATGATTCTGAGTGGAGAGAGTGGTTTTGCATTAGACGAAGATGAATTGGAGCTTTTCGATGCATTCTTTGCTAGCTTGTCCATGATCGTAGTAAGCAAAGTCAGCGTATGATTTTAGAATTATTACTTATTAAGTTGTTCATTTCATTTTGGGCAAATTACAAGAAACCCACATGAATTTTATTTTTACTAGCATTTTTGCATTCTGTTTTGGAAGGTAAGCACAAAAAACTCCTAAATTATCCGCTTGTGCATGTCAAGAGCTCAAGAAATTATACTTGTAGAAGATGAATGGTAACAGTTTAGTTGCTTACGTTGTTTTATAAGTATAGCTGCTAGATTGGAGATGAGACATTTATAATTGTTGCTCTTATGGCGATGCGCCATCCAAATCAATTGTTCTCTCTGGTGCTCTTGCTGCCCTTGTAGAGATGACAGCAAGTTCTTGCTGAAATATCTATACTTTCTCTACATGTTAGTTCTTGCCAGTTTTTGACCTGAATAAGCTTCTGATTTCCATGACATACACAGCTTATTCTCAAACATTCTGTGGATGCTTGTGGCTTTAGGTACTCTCAACAGGGCTTGGGAGGATAGTTCCTAACTTGCTACCAAGGAAGCATACAAACAGTGTGGCAACAGGCAGTGTATGTAATTTTGTCATAGTTCTTTTGTTCTGGTGTCAACATATCAGCACAAATATGAATATTGACTCCTGAGTCTAACCACTTGTCACACCCTCGCTTCCCAAAATACGCGGAAACGGAGTCGCGACGGGAGTCGGCGACGTATATATGCGAGGAAAATACCCCACATATATACGCTAAGCCTAAAGTAACCTAAACAAGCTATAAATAAGAACTAATATAATCAGCGATCACTGCAATAATACATATAAGGCTACACATGATCTCAAATGAAATAAGGAATAGAATGGAAGCTAAGTGTGATATACATGAATCAAAGAATAATAGTAAGAATAAAGAAATGCAAGAATACCAGAATCAAAAGAAAGAGCGTCCAATTCCTCGCAAAGCGTACAGTCTCATCGAACACCTGCACAATAGTAACAAGCGTCCAATATCTGGACGTGCAAATCCAGGGTCGTCAGAAAGTGACCTGGTGAGTGTGTGTGTAAAAAGGAGAACTCGTGCATATAAACAGTGTGCATAAAATAATAACAAGATAGACTGCAGTCATAGGATAACCAAATAACATGATAAATGAACAACTGAATAACAATGATATGAATAAGTATGCAGACAAAAGACAAGTAAAATAACGATAAACAACAACTGATGTCATGATAACGGGAAACGACTAATGTCTAGCTGTGTAACCTAAGATATGTCACTAGGCTGGTATCCATCTCAGTTTCCTTGTACAAAATTCAGATGGTGGGTGTGAATTAATTAATGTTTAGGTGCTTATATTATGATATGTCATGCTTGAATTTCTCCTTGTAATGAACTTTAATCTTATCTAATATATATATATGCAAATAAAATAAATTGTATAAAATATATATATATCCATAAAAATTTAAATTATCATGTTAGACTTATTTTTCAGGAATCATTATTGTAACACCCTTGTTTAATTAAAACCTAAATAAGTAATGATTTATTACCCCAATTAGATTATAGAAAATTTTAAGGAAATTCTGGAAGGAAAAAAAAAAGAGAGAAAAAGAAATGTATTGGATTAAATAAGTTGCATATTAAATAAATCACCAAATAAATAAATTTTCTTTCACAAAGAAATTTAGAACTTAACCCTAACAATCTAAATTAAATACGTATGGTAATGTATCAATGTATTATTTATGGAAAAAAATTAGAAAGATCAGAATTTATATATATATGTATACATATATATTGTCATGTATTTATGATTGTAAAAAAAAAAAAATACGTCGCCGGCTCTCGTCACGTTCCCTTTATATGAGTATTATGATTGCGGGGCGTGACACCACTAGTCCAAGGAGAAGGTGATTGAGTTAACAATAAGAAGAGAAGAATCTAACCTAAAGGAGTTGGAGTTCAGTTCCACCATGTTGACCTTGTGAGCACCATTTCCTCCATTTTCTCTTGGTTGAGCTTGACTGGTTTCTTCTTCTGGTTGAAACATTGAGGATCCAAGTGATTAGTTCTCCCACATATGTAGCAAAATCTTCCATCAATCTTTTGACCAGTGATGTTGAGTTTGAAGGAGGATGATTGAAAAGGTTTAAAAGAAGAAGAGTTTGAAAGTATACCAAGAGGGGGGGTAAATAGGTGTAAAGCTAATCTATGACAAATAATGCGGAATTTAAAAACTAATTGCAACACACTTAGTGTAACCAAAGAGTGTAGCCGAATTCTCGGTGAAGGGCTCTGGACTAACTCCTCTTGATTCTTCTGAATAAGAGTTGAGGTGCTATATGAAGCTCTCTTGGTTTAACACAAGTATGGCACACAAACAACAATATCAAGCATATAAGTATGAATGAGCAATATGAATGATGTAAGGTACAATATAAAAAGGTTAGAGAAAGTAGATCAAACGCAAACGCAAACACAAGGATATGTTTCGAGGTTCGAGCACCCTGCTCTACGTCCCCGCCTTCACACAGAAGGATTTTCACTATCTCGTCCACACAAGACTTCCCACAGAGGGAACCTCCACTGAGGACTTTGGGCAAATACAATTTGGGAGTACACAACTCCTCTCTCCAACAAATACAACCTCTACACTTAGAGGCAAGGCACAAAACAAATCACCTCTACACTTAGAAGGATAGGCACTTAGCCCAATAATGATCAACCTCTCACAAGAGGGATAGGGCTCAAAGCCACTCAAACACAATCACCTCACACTTGAGGGATTCTAACACAATCTCCACCTCTCACTAGAGAGATACAAATACCACTTCCACAGTCACCTCTCACTAGAGGGATATCCCAAAGATGAAAGTTTACAACTTGGTGGTTTAAACAACCACAAACTAATTTTCTCACAAAATAGATCCTAATAGATAGGCTCAAGTATGAGAAAACAAAGAGTTTGAAAATCAAAACTTAAAGAAAATACTTGAGAAAACTTTTATTATATAATAGAAATGAAGATCAAAAACTAATCCCAAAGACTTTTCCTTTTCTTTATTTTTTAACCCTTTAAACAAATAAAGATAAAATCTTTTGGCTTAAAAACTCTTTTGAAAACTTGTAATTAAACACTAGAAAGATTGAGAATTTTTACTCTTGAAAAACTTGTTAAAAACAAACTCAAATGGGGGGTATTTATAGCCCCCATAAAATTCTGCCCGTTGGCAGCTGAAAAGAGCTGAAATGCCCTTCCGGTCGACCGAGCGGTTGACCAACCAATGGTCATATTTTTGATCGTTGAGTCCATCGGTCGACCGGCTCGGTCGACCGAGACTGGATACAAAGAGCAGAGCTCTCTGCCAGTCGACCGACCCGGTTGACCGGGGCCATTTCCAGAGAGCAGAGCTCTCTGGACGGTCGATCAAACTGGTCGACCGGCCCACCAGCTCAAGCTGGCGTGCACACTTGTGCACGTCGGTCGACCGGTCCGGTCGACCGACAGACAGCCAGTACAGACATTATAGGACTTAAAAACTTGGGTTTTTATTATCAAATAAATCCCAGAAAATCACATAAATTCCATAAAAATCAGTTCTTATTATATCTTTGAAATATAAATATGTATGATAAAAATTCAACATATATTTCAAATAATTTGAACCATGTTTGGGAGATGAAAAATTTGCCTTAAACCAAAAACTGTATTTTCTGAAACTCGAATTTTTGAAATGAAAATCCGATTTTTTCAAAACACATGTAAATACAAAAACATGATATTTAAACAACTTTGAAGCATGTTGTATATAGAGAGAATCCAATATACATGAAAGGTATTATATCTATGTTTTTTTTTGACATTAAATCCAAAAATAAGTTTTGTTTAAATACAAAACTCCAAACTCATGAAGTAGATTATCAAAATAAGTTTTTCTAAGTAGATGAAGCATAGATGTATATAGATCAAATCTAATATACATTAAATCATGTAAACTTGCTTTGATTCTATCTATTCATGAAAACCAAGATCGGTTAAGCCGAAAACCAAAACCAAAACATGAAACTTAAAAACAAGTGTGTGTGTGTGTGTGTGTGTGTGTGTGTATAGTGAATTTGAGCATATCACATTATCTAATCTTTACAATGAGATCTAAACAAACTATACTAAAACAAACTGATGTCTTCTTGTAGAACTCCGTCTCCAAGTCGACTCGATCCAAACGTGATCCACCGAGCTTGACTCCAACCGAGTGCTAGATGTGAACTTGACGCTCGAGCTCTTGATTCACCATGTGAAAGCTCCAAAGCACCTTTGTTGAAGCTAATCACCTACTAATATCTTGATCAAATATCTGAAACTAAATATCACAAGATTATTAGTAAACTATAACTACATGAGTTAATCATCATCAAAACTAGAGTGAAGGCCTCTAGGCCAACAGAGTTTGCATGAGAAGAAGAATGAAAGTGATCGGATTTCTTAAACTTCTTGCCCTTGGGATTCATAAATTTGCGTTTAGACTTATCTTCCACCAAGTTGACTTTGCCTTTTAGTTCAAACTTGGGTTTGAAACTTTGGCTATGCTGATCTTCTATGCGAATCGCTTTGAGGGCTTGAATAAGGATTAGGCCACCTCGCTTGTGAGGAGGTCTCCAGAAAAAGCTGATCAAGAAGGAGGTAGCTTATCAATGAGACATGACACCTTGTAATCATAAGAGAATTAATTTTCTTTTTGATTGAAGTCGTCGGATATAATCTTGAAATTCATGAAGTTGATCATTACTTCGTTTAGTATCAGACATCATGAATTTATTGAAGAAGGAGGAGGTGAATCTTTCGATTCCAGCATTGTCGAGGCCATATTCATTCTCGAGAGCTGTCCATAGTTCTTTAGCGCTCTTATATTCATAATAAATATCATATAGACTATCAGAGAGTGCACTAAGAGTTCTATGAAGACAATGATAGTCAATTTTCTTAGGTTTCAAATAGATATAGGAGTAAGGAGTTATAGGAGGAGTTTCAACAGGAGAAGATCCAACAGATAATGGTTTGAGAGAAGGTGCAGAAATGATATCATCTATGACTGATATGAGATCTAAAGTGGTCAACTAGTACTTCATCTGGTTTGCCCACCTCTTAAAGTATGTGCCAGAGAATTTCTCCGATTTAACACCCTTAGTATAATCAGCGTTGGCCATAGTGACCGGATTTTGCTACCTGAATTCTGTATTTCACAATTATTTGAAAATGTCAGAATGTAATTTATATTGATAGCTTTTAAATTAGAGTTTGCAGAATTAAATAGTGTATAATTCTTCTTTAATTATATATCAAATGATAGCAAAATATTGTTTGTGTCAAACAATACTAAGTTTCAGAGGTTAATCAGTTTAATGTGAAAGTTATTCCTATCACCACATTTAAAGTAGCTACTTTGCAAACTAACTAATTACTAGCTAGGAAGAGATAATTAAACTAATATTTTTATTAGTTATTCGTAGAATATCAGTAATACAAATAACGCACTAATTAATTGCTATGCAGGAATAAATCACTATGCTTGCAGAATGATAACTTTAAACAAGATCCTATTGCATGAAATTTTTCTAGCTAACTATTAAGTTATCTAGTTATAAGAGACAAATACTAAATCAGGTTAAAGGAATCTTGCAACAAAATAAAATTTTACAATAATATATTTAGATAAGATCTAAATAGTTTATAAAGATCTTATAAATATCTTTTAACAATTTTTATAAATCTTGTAATAAAAGGATTTAATGAAATCTTTAAGGATAAATAAACATTTCCTTTAACAAATTTGAAGAACTTGTAGTAGAATTTAGATCTTGAAAATTTTATTTTTTGTGAAAAAGGATTTCAATAAATTTGCTTTTGTAATTTTTTGGCAATAATTAAATGATTTCTATTACAAGAATAACTTTAATAGCATGAAACATGTAAATAATTAATTTCATGAACAAGTATTGTATTAAAGATGTATCGCATGAAATATTATTAAACAGTATTCTATCTTCTAAATTGTTGGATATATAACAGTATTTTGTTTATTTTTAAACATGCAACAAATTAAATCATAAATCTTCTTTCAAGCTAAATACTTATAATAAAAGCATGCAACTTATACAACAGAATTAAAAAGAAATTAGATTGCTGGTCTGGGGTGACAGTCATGTTGAAGCACTGTTCTAAAAGATTGATAGCTGGTCCCTCGTCTGGACCTTAGAATGACCTCCTCTCTTAGCGATAAAAGCTTTCCCGGTAGTTCACCAGTACCCAAATCAGGACGATGGGCTAGGCCTCTGCTCAAACAAAGATTCTTTGCCCAGAAATAAAATGAAAACTCCAATAGAATTTTGTAATAAAGAATTGTAGAGAAGGGAGATAAAGTTAGGACAGAATGAATGTAGCTGTTCTTGCCTGTACCAGAATAAACTACGAGAAAGAGTATTTATAACTTCTCGGAGTTCAGCGGTTGCAACAACCCCTGTTCCAAATTCACGCACATTCATGTAATTCATGATACACGCGAGCAGATCTGCAGTACTGGGTCAAATTGTTTTCAGGTGTAAGAACCTCTGAATCGAACAACATTCGTGTTCGTAGGTCATGAGCGCGCGCCACCCAATTCCGAACCCGGCCCATTCCAGTTTGACGTGTGGAGAATGTGGCCCATGGTCCAACACTCATAACTATAGGCATAGGAGGAGTTAGTTTATATACTACTCAACTTCCCCTCTTCTATTCAAAGTGGGACTAAAACCAAAGCCAAATAAGAGGAAAACTCAAGTTTTCTCTCCAAATTCAATACACATCCAATAGTTCACACAATGTGGTGGCCGTGAGTGCTGCTGGCTACAGAGGCTGCGCGAGCCCCAAGAGGATCCCTTGTGTTCAAGTCAGGCAAGGACCGCGTCACTCCGAAGAAGGGAACCAACTACTTCATCTGCAGCCTTGTTGGCCACTGCCAGGCTGGGATGAAGATTGTTATCACTGCTGCTTAATTGAGTTTGTACTTTGTACGCCCTAAATACTCTCAGTATCAAAGTTCAGTATGTATGAGAAAATCCTCTGCTAAATTACTGAAGTACAAGTTATACTGTGAGATGAAGAATTCAACGGAAAAAAGAAAAGTTTAAGCATAATATGCAGGCAAAATATGAACTCCATGATTGAGAGAGAGAGAGAGAGAGAACGAAGAAGGTAGTTTGGTGAAGAACGTAATTTGGTCTTAAAATTATCACATATGCACAACGCGTGCAATATGGGCCCACAAATAACAGCCCATTAATAGAAACTACAGTCTGTATCCATTTTGAAAAAAAATAAATTTATTATCCATTTTGTGAGTTTTCTAAAACTTAGGTACCTTTTTTAATTTACCAAAGATTTAAAGGACTTAGTAGAAAATCTGAAGATGTGAGAGACTAATATTGAAGAAACCGATAATGTCTTTCTAATATTCTTAAAACTCCTAATTTTACACGAGCAATTACTTAACCTGAATGGACATACTCTTTTTTTTATTTTTCTCTTATCAAAAGTTTTATCTATGAGCCTCACCGACATGTTTTATGGCAGCATGACTTTAAAATTTATTAGTCCACTAAAACTTAATGTACAAGTAATAACTAAATTCTACTTCATGTGTAGATGCTTCTATATGGATTTATAATAAAATAACTAATGATTTATTCTACTTCATGTTTACATGCTTCTATATGGATTTATAATAATATAACTGAATGATTTTTTTAAAAATGAATACTAGCCGAACGTTAAATATTATTGAGGATCAAAGAATATAAAAACTATCCATTTTCCCCATCTGAGATGTTTTTATCTCTGAGACTCACCAATACTTTTTCCTAGTTATTATAGGATCATTAGTAGCAACTAAATTCTCTTTTCACATTGAATCATTAGAACGATATACATATTTAAAGTCAACCAAATTGATGTAATTGATGTTTACATATAAATAAGTAGTTTTTTAAATATAAATATTGGCCAAAATTTTAAAATATTATAGAGGCTCAAAGGATGTAAACTACTCATTTTTCTATTATGAGAAGTTTTTATCTTTAAGCCTCACCAATACTTTTTCATGGATAGTGTTTGGACCATTACAACTAAATGAACAAGTGGAAACTAAATTTTCTTTTTAACATTAAAGCATAACAAGGCTGTACATATTTTAAGGCAACTAAACTGATATATGTTTAAATAAATAAATGATTTTTTAAGTATAAACACCAACCATATGTTTTAAATATTGAGGCTCAAGAAATTATTTTCCTCTTAATTCTTACGAGATTTTTTATCTATGAACCTCGCCAATATTTTTTTATGATAGCATGGCTTTAAAATTTATTATGCACGAAAAGTAACTAAATTAAGGTTACTTCATCCTCACATGCTATGAAACAGTTTTATATTAAAATAAATAAATATTTCTAAATACAAACACAAGCCAAAGGTTAAAAATATTGGAGATCCTCATAGAGCCAAAGATTCAGGGCACTACACATTTTTCTCTTATTCATCTAATAAATTTTCATGAGTAGGACTATTTAAACTAAAAATAGCAACTAATTTTTTTTCCACATTGAAGCATTATAAAAGTCCACACACACACAAACATAAACTTGATATATGTTTAAATAATATAATTTTATAAATATAAACTCCGGCCAATGTTTCAAATATTTTCGGGAGTCAAAGGATTTAAACTTATTATTTTCCTCTTATGGTAAGTTTTTATCTTTAAGCCACCTAACAACTAGCTAGTAATTGATATATGTTTAAATAAATAAATAATACTACTCATTTTCCTCTTAATTTTTTTTGAGAAGTTTTTATCCATGAGTCTCATCGATATTTTTCATGCAACGTGGCTTCAAAATTTATTGGTCCATAAAACTTAATGCACAAGTAGTAACTAAATCAAGGCTACTTCATCTTTACATGCTACTAAACTAATGTATATTAAAATAAATAAATGATTTTCTAAATATGAACACTAGCTAAAGATTAACGAATTGAGAGGCTCAAATAATATAAGCTCAACAAGATTTGCGTTGAAAGTATTAGAAGGCTGCTCATATTTTTTTTTTCCTAAATATAAACATCGGCCAATTACTTAAAATATTGGAGAGGGATTAAGGATGTAAACTACTCATTTTCCTCTTATGAGAAATTTTTATATTTAAGCGTCGCTAATACTTTTTCAGACCATTAATACAAATAATTTTAATTATAAACACTAGCCACATGTTTTAAATGTTGTAGAGGCTTAAGAAACTAAACTACTCATTTTTTTCTTAATTCTTATTAGAAGTTTTTATCTAATGACCTCACCAATATTGGGCTTAAAATTTATTTGTCCATAAAACTTAATCCACGAATAGTAACTAAATTACAACTACACCATTTTTACAAGCTACTAAATTGATGTGTATTAAAATAAATAAGTGATTTCCTAAATATGAACTAGTCAAAAATTAATGACTAGAGAGGATTAAAGAATATAAACAAAACGTTTTTCTATTATGAGAAGTTTTTATTCCTGAGACACACTGGTCATTTTTCATGGTTAGTATAAGATCACTAAAACTAAATGCATAAGTAGCTACTAAAATTTTCATTCACATTGAAGCATTAATTAGAATGCTATATATATATTTAAAAACAAACAAATTGATATATGTTTAATTAAATAAAGAATCTTCTAAATATAAACACTAGCCAAATGTTAAAAATATTGTAGAGGCTCAAAAAATGTAAACTAATCATTCCTTTATGAGAAGTTTCTATTCATTTTTCATGGTTAGTGTAAGACCACTAAACTAAATGCATAAGTAGTTACTAAAATTTTCATTCACATTGAAGCATTAATTAGAATGCTATATATATATTTAAAAACAAACAAATTGATATATGTTTAAATAAATAAAGAATCTTCTAAATATAAACACCGGTCAAATGTTAAAAATATCGTAGAGGCTCTATCATTGAGCCTCGCCAATATTATTCATGACCAATGTGAATTTAAATATTATTTTGGCCTTGAAATAAATGTAAGATCAACACTCTTATGAATCACAACTATCAAATTACCTATGAGATCCGCAAAGTTAATTTTTATTTTTCTCTAAATTTTTATGTGAATTTTTTATCTATGAGCCTCGCTAATATTTTTCATGGCAGTGTAACTTTAAAATTTACTAGTCTATAAACCTAAATGCACGGATAGTAACTAAACTAAGACTACACCATTTTTACATGCTACTAAATTGATGTAAAATAAATAAGCATTTTCTTTCTAAATATGAACAATATTTATAGATTAATGACTAGAGAGGATAAAGAATATAAACAACTAATTTTTCTCTTTTGTGATTTCTTTTATTCCTGAGACTCACTAGTCATTTTTCATGGTTAGTGTAGGACCACTAAAACTAAATGCAGAAGTGGCTACTTCAATTTTCTTTCACATATAAGCATTAGAATGCTATTCATATTTAAACTTGGTCAAATTATGATATATGTTTAAATAAATAAATAATCTTCTAAATATAAGCACCATTCAAATGTTAAAAATATCGTAGAGGCTCAAAGAATGTAAACTACTTATTTTTCTTTATGAGAATTTCTATCGTTGAGTCTCACCAATTATTTCATGGTTAATTTGGCTTTAAATATTATTTTGGCCTTGAAATAAATGCAAGATCAGCTCACTTAAGAATAACAACTTGCAAATTTCCTCTTAATTCTTATGTGAATTTTTTATTTATGAGCCACACTAATATTTTTCAAGGTAGTGTGGTTTTAAAATTTATTAGTTCATAAAACTAAATGAAAGAATAGTAACAAAATTAAGACAATTACATGCTACTAAATTGATGTATATTAATAAATAAATTATTTTCCTACATATGAGCAGTAACTAAAGATTAATGACTAGAGAGGATCAAACAATATAAACAACTCATTTTTTCTTTTGAGATTTTTAGATTTAGTGTAGGACCATTAAAACTAAATGCATAAATAGCTATTAAAATTTCCTTTCACATTGAAGCATTAGAAAGCTATATATATTTAAACTCAACCAAATAAATATATGTTTAAATAAATAAGTAATCTTCTAACTATAAAGAAATGTTAAAAATATTGTAGAGGCTCAAAGAATGTAAACTACTCATTTTTCTTTACGAGAAGTTTATCTTTGAGTCTCGCCAATTCTTTTCATGGCCAATGTGGCTTTAAATATTATTTTTGGCCCTGAAATAAATGCAACACCAGCTCTCTTATGATTAACAATTATCAAATTACCTACGCAAATGAAGAAGGAGATCCATGAAGTTTTTATTTCCGTCTAAATTCTTATTTGAAACTTTTATCTATGAGCCTCACTAATATTATTCATGTTAGTGTGGCTTTAAAATTTATTAGTCCATAAAACTAAATGCACGAATAGTAACTAAATTAAAGACTACACCATTTTTACATGCTACTAAATTGATGTATATTAAAATAAATAAATGATTGTTCTTAATATGAACAGTAGCTAAGGACTAATAACTGGAGAGGATCAAAGAATATAAACAAACAACTCACTTTTCTCTTATGAGATTATTTTTATTCCGGAGACTCACTAGTGATTTTTCATGATTAGTGTTGGACCATTAAAACTAAAAGTATAAGTAGCTACTTCAATTTTTTTTCATATTGAAGCATTAGAATGCTATACATATTTAAATTCAATCAAATTGATATTTTTAAATAAAAAAATAATCTTCTAAATATAAACACTGGCCAAATATTAAAAATATTGTAGAGGCTCAAAGAATGTAAACTACTCGTTTTTCTTTATAAGAAGTTTTTATCTTTGAGCCTTGCCAATATTTTGAATGGCCGATAAGGCTTTAAAGATAATTTTGGCCTTGAAATAAATGCAAAATCAACTCTCTTATGAATAACAACTATCAAATTACCTATGCAAATGTTGAAGGAAATCCGTGTAGTTTTTATTTTCTTCTTAAATTTTATTAGAAGTTTTTATCCATGAGTCTCATCGATATTTTTCATGCAGTGTGGCTTTAAAATTTATTAGTCCATAAAACTTAATGCAAGAATAGTAACTAAATTAAGCTTATTTCATCTTTACATGCTACTTAACTGATGTATATTAAAATAATTAAATGATTATGAATACCAACCAAAGATTAATGGTTAGAGAGGCTCAAAAAATACAAATAACTCAATTTTCTCTTTTGAGAAATTTTTATTCCTGAGACTCACAAGCGAATTTCAA
Source organism: Agave tequilana (assembly GCA_038442645.1). NCBI lineage: Eukaryota > Viridiplantae > Streptophyta > Magnoliopsida > Asparagales > Asparagaceae > Agave > Agave tequilana. Next base: position 20,958 of record JAVJIF010004022.1, read on the forward strand.
TGGTTAGTGTACACGACCATTTAAAACTAAATGCATACGTAGCTATTAAAATTTCCTTGACATTGAAGCGTTAGGATGCTTTACATATTTAAACTCAACCAAATTGATCTATGTTTAAAATAAATAAATAATCTTCTAAATATAAACACCGGCCAATTGTTAAAAATATTGTAGAGGCTCAAAGGATGTAAACTACTCATATTCTTCTATGAGAAGTTTCTATCTTTGAGTCTCGCCAATATTTTTCATGGTCAGTGCAACTTAAGAAAATGCAAGATCAACGCTCTTATGAATAACAACTTTCAAATTACCTACGCAAATGTTGAACGGAGATCCCGTGAAGGAACTTAAATCTGTAATAATTTTAACATATAAAGAAAAAGGAGGAGAAGTAGAGAAGAAATGGGGAGAGAAGAAATAGACATGATTTGGAGTGGATTGAATTTTGAGAGAATGGAGGGAGTTTATATAGACACTCTTTTGCTCTCTCATGCCCCCAAGGGTTATTGTAACCTCCATGCAGTTTTATAACTGCTTTCTATCCGTGAATCCAAATAGATGGATAAGATCATCTGTTTGACAGTAAACACGGAACAGCTTGAGTATGCAAACAGCGACATACACGTCATCTTTTAAGCAAAACAGCATGTTCCAAGTGCGAGGGAAACTGATAAAATACTGCCATGGTTAATAACTGTTTGATATCGAACCATTAGCATATTAGGTAACATGTTGATCATCAAAAAGGTAACAGTGAGCAAGTTTGTGATAAATAAGGTCAGGTTAAGTTGAAACTTGTATTGTTTTGCTTCATACTAGGTGACAGTTTGTATTATATGCACTACTGTAATCAGTGTAAGTCTTCTCAAAAGACATTAGTTTTTCCTTTCGTGCTATGTTCCTAATTCAGGCATTGTTTGGGACTTATGCTGACAGAGATGGTTACTTGGTCTCCAATCTCAGATTGCATAGCCATACAGTACAAATGTCTAATCTAGTTACTATCGCCTAGAGTTTAAACCTTTAAACAATTTGTGTCTAATGCCCCCTTATGCCTACATGCACTATAGACTTTTATGTCCAGCTTTTCCAACCATATATCCTTTAACTTAAGTGGTGCAACTAGAATACTTTTTCCTTTTTTGGATATATAGGATTGTAGTGCTTAGTTTCCGACCTCATCGAGATCACGCCACGTATCCTTCCAACACTAAACAGGCGAGCGACACGTGGCTGCTTCCAAAACCTCCAAGTGGGAGTCCTCGATCATTTCAAACCCCGAGCGGCTCTTGTTGATAGGATGAGGAGATAAAGTCAGTTACAGGCATCCCTATCTCTAAGCCAAATCCCCATTTGAAATCGGCAGTTACAGTTAGGGTACGGATCAATGCATCTACAACTAGATGCACATTACCAGATAAAGATGGAATCTCACCCGATCAGTTCAAACTTAGTTGTTCAGCTCTATCTGTCTCTGTGATAAGTAGTTAGGTGTTTAAATAGAGATGAACTCTGCAACCTTATCAAAACATACACAACCTGTATAAATAGAGAAGCCCTTACAACGTGGAGGGGGATGATCGTTTGATTCTAGAAACTCTAGCACCCCAGAGAACCCTATTGTAATCACCCATAGAAATTCTCCTCTCTTTCTCCGTGGTTTTCTACATGTTAGTTCTTGTCAGTCTCTGACGTGAATAAGCTTTCAATTTCCTTCACATACACAACTTATTCCTAAAGTAACCTGAACAAGCTAAAAATCTGAACCATAATAATCAACGATCACTGCAATAATACATATAAAGGCTACACATGATCTCAAATGAAGTAAGGAATGAAATAGAAGCTAAGTGTGATATACATGAATCAAAGAATAATAGCAGGAATAAGAAAATGCAAGAATACCAGAATGGGAGAATCCAGCTCCTAACAAAGCGTACAATCTCATTGAACGCCTGCACAATAGAAATAAAGCGTCCAATATCTGGACGTGCAAGTCCAGGGTCGTCAGCAAGCGACCTGGTGAGTGTGTGTGTGTAAAGAGAACTGCTCGTGCATGTAAATAGTGTGCACAAAATAATAACAGATAACTACAAACACTAAATAACATGATAAATAAACACTGAATAACAATAACATAAATAAGTGTACAGATAAAAGACAAGTAAAACAACTGTAAATAAACAACTGATGTCTAGATGTGTGACCTAGCATGTCACTAGTCTGGTATACAAATCTGGTCATGTGTACAATCATATGTCTATCATAACTTATCTATGTGTACAATCAGGTGATTACGGTCAGTCACGATACATTATAACAGTTCATTATCATTTATTATGTCAGCGAACACCAATTGCCACCTGTAATAGACGCATCCCATACTACGCCTACTACACGTGTCAATCAGGGTCCTAAGTTTATTGAAATCAATAGAAGAGACATTGTCCATGCTTTAGGTGGGTCCCGTACATACCCGGGACCACGGCCAAAGTTTCCTGGCGCTGAACCAGGCCGTACCGCTAGGTACTCAGTAACAGTAACAGTAACAGTAACCTTACTGTGAAAACAGTGGAACAGTAACAGTACAGATGGGATGTCAGTCATTCCCCAGGAACCCTGCAGTGGACCCTCAGTCGGCTGCGCAACCTGTATCCTACGTCCACCCAAAATACAGACGCTGTCTCCTCCATCAATTTCCCCAATCCCAGTGTAAGTTGTTCAATTACATTATTATTTATGTCAGTTAAAATCAATCAGTATCATGTTATTAGAATATTGGGATGAGGTAGTGACAGTAAAAGTAACAGTACAGTAACAGTAATCGTATACACGGTGAACAATATCAGTAACAGCGAACGGTAACAATAATCGTGTATACGATGAACAATAAGACTGTATAAGGTGTTACGGTCAAACAATATATTTTCTCAATAACTTTCAGTAACATGGACAGTATGTTTATCAAGTAGGTATTTTATATAATCAGTGAGGTCACTTAAGTGGTATCATGATGTTCAGGACCAAGAATATTTTGCAAGGTTTATTAAAAGAGATAATAAACATTCACATGACAATTTATTTTGTATTTAATACATGTAGATATGGACTAGTAACTAATAGGCATGAAACATAATTGAGTTTGAATAATTATTTAAATGTAAAATAATCTTGTTTGAAATAGACAGGATAAAACACTCACGTGAAAAAAAAAATTCTGAAATACTCAATGAGAAAATAAAGAACACTCACATGGAATGACGTGGTTTTGGAACCGAATCGTCATCTGGTCTTCACTGCACGAACTGGTACTGATCTACGGATCTTCCCAGGGATCGGTCTTTGAATCGGCAGTTTATCGGGTTCACAGCGAACCCGAATGCGGATCGGATCCGGGTCTTCTGTTATCGGTTCGGATCGCACGAACGAGTCTGCATCACTCTTTGGTCTTGTCTCCAGATATGACCACCTTTTGAGTCATAAGCTTCAAATTTCTGAAATCTGGAAGGAGTAATCTTGAATCAGCATGCAAACAAGAATACCTCCAGAATAATCTGGAAGGAGTAAATCTTGAATCAGCATGCAAATAAGAATGCCTCCAGAATCATATCCTCCTTTGTTCTTCTCCAGCCACTTTGCCAAAATGAAATTGGTTCACGAGCCTTATATGGATCAAAGACGAACCCAGGGCTCAACGACAGCAAAAAAAACTGAAAAATAAGACATCTTAATGATATTTGTTTAAGCAGACTCAGTGCAGCTTAAGTTGTACTGAGCAAGAATAAAAAAAAATTGGAATGAATAGTTTGACATATCACTAATTCCAACATCAACAGAGAAATAAAAGGTATAAAAGTCCATGCATTTGCAGATAAATGCTTGTCTAGATGTCACTCCTAAGCTCAAAAAGAGTTTATCTCTAAAGCAATCAATCTGTTTAGTGGAGATCTAACAAATTCAATACAGAAGCTCAGATGTATGGCTCATAGATTGCAATGAGACCTGTGCAGGAAAGGAGTTCATCATTTGCTCAAGGTTCTAATGGTGCCTTTATAGATCCCACTGCATAGTTTTAAGTGATGCCTTTGTAGATCCCACTGCATAGTTTTAAGTGATATGGAGGCATTAATCCACTTCATTCAAAATGCCTAACTTCCCTCCTTTATCCCATTTATTGAATAAATTAAAGTTAATCACAAATAAGTGAAGTAATGTTTCATGTTTCTAAATATCAATATGAAAAAAAAAGGGGGGAATGGAAATGATATCAAAACAACATCGGTCGTGCTCCGCGAGGCAACTTTGCTGTGGATGTAGACATCAGTCTCATACTTGTAGAATTGATTGCGACCTCAGAAACCGAATAATGTGATGCCGACTCGACGGCATTCTGATCAAGAATACTGCTGATTATGCATGAACATGTCAGGATACTTCGATGGCTGAATCGTCCATTTGCTGCTGTGGGGTAAATTCGATAGCTCCGGGGGACAGATGGGAGCTGTTGAGATTCCCACGATCGATGGAGGCGATGGATCACTTGGAATCAAGCTAACGCCATTGATTCGGATCATGGCAGAGATTGAGAGAGGGGATCCGTTGCGGTTCGCGGAGGCCGAGGATAGGAAGAGTTTGGCCTTGATGGTGGAGTGACGGTGGGGAGATGGTGGAGGGAAACACGGGGATCTGGCCATTGCGGCTGCTGTTGATGATGGGGAGAAGGAGAATAAGGATAGGGATTTGGTTAGGTTTTTAGGATTAGTTAGTTTAGATTTGGATTTAGATATAATTTGCTTAAGATTTGATTTGATAAGATAAGATTATATATAAATATAGGGTGTTAGATTGGGTAGGTGGGTTTCGGGTTTAGATAAACGGGTAATGGGTTTGGATCATCAATGGATTGGGTAATGGGTATGCTAATGGGTAATGGGTCCGGTATAGGATTAGAAGTAGAGAAAAATACAAGGAAAAGAAATGAAAGGAGAAGGAAAATTGCTTGATAATAACACACATGTAGAAATATAAATAATGATATTAGTAGTAATAATAATGGCGACACCTTAATACAATATCAAGTAAATAATTAATAATAATATAGATTTTAATAACAACGAGTAATAATAAGTACATGTACATATTAAAATACCAGTATATTTTATTTAAATACAGTACCTAAAAAAAGGGATATTACAGTTTATTTCTAAAGAGTAAAGGGTATAGAATCCTTCTAAATCAAGGAGATCAATTGCTAAAAGGATTGATCAAGATTTTTCAACCATCCAAAGGCCAAGATCATCTCATAGTCGAAATAGGAGTTGTATTGTAAAAGTTTATAAATAAAGATTGTAACTAAGCATTGTAATTATCAAAACCAAGCTGATATCAAGGAGGAATAAAGGTGGAGAACACCAAGGAGATCAAAAGGAAGCCAAGAAAGAGAGGAGAAAGGTGAAGGTGCATAGAGAGAAGATATACTCTTGTAATTTAGGAATAAATTCAAAGGGAAGGTGAATACTCTTATGTCACCAAGAGGAAGGTTATATCTCTTTATACCAAGTTTATTAATAAAGCACTCTCAAGTTCTCTCCTCGTGGACGTAGGCCAAGTTCGGACTGAACCACGTTAAATTCTCGTGTTCTTTCTTATTACTTTTTTTTTAGGTATTGCTAGTTTGCTTTACAATAGTTTTCTTTTGCAAGTACTGATCATATTGCGAAGTTCCGCAAACGTCGATCCGGGGAGTAACAATTGGTATCGTAGAATATCAATTTCATTACAACAAAATTCACAAACATTGTCTCCAATTGTAATATCCCCTATTTAATAGTACCATATTATTATTTTTAAATATTTTATTTGGCTTTACTTACTATTTTATTAATTAACTTGATTTATGAATTATTATTACTACTTGTTTTTGATAGTAGTTAATTATTATTATTGATTATTATTATTAACTATTATTAATTGCTAGTATCATTTTTAATTAACTTAATTGTTATAAACATGTTATTATTATTACTAATTGATTCTGTATGTGTATTTTATGACTAAGCCCAATTCCCTTTCATTTCTTTTCTCTCTTTATTGAGCCCAGTCCATCTCACATTCTTTCTCTTCATTTCTTTTTCCAATTGTTTTTCCCTGCCCAAGCTCTAACAAATCCAAGCCCTCTCTCTTCATTTCTTATTTCATTTTCAAAACCCAAAGCCAAACCCTAATTATCTTTATTTCCAAATTTCTTAATGCCCATACTTGTTCTTCTTCATTTTCCCTATTTTTCGCTTGGCCCAAACTAGGCCCAAGCCAAGGCCCAAGCCAATCTCCTTATTTGCATGTTTATTACTCAAATCCAACCCATTAGCCCAAACCTAATTCCCAAGCCCATTATCCAAATATCTAATCCTAATAAATCAAACTAAATTCTAACGCCAAATTCTATAATCCTAACAAATTTGATACTAATCCTAAATTAATCTCCATCATCTCCATCTCCTTCCCCTCTTCCCTACACAGCACAGCCGGCCAACTCCGCTTCATCACTGTCCGCCGGCAACACAACCTAGCACCCCTCATGTTGCCGCACCTCCTCCTTCCTCCCTCGCTTGCGCTGGCAACCCAAGTCCTCCGAGCAACTCTCCTCCTCCTTGCCAGGTCTCCTCAAACCTCTCCACTGCATACCACCACCATCATCCAGCACCCCAACCTTCTTCTCTAACTCCCCACGGCAGCACCACCAACCTCGAGCCCCGCCACAGGCTTCCAAGCCCCCGCCACGCACCGTAGCTGCTCCCCATCACCGCCACCATCTCCATGTCACCCATGTCGAGCCATCACCACCTCCTTCACCCGCATGCACCACTGCCCTATAGACCTCAGCCACGCCACCTCTTGCCACAACCTCCACCACCTGCGCGCTGCCATGCCTGCACCCCTATGCTTATCACCCATGCGAGCAACACCTTCGTCGAGCTTCGTCGAACTCCGTCATCAACACACCATGCCTTGGCCTCCTTCTCGAGCCCCCGCAACCACCATGCCATGGACGACCTCTCTGCTCCTCTCCCATGTCCCATGGCCTACAAAACCCCAAGAGCTCCACCTCTCTCTTGGTCATCTCCATTGCCGCGACCTCTCGTCTCGTTGTCGGAATCCACTGCTCCTCCCTTCATCTCCAGCGCCACCCAACAGAACCTCCCGTGGTCTCCGCCTTCTCCGTCAATCTCCGTTGGAGCACGTTCACACCTCTAGCGCGCCATCACTCCCCCTTGCGTGTGAGCCCATGAGATCCTTCTCTCTCTCAACGTTACGGACTCGCTATTGCAAACTGAACTCAGTAACATGAGAATTCGGATCTATGTGCATTGTGGACCCGATACACTAGGCGATTCGAAGATCGACCCACAAGTCAATTCGGAGACCCAGACCGGTTCATGCAATGAAGACAAGGTAGTGATTAGACCCAAAACCGTGTCATTTCATGTGAGTGTTCTTTTGTTACTTTATTGTATATTTCAGTCTTGTTTTGAGTGAGTGTTTTTACCCGCTTTCAATAAATGTTCTTTTATGTTATTCTATTGTTCATGATGATTCACACTCATTAACCACCGTTCACATCCGCATGTATTATTCACAAAATGAATTGCCTTGTGAATGTCTTTATCTCTCTTTAAATGAAATCTGCATATTATTGTTGGTCCTGAACATCATGATTTATTTGAAAAACTTGACTTATTATACATGACACCTACCTGATAGCGATATTGTCCATGTTACCAAAGTCACTGGGATAATATTGTTAAACGGTAACAACACCCTCATGTTATACTTGTTACATAACCTGTTATATTTGTATCATAATCACACACTGTTGATGTTATTATTGTTGGCCCAAAGGCCTTCCACCCTAGTTTTGATGATGATTAACTCATGTAGTTATGTTTACTAATATTCTTATGTTTTTAGTCTCAGATCTTATAACAAGATGTTAGTTTGGTGATAGCTTCAATAAGAGGTGTTTGGAAGCTTCACAAGTGATTCCAGGGCTCAAGTTTCAAGATCACACATTGCCTAACCCATGGATGGAGTTTTGGATCGGGTCTACTTGAAGATGAAGATCGTCAAGAAGACTTAGGTATCCATAGTTTAGATAGTGTGTTTAGATCCATTTGTAAAGCTTAGTATAGTTGATATGCTCAAGTGCACATAACACACACGTTTTATGTTTGGTTTTTAGTTTTCATGAATAGTTGATTAAAACAAGTTTAACTGATATATGTATAGTTGTTTCATTCTATACATGCATGCTTAATTTTTAAACAAACTTATTTTGACTTTCCTATTCATGTATTGAAAAATCCAAGTTTGATAAAAATACATGTTTTGGTTTTTTGGTAAAAATGATAAAACACAAAAATAGTTCAATTTGATTGATATTTGAGCTAAACTTTTTATCACATGTTTATATATAAATACAAAATGATAAAACTATTTTTGGGTATTTTTACAAGACTTAAAAGATTTTTAGAAATATTTTTTACATGTGTTTCTGTCCTAGAACAGTGGCTGACAGGCCAGTTCGGCCGACCGCACGGGTCGATCGCACCTAAGGCCGGTCGACCCTTGAGGTCGACCGACGTGCACAAGCTTGTGCACGTTTGGCAGCCACAGGGACGGTCGGCCGGGCGGCCGACCGGACCTGAGAGCAGTGCTCTCTGTTTATTTCGGTCGGCCGGGCGGTCGACCGGTTTGGCCCAACGGTCATATTTTTGACCGTTGGCGGTCGGGCCGGCCGGCCGACCGCTAGCCTGTCAGGCTGCCAGATCAGCCTAACGGCTAGTTTTCTGTTTGGCCTATATAAACCCCATTCCTTTGGGTTTTTGGCCAAGTTTTTAGGAGCTAAAATTTCTCTCTATTCTTGGTGTTTAAAAGAAGTTTTCAAAAGGTTTTAGAGCTTCAAAAGATCAATCTTATTTGTTTTAAGTGTTTTGTTTATTTCAAAGAAACTAGGGTTTTGGGAATTAGTTTTTGAGCTAAAATTTCTATATCATTTTTGGTGTTTTCCCAAGAGAATTTCTTTGATCAAAACACTTGTTTTTCACACTTGAGCTTATCTTCTATCCTATTCTATTTAGGATCTTTGTTTGTGGAAAAAGGAAAGAGGTTTGTGGTTGAGACATACCACTTGTTGTAAACCCTTGATTTCTTGTATTGCTCCCTCTTTGGTAGAGGTTGAGGTTGTTGTATTGGGTTGGTGTTTGCTCCCTCTTTGGTAGAGGTTGAGGATTGTGGTTTGCTCCCTCTTGTGAGAGGTGGAGTTGGTTGTTGTTTGCTCCCTCTATTGTGAGGTGGAGCTTGATGGTTGTAACCCTCTTCGGTAGAGGTGTTGTTTGTTGTTGTTTGGCTACGGGCCTACCCCTCGGTTGTGAGGCGGTGTTTGAGAGAGGAGTTCGGTACTCCATTGTTGTAACAAATCCTTCTCGGTGAAGGTTCCCTCGGTGGGAGATAGTGGATTGGAAATCCTTCACGGTGGTGAAGGCGGGGATGTAGAGCTAGGGGCTCGAACCTCGAAACGTATCTTATTGTTAGCGTTTGATCCATTGTCTCCTAACTCTCTCTCTCTTTTATTTGTGCATTGTATTGTTCATATTGCCATATCATTCATATTGCTTGTGTTGCCTTGCATCTTTCATATTGTTGTATATCCTTTACATGCTTGGCTTGTTTGTGTGTGCCTCACTTGTACTTAACCACAAGAGCTTCATATAGCACCTCAACCCATATCTAGGGAATCAAGAGGAGTTAGTCCAGAGCCCTTCACGGGGAATTCGGCTACACTTGTGTGTTGTATTAAGTGTGTTGCAAAATTTACATTAGCTTCCGCATCTAGAGCATTTAGTTTCTAGATTAGCACTTACACCTATTCACCCCCCCTCTAGGTGTGCTTTCAATTGGTATCAGAGCCTACGCTCCTGATACTTAGGCTTAACATCCTAGGAGTGAGATCCATTTGTTTGCTAATCTATTGTTTGCATTTGCTTGTTTGCACACTCATATAGTTTACCATGGACTTCATGACCCCACCTAGTTTTGACCCTTCCAACATTGTTGTTTGGAAGTATAGGATGTCCATGTACCTAAAGACCCTAGGTTTGCATGTTTTCCTTTGCCGCTACCAAGAGATGTTATCTTGGTGACCGCAAGCATATAGGGGCCAATGCACAAGCCCTTGAGGCCATTAGAAGCACATTAAATAAAGAATCTTATATACTTGCTTCTAACTTTGATTCCGCATTTGCAGTGTGGAATATGTTGACAACCACCACCACCTCCAAGCTTCAATTGCCAATCCAACCGGAGGAGTCTAGTGGAGAATCCGACTCACAATGCTTCATGGTCCAAGGGAATGACTCCCTTGAGGTACAATCGGAATCTCAACTAGATAGTGATGATGCTAGTTCTTCATGTAATGATCATATTGATGCCCATGCTTTGAATGAAGAACTATCTATTGTTTGTGAAAAATTAATAGAAAAATATAAGATTTTGAAAAAGAAAAGTCTAGGCCTTAACAATGAAAATAAAAATTTGATTGCTAGACTTGATGTTGTTTTGCAAGAGAAAGAGGAGATTGCTAATGAGAGGGATTCATTAAAATCTCAACTTGATCTTGCACTTAAAGAAAATGAGTTTTTGAAAAACAATAATGATTGTGAAAATATTTTGAAGAAAAATGAAACTTATCTTCAAAAATTGATTTTGTTTTAAAGGAGAATGTTGTTTTTGAAAAACAAAATTATTTCTATTTCAAATGATTTAAATGTTTGTTTAAAGAAAAATGAAGTTTTGCAAAATAAGATTGATTCTCATGTTTGCCATGCTGGGGTAGTTTCACACACTCCACCCATTGCATGCTCCACTTTTTCTTTGATTGAAAATGATATAAATTTAATTAAGAAGAAAATGGATTGTTTGGGCTCCACTATGAGTTAATATGCCATAAACCATACACGCTTGGAATCCTTGATTCGAAAGAAACAAGTTCCATCTTTTCATGCACACCATACACTGCATACACATGCTCCTCACGGACACCATCACACTATGTATGCTCATGTGTACACTTGTACACATTGTGGACGTATGGGCCACCTTGCTAAATTTTGCTTTGATAGATTACATAATGTAAATTTAGCAAAGAAATTCGTTTGGGTTAGAGAAGGTACAACCCCCATGGACCCAATAAGATATGGGTACCAAAGACCACCCCTAGAGTTTTTGATGAAGGTGTGGGCTCTCACATGACGTGAGAGTTGCCGTACCTTGGAGTGGATGCGTTCCGTACTTAAAGGAAATCAATTGGATGCATCACTTTCAAGGGATGTTTGGTGGAGAGGACCACCATGTTTTGGAGACAAGGAGAGTTGCCTTCTAGGTTTTGGTAACGATTCCTAACTCCTATTTATTGTATACATGCTTTATATTTCATCATTGTTTATAGCATGCTTTGATGTCTATTGATCATTATGAAAATACCATGTTAATTAGATCCTTGACATACATGTATAGTATTTGAGACACACATGCTTATATGGTCACATTTTTAGTGTTCTCTTGTTAGCTTAGCTATCATGTACATCATAAATCTAATAACATGTGGATATTCATAATAATCATGTTTATGTTTATCATGTTGATTTATATCTTAGTTTTATGCTTCATGTGTTGATTACATGTTTAGATGTTAGTTTTCATTAAGACTAGGATTTATACTTGTGCATATAGTGGGCCACAAATAAATCTATATATGTTTGGGCTTGACTGCTTATTTGAACCCATTAGATGTGCTAGTATAGTCTAATTTTGATGATTCATACTTTTTAAACTTGTATTCCCATTTTGGATTTGTTTTGTAGATCATGTGTTTTACATTTCATGTATATGTGCATTTTGCCAAACCCTAAGTTATACATGTATACCCTTTGAGTCATTTGCCTTTCATGCAAATCTATATATATGGACTCAATTGTGTTTAGGGATATGTATGTATACTTATTGTGTTGACAATTCATACATATACCTTGAAATGAAATTTGTTTTGGTGAAAATTTAATTTTTCTTAATTTCGTGTTTATGTGTTTACTTCATGTATATGTCTATTTTATCCAAATTATTATTATACATATACATCCTTTTTGAGCCACGTGCCTTAATGCATATATTTTGTGGACTCGTTGTGTTTTGGATATGTATGTATGATTTAGTTTGTATAAGACATACATATACCTTGAAGATTAAATAATTTTGATGATTTTCATTGTTTCAAGGAATTTTGAGCTTAATTGGAAATTTCATAATGCCATGTCACACATTACTTGTACACTCACCATTTTTTAAAATATTTCTCATGAGTATGTTTTCATGAGCATATATGGACTTTATTGAATATTGAGTGTTTTAAGTGCTATGTGATTTACATGTGTTTTATGAAAATTATTTTTAGTTTATTCCTTACTTGAAGGATTTCGTACTAGTTAACAAAAATTTCTATTTTAACTAGTTCGTATTCTTCATTTTGATATGAGTTATACCATGCTTTTATTGTTATGTCAATTGGTATCATTGAACTCTTTCAATTGGTATCAATCTTGATTCTTTTGTATACTCATATGTGTTTATGTATGTATGCTTTTATTTCAATGGTATCAATGTCTATTGGTATCTATTTTTTCATACATATATGTTTTATTTGTGCCTACTATATTCCTATATCTTAGAGCACAAATATTTGTTTATGCTAAGCTTGAAAACCTTAATGATTATCCTATTTCAATTGATTACTTTTAAATTGGTATCAAGCCTACGCATTGTTTTAGTTTGTATTTCATAAAGGGGGAGAAAATTTGACTTTCATATTTCAATTGGTATTTGATTTCCACTCCCACACTTTATGATTGGAAATTTGATGTTTATTTTAAGCATATGATATCACAATCAAAATTGTTATATGGCTTAAAAAGAAAAATACTATCTTTTGATATCAAGATGTTCATTTGAATATGTTTTAAAATTGGTATCTCAAAATTTTGTTTTTAAAGAAAATAAATACAAAAGTTTTGATTTGTATTGACTATATGCAAGGAGAGCTTAACATCTCTTCTACATATAGATTCATGTTGAGTGTATCTTGTATTGAGGAGCTTGACATCTCTTCTTTATGTGATACACGTGTGTAGGGGAGCTTCACATCTCCTCTTATGCATTACATAATATGTGTTATGTGAATTGGGGCTTGTCATCCCTTGTTCATGTAATGCATATGTGTAGGGAAGTTAACTTGCGTCTTCCTCTTCATGAATGCATATAGCATATACCATTTGTTTACTTTCAATTGGTATCAAGATGCTTCATTGACGTATTTTCAATTGATATCTTAATTGATTGTCACCCCTATTTGGCTTTTGTTTTTGTTTCAGACAAAAGGGGCAAATATTGTTTTTTTATTAACCCTTTTTGTTGATTCATTGTTTCGAACGAAAAGGGGGAGAAAAATTCTTTGTATTAAAAAAAAAGGGTGAGAAAATTTTGTTTTGTTTTGATTGTTTACCCCTTTGTTGATGATTGACAAAAAGGGGGAGAAAGATTTTGAGTTTATAAGATTTATATAGTTTATAAGATTTATATATGCATAGTTATGTTTTTTGCATATATTAAGTTTAATTTAGTTTAATTTAATTGGTATCTAGAGCATGTTGTGTTTTTGAACATTTCATTTGTATCTAGAACCTTTTATTGTTTATGCATATCTATACATTCATGTTTAATATTCATTGCATATTATGTTTATTTGTTTATGCATGAGTTAAGGGGGAGCTTCTTTGAAGCTTAACTCTAATCCATGCATATATAACTCCATGAGTTTTGTCATCATCAAAAAGGGGGAGATTGTTGACCCAAAGGCCTTCCACCCTAGTTTTGATGATGATTAACTCATGTAGTTATGTTTACTAATATTCTTATGTTTTTAGTCTCAGATCTTATAACAAGATGTTAGTTTGGTGATAGCTTCAATAAGAGGTGTTTGGAAGCTTCACAAGTGATTCCAGGGCTCAAGTTTCAAGATCACACATTGCCTAGCCCATGGATGGAGTTTTGGATCGGGTCTACTTGAAGATGGAGATCGTCAAGAAGACTTAGGTATCCATAGTTTAGATAGTGTGTTTAGATCCATTTGTAAAGCTTAGTATAGTTGATATGTTCAAGTGCACATAACACACACGTTTTATGTTTGGTTTTTGGTTTTCATGAATAGTTGATCAAAACAAGTTTAATTGATATATGTATAGTTGTTTCATTCTATACATGCATGCTTAATTTTTAAACAAACTTATTTTGACTTTCCTATTCATGTATTGAAAAATCCAAGTTTGATAAAAATACATGTTTTGGTTTTTTGGTAAAAATGATAAAACACAAAAATAGTTCATATTGATTGATATTTGAGCTAAACTTTTTATCACATGTTTATATATCAATGCAAAATGATAAAACTATTTTTGGGTATTTTTACAAGATTTAAAAGATTTTTAGAAATATTTTTTACATGTGTTTCTGTCCTAGAACAGTGGCTGACAGGCCAGGTCGGCCGACCGCACGGGTCAACCGCATCTAAGGCCGGTCGACCCTTGAGGTCGACCGACGTGCACAAGCTTGTGCACGTTTGGCAGCCACAGGGACGGTCGGCCGGGCGGCCGACCGGACCTGAGAGCAGTGCTCTCTGTTTATTTCGGTCGGCCGGGCGGTCGACCGGTTTGGCCCAACGGTCATATTTTTGATCGTTGGCGGTCGGCCGGCCGGCCGACCGCTAGCCTGTCAGGCTGCCAGATCAGCCTAACGGCTAGTTTTCTGTTTGGCCTATATAAACCCCATTCCTTTGGGTTTTTGGCCAAGTTTTTAGGAGCTAAAATTTCTCTCTATTCTTGGTGTTTAAAAGAAGTTTTCAAAAGGTTTTAGAGTTTCAAAAGATCAATCTTATTTGTTTTAAGTGTTTTGTTTATTTCAAAGAAATTAGGGTTTTGGGAATTAGTTTTTGAGCTAAAATTTCTATATCATTTTTGGTGTTTTCCCAAGAGAATTTCTTTGATCAAAACACTTGTTTTCCACACTTGAGCTTATCTTCTATCCTATTCTATTTAGGATCTTTGTTTGTGGAAAAAGGAAAGAGGTTTGTGGTTGAGACATACCACTTGTTGTAAACCCTTGATTTCTTGTATTGCTCCCTCTTTGGTAGAGGTTGAGGTTGTTGTATTGGGTTAGTGTTTGCTCCCTCTTTGGTAGAGGTTGAGATTGTGGTTTGCTCCCTCTTGTGAGAGGTGGAGTTGGTTGTTGTTTGCTCCCTCTATTGTGAGGTGGAGCTTGGTGGTTGTAACCCTCTTCGGTAGAGGTGTTGTTTGTTGTTGTTTGGCTACGGGCCTACCCCTCGGTTGTGAGGCGGTGTTTGAGAGAGGAGTTCGGTACTCCATTGTTGTAACAAATTCTTCTCGGTGAAGGTTCCCTCGTTGGGAGATAGTGGATTGGAAATCCTTCACGGTGGTGAAGGCGGGGATGTAGAGCTAGGGGCTCGAACCTCGAAACATATCTTGTTGTTAGCGTTTGATCCATTGTCTCCTAACTCTCTCTCTTTTATTTGTGCATTGTATTGTTCATATTGCCATATCATTCATATTGCTTATGTTGCCTTGCATCTTTCATATTGTTGTTTATCCTTTATATGCTTGGCTTGTTTGTGTGTGCCTCACTTGTACTTAACCACAAGAGCTTCATATAGCACCTCAACCCATATCTAGGGGAATTAAGAGGAGTTAGTCCAGAGCCCTTCACGGGGAATTCGGCTACACTTGTGTGTTGTATTAAGTGTGTTGCAAAATTTGCATTGGCTTCCGCATCTAGAGCATTTAGTTTCTAGATTAGCACTTACACCTATTCACCCCCCCTCTAGGTGTGCTTTCAATTATCATTGCTATCACCGAGTTATCCCAGTGATCTAGGTAACATGTGTATTAAATAATCTTGATAATATAATAACATGATTATTAAATAACCTACACCGGGACTGGGAAAATTGATGGAGGAGACAACATCTGTATTTTGGGTGAACTTAAGATGTAGGTTACGCAACCAAAAGAGGGTTCCACTGCAGGGTTCCCGTGGGGTGACTGACACCCCGTCCAATTCCTGTTCTTATTCCTCTTATACGTGTTATGTATCTGACTTGTTATACATGTTACCTGACTACCTTACTGTAGGCTCTGATTCAATGCCAGGAGTCTGCGCCGTGGTCCCGGGCATGTACGAGACCCACTTAAAATTTAGACAATATCTCTAACCAATCAGTTTCAATAACTTAGGACTCGATTGGCACGTGTGGTAGGCGTAGTATGGGATGCATCTATTATATATAACAATTGGTATACGCTGACATAATTGAATAACAAAACTGAATCTTACATTGACACTGATACACACACACATGTTATGATAGACACCTCACACCTAATTGTGTACCTGACTTGACACATACTCTACTGTGTGCTATCCACATTATTTTTTATTTAGTTTATGCATATCACTTCTTATCAAGTATATTTTTATAGCAGTATTGTAGTGATATGTACACACTGTTTTTGTAAGTGCATCTTTCCTTCTATTCTTACGCACTCATTAGGTCGCTTTCTGATGACTCTGGATTTACACATCCAGGTCCATGTATATTCTATCTTACTGATCAGGTATTTGGAGAGGTTCACCCACCTTACGAGGAGCCGGAGTTTCCTTACTTGGTCGTCCCTTCTCGGTATATTGTTACTCTCTTTTATTCATGTCGGTCCTTTTAATTTCCTACACTGGATTTTGTGCTATTCTTTCATTCCTATGCTATCATTGTGTTAGATATTTACATGTCATATTGCAATAATATTAATTTATCGTAGTAGATTTTATAACTTGTTTAAGTTACTTTAGGCTTAGCGTGTTTACGTGGGGTAATCTCCTCGCATATATATGTCGCCTACTCTCATCGCGACTCCGTTTTTGCGTATTTTAAGAAGCGGGGCGTAACACCTATAATCAACTTTAAAGAAAGATCTGCTTTAATTTAAAATGATGCTGATGCTGATGCAGATAATAGTTTATTAGACATAGCATAGAGATCCTGTCACATGTTTTCCTCATTTTAAGTGTTTAATTTGATTAACCACTAATGGTGTTGGGTTCCATTGTTCAACTATAGCCCGCGTGTGCACAACCGGGTGGCCTACTGGCTACAGAGGATGGACCAACCCAAGAGGATCCCAGGTGCTCAATTCGGGCAAGGACCTCGTCACTCTGAAGAAGGGAACCAACTACTCCATCTGCAGCTTTGTTGGCCACTGCCAGGCTGGGATGAAGATTGTTGTCACTGCTACTTAATTGAGTTTGTACTTTGTACATTAGATCACACATCGGGTGAAAAAATCTCTCAACTTCCCAAATTGTTTATCATGAATATCTCTGGTGGTTACAACTATTTGGAGGGTCTGAAACTTATAAATAGATCCTCCCTCTAAAAGTAAGAGACACAACGCAATTTTCTCTTCATCTTAAAAGGAAACATGAAGCTTACTCTTCGTGAGAATGACTTCAGTGTTAAAGAAATTTTTTTCATTATCTTCATTTTTCTTGACAATTTCTTTATCTGAGCAGAGGCTCTGCCCACCATCCTGGGCCTAATGCTGGTGAATTCGAGATCTTTTAAAGTTAGAGGATAAGGTCGATTTAACGTCTAAACAAGAAGATGGGCTTTTGATTTTTTAAAGCAGCGATATTGCGACTGCATTCCCCAGGCCAGCCTATTACTTTGGTGCTTTGGTTTCTAGTATTACATGTTAGGTTTTGCTATAACTGTATTTGTTTTATGCAATGTTAGATTTTGAATTGCATGTTTTAGTCAAAAAGGAAATAGTACACAATTTTCCAACATTAGATTTATTATTTCCTTGCTTTTATTTTGATAGCAGTATGCTAGAGATTTAATTCATTTGTCTCTGCCCAAAGTTTTGTTTTTGTATGTTTAGAAAATAATGTCGATATCTACCAACAATTGTGTTATATAAAGGGAATGGAATGTAGAAAAGAAGTGAGTGTAACAACTCACAGTTTTAAGTCAAGCAGTTGAAGTTCTTGACAGGACTAAACTACTGCTAAATTAATGAAGAACAAAATGCCATAGGTTAACCACATATATGCCATGACATTGTTATTAAGTGGGCGCCTGTGGATTGCTGTGCTAAGGATCCAAAATGAATTGAGTTCTTCAGTGGTGAACAATCAAAATCTTTTCAATGCTTCGAGGATTATAAGAGGAGGCTTTATAACATAGGGTCTCTTGCGGAGGAGGTGAAGAAATTATTGCAGGCAAGAATATGTGTGCGCGTGCGTGAGAGAGAGAGAGAGAGAGAGAGAGAGAGAGAGAGAGAGAGAGAGAAGGTAATTTGGACTTAATAATGTTTAGTATTCATTTTCAGATTTTTCTAAAACTTAGGTACCCTTTTCTTAATTTACTCAAGATTTAAAGGACGCAGTAGAAAATCCAAAGATGTGGGAAACTAATATTGAAGAATCCGGTAAAGTCATTCTAATAATCTTAAAACTCCTAATTTTACAAGAGCAATTACTTAACCTGAATGGACATACTCTTTTTTTTCCTTAATTTTCTCTTATCAAAAGTTTTATCTATGCGTCTCACCGATACTTTTCATGGCAGCATGACTTTAAAATTTATTAGTCCACTAAAACTAATGTACGAGTAATAACTAAATTCTAACTAAATTCTACTTCATGTTTACATGCTTCTATATGGATTTATAATAAAATAATTAAATGCTTTTTTTAAAAATGATTACTAGCCAAACGTTGAGGATCAAAGAATATAAAAACAATCTATTTTCCTCATTTGAGATGTTTTATCTCTGAGACTCACCAATACTTTTTCCTGGTTAGCATAGGATCATTAGTAGCAACTAAATTCTCTTCTCACATTGAAGCAATAAAACGATATACATATGTAAAGTCAACCAAATTGATATATGTTTACATATAAATAAATAGTTTTCTTAATATAAATATCGACCAAATGTTTAGAAATATTATGGAGGGTCAAAGGATGTAAACTACTCAATTTTCTATTATGAGAAGTTTTTATCTTTAAGCCTCGCCAATACTTTTTCGTGGATAGTGTTTGGACCATTATAACTAAATGAACAAGTAGAAACTAAATTTTCTTTTTAACATTAAAGCATAACAAGGCTGTACATATTTTAAGGCAACTAAACTGATATATGTTTAAATAAATAAATGAATTTTTAAGTATAAACACGAACCATATGTTTTAAATATTGCAGAGGCTAAAGAAATTATTTTCCTCTTAATTCTTAAGAGACATTTTTATCTATGAACCTCACCAATATTTTTTATGATAGCATGGCTTTAAAATTTATTGTGCACGAAAGTAACTAAATTAAGGTCACATCATCTTCACATGCTACCAAACAGTTTTATATTAAAATAGATAAATATTTTTCTAAATATGAACACTAGCCAAAGGTAAAATATTGGAGATCCTCATATAGCCAAAGATTAAGAACACTACCCATTTTTCTCTTATGAGAAGTTTTTACCGTTGAGACTCATCTAATAAATTTTCATGGGTAGGACTATTTAAACTAAAATGCGCGAGTAGAAACTACTCTTTTTTTTTTTTCACATTGAACCATTATACAAGGCCACACACGCACAAACATAAACTCGATATATGTTTAAATAAATATAATTTTCTAAATATAAACATCGGCCAATGTTTAAAATATTTTCGAGAGTCAAAGGATGTAAACTTATTATTTTCCTCTTATGAGAAGTTTTTTATCTTTAAGTCACATTTTTCCTAGTTATGTTGGACCATTAAAACTAAATGAACAAGTAGCAAGTAAATTTCTTTTTGCATTGAAGCATAAGAAGGCACATAACATACGTAAAGGAAACCACATATTTTTTTTCTAAATATAAACAATGGCCAAATATTTAAAATATTGGATTAAGGATGTAAACTACTCATTTTTCTCCTGTGAGAATTTTTTATCTTTAAGCGTACTTTTTCAGACCATTAATACAAATAATTTTTAATTATAAACACTAGCCACATGTTTTAAATGTTGTAGAGGCTTAAGAAACTAAATTACTCATTCTTCTTATAATTCTGATGAGAAGTTTTTATCTAATGACCTCACCAATATTGGGCTTAAAATTTTTTTTGTTCATAAAACTTAATGCATGAATTGTAACTAAATTACAACTACACCATTTTTACAAGCTACTAAATTGATGTATATTAAAATAAATAAGTGATTTTCTAATTATGAACTAGTCAAAGATTAATGACTAGAGATAAAAGAATATAAACAAATCATTTTTCTCTTATGAGATTTTATTCCTTTCTTCTTGAAGCTTTAGAATGT
This sequence comes from Agave tequilana, assembly GCA_038442645.1. NCBI lineage: Eukaryota > Viridiplantae > Streptophyta > Magnoliopsida > Asparagales > Asparagaceae > Agave > Agave tequilana. Next base: position 41,507 of record JAVJIF010004022.1, read on the forward strand.
TATATGTTTAAATAAATAAATAATCTTTTACATATAAACAACAGCCAAATATTAAAAATATTGTAGAGGATCAAAATATGTAAACTACTCATTTTCTTTTATTTTATGGTCAATGTGGCATTAAATATTATTTTGACAAGTTGAAATAAATGCATGATCAACTCTTATGACTAATAACTATCAGATTACCTATGCAAATGTGAAATGGAAGATCCATGAAGTTTTTATTTTTCTATTAATTCTTATTAGAAGTTTGCCTCACCAATATTTTTCATGGCAGTGTGGCTTTAAATTTTATTAGTCCATAAAACTTAATGCATGAATAGTAACCAAATTAAGGCTACTCCATTTTTATATGCTACTAGATTGATGTGTACTTAATATGAACATTAGCTAAAGATTAATGACTAGAAAGGATCAAAGAATATAAACTCATTTTTCGCTTCTGAGAATTTTTTATTCCTGAGACACACTAAAACTAAATGCATAAGTAGCTACTAAAATTTCCACTCACATTGAAGCATTAGAATGCTATATATATTTAAACTCAACCAAATTGATATATGTTTAAATAAATAAATAATCTTTAAATATGTCACCGGTCAAATGTTAAAAATATTGTAGAGGCTCAAAGAATGTAAACTACTCATTTTTTTTATGAGAAGTTTCTATCATTGAGCCTCGCCAATATTTTTCATGGCCAATGTGACTTTAAATATTATTTGAATCCATGACGTTTTATTTTTGTCTTAATTCTTATGTGAAACTTTTATCTATTAGCCTTACTAATATTTTTCATGGCAATGTGGCTTTAAAATTTATTAGTCTATAAAACTAAATTCACGAATAGTAACTAAATTAAAGACACCATTTTTACATGCTACTGAACTGATGTATATCGAAATAAATAAATGATTGTTCTTAATATGAACAGTAGCTAAGGACTAATAACTGGAGAGGATCAAAGAATATAAACAACTCATTTTTCTCTGATAAGATTATTTTATTCCTGAGACACACTAGTCATTTTTTCGTGGTTAGTGTTGGACCATTAAAACTAAATGCATAAGTAGCTACTTCAATTTTTTTCACATTGAAGCATTAGAATGCTATACATATTTAAACTCAATCAAATTGATATTTTTTAAATAAATAAATAATCTTCTAATATAAATACTCGCCAAATATTAAAAATATTGTAGAGGCTCAAAGAATGTAAACTACTCATTTTTCTTTATGAGAAGTTTCTATATTTGAGTCTCGCCAATATTTTTCATGGCCAACTTGGCTTTAAAAATAATTTTGGCCTTGAAATAAATGCAAAATCAACTCTCTTATGAAAAACAACTATCAAATTACCTACACAAATGTTGAAGGAGATCCATGAAATTTTTATTTTCTTCTTAAATTTATGAGAAATTTTATCCATGAGTCTCATCGATATTTTCATGCAATGTGGCTTTAAAATTTATTAGTCCATAAAACTTAATACAAGAATAGTAATTAAATTAAGGCTACTTCATCTTTACATGCCACTAAACTGATGTATATTAAAATAATTAAATGATTATGAACACTAACTAAAGATTAATGGCTAGAGAGGCTCAAAGAATTTAAACAACTCAATTTTCTCTTTTGAGAAATTTTTATTCCTTAGACTCACTAGCGATTCTTCATGGTTAGTGTACGACCATTAAAACTAAATGCATAAGTAGCTATTTAAATTTCGTTGACATTGAAGCATTAGGATGTTGTACATATTTAAACTCAACCAAATTGATCTATGTTTAAAATAAATAAATAGTCTTCTACATATAAACACCGGCCAAGTGTTAAAAATATTGTAGAGGCTCAAAGGATGTAAACTACTCATTTTCTTCTATGAGAAGTTTCTATCTTTGAGTCTCACCAATATTTTTCATGGTCAATACGACTTGGGAAAATGCATGATCAACTCTCTTACGAATAACAACTATCAGATTACCTACCCAAATGTAGAACGGAGATCCGTGAAGGAACTTAAATCTGCACTAGCTTTAACATATAAAGAAAATGGAGGAGAAGTAGAGAAGAAATAGAGATAGAAGAAATCGACATGATTTGGATTGGATTGAATTTTGAGAGAATGGAGGGAGTTTATATAGACACTCATTTGCTCTCTCATGCCCCCAACGGTTATTGTAACCTCCATGCAGTTTGATAACTGCTTTCTATCCGTTGGCATTAATCACCCATCATTTCAAATAGAAAACACAGAACAGCTTGAGGATGCAACCAGCAACATACACGTCATCTTTTAAGCAAAACAGCATCCTTAAAAATACTGACGTAAAAATACTGCCAATAATGCAGAACACCAACCATGGTTAATAACTGTTTGATATCAAACCATAAGCATATAAGTTATCATCATTATAAGGTAACAAGTTGATTTTCAAAAAGGTAACAGTGAGCAAGTTTGTGATAAATAAGTTCAGGTTAAGTAGAAACTTGTATTGTTTTGCTTCATGAATCATACTAGGTGACAGTTTGTATTATATGTAATCAGTGTGAGTCTTCTCATAAGACATTAGTTTTTCCTTTCGTGATATGTTCCTAATTCAGGCATGGTTTGGGACTTATGCTGACAGAGGATGGTTACTTGGTCTCCAATCTCAGATTGCATAGCCATAAAGTACAAATGTCTAATCTTGTTAGTATCCCCTAGTGTTTAAACCTTTAAACAATTTGTGTCTAATGCCCCCTTGTGCTAACATGCACTAAAGGCTTTTTATGTCCAGCTTTTCCAACCGTATACCCTTTAACTGAAGTGGTGCATTTTTTACATGGAGCGGGGAAGCGAACGCCACCACCTAGATCTCATTCTAACGCCAACGAATCCTGAAGATATCCTCAGGTAGGAAAGTACTCGAATCCACAAGCAATTTACTTAAATTCACAAGTAAGAGATAACAACTCGAATCTATGAATAATTACAGAGGAAAACTCAATTTATTAATAAAAAACTGGACCAAAATAAAGAATACAAGAGCCTTTTTATAGGCTTACAAAAGAGTTCTAATCTAATTATGAAATCTATGTTAGCACAAGAAGAACTAGAAATATGAGGAGGAGCAAGGAGTAAGAACACAAAATTTCTTTTCTATCAAACTCTTGCTCATTCTTGCTTCTATTTTCATTCAAGGATGACAACGCTATTTATAGACTCCTAATGACTCTTGAGATTCCACACACATTGGAATTCCACACACAAAGACTCTTAGACTTCCTCACAATGACTCTTGGGATTCCACACACATTGGAATTCCACACACAATGACTCTTAGACTTCCTCACAATGACTCTTGGTAATTACAAACTACATAATGCATTTGACCTCTCATCTCCTTAATTAATATTGTATTGGGAACTCCAAGGGACTTTGTTTGAGTTTATCTTTCAACAAATTCCTCCCTTAAACTCAAACATTTTTCATCCTTCATTCCAATCATCTTCTTGCAATTTTCGAATAGCGCTGTTGGTAGCGGCTTTGTAAAGATATTTGCCACTTGATCACGACTCGCAACGTGACTCAGTCGCACTTTACCTTTCTTCACATGTTCCGTATGAAATGGAAACGAACATCTATATGTTTACTCCTTTCATGGTGCACAGGATTCTTTGCCAACTCAATTGCTGATTTGTTGTCAACTCGTATTTCGGTCGCTTCGTTTTGCTGGAGTTTTAGCTCACATAGCAAATTTCTCAGCCAGATTGCGTGACACACGCACCATGATGCTGCCACATATTCTGCTTCGCATGTTGATAAGGTTACTATTGGCTGCTTCTTTGAGACCCATGTGAAAGCTGTGTCTCCCATATAAAACACATATCCCGATGTGCTTTTTCGATCATCTATATCTCCGCACCAATCACTGTCGGAGTAACCCACCAGTTTGTATTCATGTGTCTCCGAGTAGAATAACCCGAGTGATACAGTTCCTCGAATGTATCGAAGAATCCTCTTGATAGCCTTCAAATGTGAGTATTTCGGTTCCTCCATGAACCGACTCACTATCCCGACACTATATGCAATGTCAGGCCTTGTGCATGTGAGATACCGTAGGCTCCCAACTAAGCTCCGGTATTAGTTTGCATCCACTCGATCTCCTTCATCAAATTTTGAGAGTTTCGCACCAAGTTCCATCGGTGTTGCTACCGGGTTGCAATCTTCCATCTTGTTTTTCTTCAAAATGTCTTTTGCATACGCCTCTTGGGACACAAATATTCCCGATTTTTCTTGCTTAACCTCAAGACCAAGAAAATACTTCATCAGCCCCAAATCTGTCATCTCGAACTCCCGAGTCATCGCTTCTTTGAAGTCTTTTATCATCTCCTCATTATTCCCCATGAATATGAGATCATCAACATAAAGAGCAACAAACAGCAAGTTACCTTTTTTCTTCTTCACGTATAATGCATGCTCATGAGGACATTGCATGAACCTATTCCCTTTGAGATAGGTGTCGATTCGGGTATTCCATGCTCGCGGCGCTTGCTTCAGCCCATATAGCACCTTCTTTAACTTCAACACTTTTTTCTCCTTCCCGGCTTTCATGTATCCAGGAGGTTGCTCCACATATACTTCTTCTTCAAGCACACCATTTAAAAATGCTGACTTCACGTCCATTTGATAGATTGGCCACTTGAATTGTGCTGCTTGGGATATAAGAAGCCGAATTGTCTCCATCCTCGCGACTGGAGCAAAGACTTCATCATAATCAATCCCAGCCTTTTGTCTATAGCCTTTTGCTACTAGACGTGCCTTATATCTTTCTATCTCACCTTGGGCATTCATCTTTTTCTTATACACCCATTTTACTCCTATGGGTTGATGTCCTTTCGGCAGCTCCACCAACTCCCAAGTTTCATTTCTTTCAATAGCACTTATTTCTTCATCCATCGCGGCTTGCCATTTCTTATCTCTCACTGCTTCTTCAAAAGTGATATTCTCAGCATCCGCTAGAAGACATACCAAGTGTACTTCGCTTGTTGTCTCGTATAGATCTTGCAAGCTTCGCATCTTCGGTTGTCTTGGTTCTTCTTCATCATCAGATGTCGGAGGGCTTGTCTGTTTGATTATCGGTGCAGAGTTTGATTCTTCTATTTCTTCCTCCTGCGTCACCTCTTTTTTGTTGTTCCAATCCCATGCGCTTTCTTCATTCACTTGCACATCTCGGCTTACAACCACCTTTTCTTCGATCGGGTCGAATAACTTGAAAGCTTTTGTCTTCTCGTCATACCCGATGAACACGTACTTCTTACTCTTGTCATCTAGCTTGGTTCTTCTTTGATCCGGTACGTGCGCATAGGCCACACTACCGAATACTCTCAAATGTGATACGGTTGGTTTTCGTCCGCTCCAAGCTTCCTGGGGTGTTTGATCTCCCATCTTCGCATGTGGGCACCGATTTTGCACATACACAGCACATTGCACCGCTTCTGCCCAAAATTCTTTTGGCATGTTTTTGCTCTTCAACATCGACCGAACCATATCAAGAATAGTCCGGTTTTTCCTCTCGGCCACACCATTTTGCTGAGGTGAGTATGGTGCAGTCAAGAATCTTCTGATTCCTTGTTCCTCGCAGTAGCTTTTGAAAGCAGTTGACATGTACTCCCCGCCTCTGTCCGATCGTAAGGCCTTGATATAAAGACCAGTTGTCTTCTCTACTTGCATCTTGAATTTCTTGAACACCTCGAGTGCCTCGGACTTTTCTTTCATGAAGTAAACCCAAGTCTTCCTTGTGTAGTCGTCAATAAAGGTAATAAAGTACCTCTTCTCACTGAATGACTTAGGTGTGATCGGGCCACATATATCGGTATGTACCAACTCGAGAGAACTCCTTGCACGATATTCCGCCCTTTTCTGAAAAGTGTTCCTTGTTTGCTTGCCAAGTACACACCCTTCGCAAAATTTCTTGGTGTAGTCTATATCTGGTAACCCGTGGACCATATGCTTCTTTACTAATTCTGTTAGGCCGCCATAATGTAAGTGTCCGAACCGCAAATGCCACAACGAGACTTTGTCATCCATGTTGACTTGCAAGCACCTTTCTCGCACACTTCTCAAGTTGAGTTTGAACATCCGATTCTTGGCCATCTCCACTCGTGCAAGTAACCGGCCTCCTTTGTCTTTCAAGTGTAACATTCGATCTTTCATGAAGATCGAATATCCCTTCTCTAATAGTTGGCCCATGCTAAGGAGATTACTTTTCATGTCAGGCACATAGTAGACATCCTCAATTGTCCCTTCTTTGCCATCCTTTTGAGAAAAGCGTATTTTTCCTCGGCCTTTGACTTGAACCTTCGACGCATCTCCAAATGACACGTGCCCATCTTCTATCTCTTGGATCTCCATAAAGAGATGTTTGTGCCCACTCATGTGATTGCTAGCGCCTGTATCGAGATACCAGACCGAGTCGCTATCAGGAATAATGTCTTTATAGGCCATCATGAGAACACCATCGTCTCTTATCTTCTCTTCCGTGACTAGTTTCGCATTTTCTTCTATCTTTTTGTCGGAGTAGCACTCTTTTGCGTAGTGTCCATATTTGCCGCATTTGTAGCACTGGACATTTTGACGATTTGACCGGCCGCCTCTACCACGACCGCGTCCTTGACCACGCCAATTTTGTTGGATCGGCTGGTCCTTTTCTTTCGAGTTGTCTCCGCGTCCGCAGCCTCTACCGTGACCACGACCTCCACGGTCGCGTCCTCGACCACGCCAGTTTTGCTGGGCATACATCGTCTTGTCCTCCTTGATAGTTGCCTTAGATTGTAAGGCCTCTTCGAGCAGATCTTGTTTCTTCTTCTTCCGTTGCTCATGCGCCTCGAGAGAACCGGCGAGATCATCTATGGTCATCTCCTCCAGATTCTTCGACTCCTCAATTGCGCATACAACATTTTCGAAATTCTCGGTCAATGACCGCAGAATCTTCTCCACGACCCTTGAATCGGTTATGGTTTCTCCATTGCGTTTGAGTTGATTCACCACCGTTTGTACACGCGTGATGTAGTCAGATACTCCTTCTGACTCCTTCATTTTCATGGCCTCCAATTCACCTCGTAGAGTTTGAAGCCGCACTTGTTTAACACGGTCGGCGCCTTTGAAGACTTTTTGCAAAATCTCCCATGCCTCCTTCGAAGTTGCCGCACTAGCAATCTTCTCGAACCCCGACTCATCTACCGCTTGGAATAAGAAGTAGAGAGCGGTCTTGTCTTTCGTGCGCGTTTCTTTCAACGCCTTTAACTGATTCGGCGTCATGTTATCAGTAGTAGCCGGCTCTGTGTAGCCGTTCTCAACTACTTCCTACGCGTCTTGTGCACCAAGCAACACCCGCATCTGAATGCTCCAATTGTCATAGTTCGTCTTTGTGAGGCATGGTAGCGGCATCTGCCCCAGCGGTGTAGGCTTTTGTCCCAGCGGTGTACTCCCGGAATTTGCCATGGCTGTCACCGACGGTCTTCACCTTCAGCACTTGTCTTTGCTTTCGGTACTTAGTTTCGCCTTCGCACTTAACTTCGCCTTCGGCAACTTGTCTTCGCCTTCAGCACTTGTACGAAGTGGTAGGGGCGGTCCTCTCCAAGCTTCAAGCTTCAAGCTTCACAATGGGATCACCTCCCAAAGAAGCTTCAAGCTTCACCTTGCTTCAAGCTTCAAGCTTCACAATAGGAATCACCTCCCAAAGAAGCTTCAAGCTTCACCTTAGCTCTGATACCAATTTGTTAGCACAAGAAGAACTAGAAATATGAGGAGGAGGAGCAAGGAGCAAGAACACAAAAATTTCTTTTCTATCAAACTCTTGCTCATCTTGCTTCTATTTTCATTCAAGGATGACAGCGCTATTTATAGACTCCTAATGACTCTTGAGATTTCACACACATTGGAATTCCACACACAAAGACTCTTAGACTTCCTCACAATGACGCTTGGGATTCCACACACATTGGAATTCCACACACAATGACTCTTAGACTTCCTCACAATGACTCTTGGTAATTACAAACTACATAATGCATTTGACCTCTCATCTCCTTAATTAATATTGTATTGGGAACTCCAAGGGACTTTGTTTGAGTTTATCTTTCAACAATCTAAATACAAAATAAAGAAAAATAAAATCAATCGGAATCTAATTTGGACCCAAAAACAAAATCCTAAATAAACTCAAAATTGGACTGATACGTATCTGGCGTCGACCGCTAGTCAAAAGCGGGTTTGGCCGATCGACCGGGCGGTTGACCGGCTGAGCCAAGCCCATGCCTTCTGTTCTTCTCGATCGACATATGGACCTGCTCTTTGTATTCCTTCTCTGTTGTCAGTCGGTCGACCGGGCGGTCGACTGACGTCTTTATCTGGATTTCCTGATCGATCGGGACTTCTCTTACTTTAACATGAATTATCAACTTTTTATAATCTTGGATTATTATTATTATTTTTTTTCAATATGAAATTTTTGTTCTTTCAATTCATGCGACAAAAGATTGCCCCCCTCGCAAGAGTAATTCTTCCTGCTTGAAGGCTGTTAAAAGAGAGAATGCATATAAAATAAAAGTTATACAATTGCATTTGTTTTCCTCCTAGATTTCCCCTTTGCTATCTTTGAGTTTTTGCAACAAAACTCAGCCTAGAGGACTCTTGTTTTTTAGCATTCCTGCGTTTCAGACAGGCTTAATAATTTACTGCTAAGTTTTTTATTTTCCTATGATGAGTATTTTTTTCCCTTCAGACAGCAACAATATATTGCCGTAAGCCATTATTCTCTCCAGAATTTTTCTGATTTGCTTTTATTTGTTTGTTTTGTATTAATATCTATCTCAAAAATTTTTAAAATAGTGAATCTTTATCTTGGATATTTCTTCCTTTGTTCTGTTTGTTGTCAAGTTTATTTTATTCCTTGTCAGAAGACATTCGATGCACATGTAGCCAAATTGTTCTGCCAAGAGATTGTGAGACTGCATGGTGTACCGAGTTTCATTATTTCAGATCGAGACAACAAGACTACTCTATGGAGGAACACATCTCTAAAGTACAATAACATGACACTCCCGCAAACTGATGGCCAAAAAAAGCTGTCAACCACACTTTAGACAACTTATTTAGGAGTATTGGTGGAGAGAGGCCATGATCATCGGACCAAGATTTGCCTCAAGCCTCAAGCGGAGTTTGCTTACAATAGCGCAATCAACACTTCAACACATATGTGATCCTTCACTATTGTCTATCAGAAGGCACATCATCGTCTCCTAGGCTTAGCCAAATTGCCCATTGGCGAAAGTTTCATAGTTCAGCTGGTGCCATGACTGAACAAACAATAGATATTCAAAAAGAGATTCGAATGAGGTTGGAGAAATACAATGCAAGGTATAAGGCCGCAACTGATAAAAGGAGGAAAGAAAATGTCTTCGAAGAATGGGACATGGAAATTATATACTTGAGGGAAAAAAAAGATTCCCGCTAGATCATACAATAAGTTGAAACCAAAAAATATGCTCCATTTAAAATGATGAAAAAGATCAATGGTAGCGCCTATGTTGTGGATCTTCTGAGCAATTTGGCAATGTCAAAGACATTCAATGTGGCAGATCTCTACGATTATCACCCAACCGAGCAGCTATATCCAGATAATTACTCGAGAACGAGTTCTTTTGAAGAGAGAGGGACTAACGTAGGAGATCAAAGTAACAACAACATGATCATGACAGCAGGAGAAAGAGGCTTCAATCAATCGCCCAGTAAACCGATAGCCCCCATCAATTCAATGGTCGACTGCCCGATCGATCGTGATTTCCCGAGAGTGGAGACTTTCCAGTCGGTCGACAGACGTTCAAAAGAGACTAGAGACTCCCCAGTCGGTCAAACACCCGGTCGACCGACTAAAACCAAAGAGCAAGGATTTCTTAGTCGGTCGACCTACCTACGTGTATAAGCAATATCCAAGCCTATTTAGGATTCTATTTAGTTTTTAATTTGTTTCTTTATTTTTAAACTTTCTTTTTTTAATTTGAATTTAGTTTCATGTATAGAATAAGACTTATTCTGAGCCTATAAAAGACCCTTGAATCTCTTGTATTTATAATCTATTTTTCGATCAATAAATTTTGAGTTTTCCTCATATTTGCTCGTGGATTCTAGTTGTTCTCTTTGGCTGCTGGATTTGGATCGTTTTGCACGTGAATTCGAGTGGTTATATCTTCCTGAAGGCTCTTTCAGGATTCGTCAGCGCTATAACGAGATCTATCCCACCTTGCTCATCTTCCTCGCTTCCCCTTCCGCATCACATGTGTAATTCTTTATGATTTTTTTGTTAGATGTTTCTGTAGTTGTTTCGAAATGATTCTGAGTGGAGAGAGTGGTTTTGCGTTGGACAAAGATGAATTGGGGCTTTTCGATGCATTCTTTGCTAGCTTGTCCATGATCGTAGTAAGCAAGGTCAGCGTATGATTTCAGAATTATTACTTATGAAGTTGTTCATTTCATTTTGGGCAAATTACAAGAAACCCACATGAAATTTTATTTTTACTAGCATTTCTGCATTCTGATTTGGAAAGGTAAGCACAAAAAAATCCTAAATTATCCGCTTGTGCATGTCAAGAGCTCAAGAAATTATACTCGTAGAAGATGAATGGTAACAGTTTAGTTGCTTACTTTGTTTTATAAGTATAGCTGCTAGATTGGAGATGAGACATTTATAATTGTTGTTCTTATGGCGATGCGCCATCCAAATCAATTGTTCTCTCTGGTGCTCTTGCTGCCCTTGTAGAGATGACAGCAAGTTCTTGCTGAAATATCTATACTTTCTCTACATGTTAGTTCTTGCCAGTTTTTGACCTGAATAAGCTTCTGATTTCCATGACATACACAGCTTATTCTCAAACATTCTGTGGATGCTTGTGGCTTTAGGTACTCTCAACAGGGCTTGGGAGGATAGTTCCTAACTTGCTACCAAGGAAGCATACAAACAGTGTGGCAACAGGCAGTGTATGTAATTTTGTCATAGTTCTTTTGTTCTGGTGTCAACATATCAGCACAAATATGAATATTGACTCCTGAGTCTAACCACTTGTCACGCCCCGCTTCCCAAAATACGCGGAAACGGAGTCACGATGAGAGTCGGCGACGTATATACGCGAGGAAAATACCCCACATATATACGCTAAGCCTAAAGTAACCTAAACAAGCTATAAATAAGAACTAATATAATCAGCGATCACTGCAATAATACATATAAGGCTACACATGATCTCAAATGAAATAAGGAATAGAATGGAAGCTAAGTGTGATATACATGAATCAAAGAATAATAGTAAGAATAAAGAAATGCAAGAATACCAGAATCAAAAGAAAGAGCGTCCAATTCCTCGCAAAGCGTACAGTCTCATCGAACACCTGCACAATAGTAACAAGCGTCCAATATCTGGACGTGCAAATCCAGGGTCGTCAGAAAGCAACCTGGTGAGTGTGTGTGTGTAAAAAGGAGAACTCATGCATATAAACAGTATGCATAAAATAATAACAAGATAGACTGCAGTCATAGGATAACCAAATAACATGATAAATGAACAACTGAATAACAATGATATGAATAAGTATGCAGACAAAAGACAAGTAAAATAACGATAAACAACAACTGATGTCATGATAACGGGAAACGACTAATGTCTAGCTGTGTAACCTAACATATGTCACTAGGCTGGTATCCAACTCAGTTTCCTTGTACAAAATTCAGATGGTGGGTGTGAATTAACTAATGTTTAGGTGCTCATATTATGATATGTCATGCTTGAATTTCTCCTTGTAATGAACTTTAATCTTATCTAATATATATATGCAAATAAAATAAATTGTATAAAAAATATATATATATCCATAAAAATTTAAATTATCATGTTAGACTTATTTTTCATGAATCATTATTGTAACACCCTTGTTTAATTAAAACCTAAATAAGTAATGATTTATTACCCCAATTAGATTATAGAAAATTTTAAGGAAATTCTGGAAGGAAAAAAAAAGAGAGAAAAAGAAATGTATTGGATTAAATAAGTTGCATATTAAATAAATCACCAAATAAATAAATTTTCTTTCACAAAGAAATTTAGAACTTAACCCTAACAATCTAAATTAAATACGTATGGTAATGTATCAATGTATTATTTATGGAAAAAAAATTAGAAAGAATAGAATTTATATATATATGTATACATATATATTGTCATGTATTTATGATTGTTAAAAAAAAAAAAAATACGTCGCCGGCTCTCGTCACGTTCCCTTTATATGAGTATTATGATTGTGGGGCATGACACCACTAGTCCAAGGAGAAGGTGATTGAGTTAACAATAAGAAGAGAAGAATCTAACCTAAAGGAGTTGGAGTTCAGTTCCACCATGTTGACCTTGTGAGCACCATTTCCTCCATTTTCTCTTGGTTGAGCTTGACTGGTTTCTTCTTCTGGTTGAAACATTGAGGCGCCAAGTGATTAGTTCTCCCGCATATGTAGCAAAATCTTCCATCAATCTTTTGACCAGTGATGTTGAGTTTGAAGGAGGATGATTGAAAAGGTTTAAAAGAAGAAGAGTTTGAAAGTACACCAAGAGGGGGGGGGGGTAAATAGGTGTAAAGCTAATCTATGACAAATAATGCGAAATTTAAAAACTAATTGCAACACACTTAGTGTAACCAAAGAGTGTAGTCGAATTCTCGGTGAAGGGCTCTGGACTAACTCCTCTTGATTCTTCTGAATAAGAGTTGAGGTGCTATATGAAGCTCTCTTGGTTTAACACAAGTATGACACACAAATAACAATATCAAGCATATAAGTATGAATGAGCAATATGAATGATGTAAGGTACAATATAAAAGAGTTAGAGAAAGTAGATCAAACGCAAACGCAAACACAAGGATATGTTTCGAGGTTCGAGCACTCTGCTCTACGTCCCCGCCTTCACACAGAAGGATTTTCACTATCTCGTCCACACAAGACTTCCCACAGAGGGAACCTCAACTGAGGACTTTGGGCAAATACAATTTGGGAGTACACAACTCCTCTCTCCAACAAATACAACCTCTACACTTAGAGGCAAGGCACAAAACAAATCACCTCTACACTTAGAAGGATAGGCACTTAGCCCAATAATGATCAACCTCTCACAAGAGGGATAGGGCTCAAAGCCACTCAAACACAATCACCTCACACTTGAGGGATTCTAACACAATCTCCACCTCTCACTAGAGAGATACAAATACCACTTCCACAGTCACCTCTCACTAGAGGGATATCCCAAAGATGAAAAGTTTACAACTTGGTGGTTTAAACAACCACAAACTAATTTTCTCACAAAATAGATCCTAATAGATAGGCTCAAGTATGAGAAAACAAAGAGTTTGAAAATCAAAACTTAAAGAAAATACTTGAGAAAACTTTTATGATATAATAGAAATGAAGATCAAAAACTAATCCCAAAGACTTTTCCTTTTCTTTATTTTTTTAACCCTTTAAACAAATAAAGATAAAATCTTTTGGCTTAAAAACTCTTTTGAAAACTTGTAATTAAACACTAGAAAGATTGAGAATTTTTGCTCTTGAAAAACTTGTTAAAAACAAACTCAAATGGGGGGTATTTATAGCCCCCATAAAATTCTGCCCGTTGGCAGCTGAAAAGAGCTGAAATGCCCTTCCGGTCGACCGGGCGATTGACCAACCAATGGTCATATTTTTGATCGTTGAGCCCATCGGTCGACCGGCTCGATCGACCGAGACTAGATACAAAAAGCAGAGCTCTCTGCCAGTCGACCGACCCGGTTGACCGGGGCCATTTCCAGAGAGCAGAGCTTTCTGGACGGTCGATCGAACTGGTCGACCGGCCCACCAGCTCAAGCTGGCGTGCACACTTGTGCACGTCGGTCGACCGGTCCGGTCGACCGACAGACAGCCAGTACAGACATTATAGGACTTATGTAATACCCCGTTCCCGGAATACGTACTTAATTGCGTATTCAGTTTTTCGATCGTATTTTTCGATTTACTTCCCGTATTTGACCAATTTCAATTTCAAATATCATTTTCTAATATATTAGATTTTATGTGAATTTCTGGAATTTTCTAGAATTAAAATGAATTTCTTCAAAACCGGTGTCGACCAGTGCCACTGATCGATTCCTGAATTTCTATCTTACAAACTGTTTAGAATTTCTCAAAGAGTCTTTAGACATTTCTTCTTAGAGTAATATTTCCTACCTAAATCCTTTTTCTGGAGATTTTACGAATTTATGGATATCCCACCGGAGTCGGCAGAAGACTGATTCCAGTATTTTTATTTCACAATCAGTTAGGAATTTCAAGATGGCCCTTTAGGCATTATTCCTTAAAATCATATTTTCTACCTACATTCTTTTTCTGAGGATTTATTGATTTTATGAAAATTCCAACGGAGTCGGTAGGTAACTGATTCCGGGATTTTTAGTTTTAAAACTATAAAGTATTTCTAAAAAGGATTTCACTATTATTCTTAATATAATATTATGGATTTTTGATATTTATTTCGGGTCGTTCCGAGATACTTGAATTTCGGACGATTCCGGTATTTTCCCGAAAGATTTCCGCATCCACGACTCAATCCCGGGTATCTGTCCTTCCAATATTTTCACATTCTGATTCCAAGAAAATATCTTCTCTTATTCATTTCTTTTCCTATTTTCTTTTTTTCCTTTAATTCTCCACCACAAATTCCTTTAGCTTCCTCCATAAGCTTCCATTTTCATCCACACATTTTCCACCAATCTCCACCACACAAATCTCCACCTCACCCTCCACCTCACCACTTCCACACACTTCTTCTCCACCTCACCCCCTCACATGGCAAGCTCCTATTGGCCAAGAGAAACACCTCATCATCCCCACTTTGCAATTAAGCCCCTCTCTTTTATTTAATTGCAACTCCTTCACAAATCCAAAACTCTATAAATACCCTTCCTTCTCCATTTCATTTCTCTTCTCTCTCTTCACCACTTCACCAAGATATTAGCCTCCATCACAAACTCTCTTCATCTCAACCACCACAACCACCACCACACCAACTTCAACTTCTTCTTCTTCCTCCCTCTCCATGGAAACCACCACAAATTCCAAAGCTTCCACCTTTCCTTTACCTTCTCTAAAAATACCACCACCATCAAAACCCTCCACAAAACCACCATTCCACCACCTATACCATGGCCGGCCACCTCCAAGATCACCACCAAGGGGTGGCGCACCACCCCTAGGCCGGCGGCCTTCCAAAGGGCAAAGCCCTTCCCTTTGCCCACTTGGTGTTTATCCTCTCCCGGGGATTCCAACACGCGAGTAGCGCTTTAGGCGAGTATTCTTACTCGCTACCTTCTTGCTTCTTATTTCATTGATTCGCTTCATGTTTCCATATACTTTATGTCATCTATCTTTTACTGCTTTCATACTATGCGTGGCCGACCCTTCGTGGTCGTTGACTTCTGAGTTTCCCCTATGATTGCCATGCTATTATTTCAGACTTGTCAATTGCATGTTTCCTTTTAACACATGTTTATCACCTTGGTAACTGTGTTATCGCCAGACCACTTGACATGCCTTTATTTGGCAAGACCTTTATGTGGTACCATGACTTACCCAGACTATCATCTATCTCCTGACTTGACTGGTTATTTGATTCATATCACCATTTTGTCATGCTATCTCTTTACAACAAGGCGTGACACACTTGACATTGTATAATTATCTCGATAATGGGAATGTAATACCTGATCACTTGCTATGTCTTACATTTCTGATTACATTTATGATTACAGTTCTGACTACATGTATGATTACAGTTATGATCCTACTCATTCCCATAATCAGATAATTATATTAATAAACTATAAAAAGAACAACTTGTATGGGTATGGGAGGAAGTGATGGATGCCGGAATGATACTCTTGCTTATAGTGATGGGATACAAGTATATATATATACACGTATATATATATATACATAGGTGAAAGTTATATGTCATTACATTACATTTAGGGGGACTTTGGGCCTCCAAAGCTGGTTCCAGGTGTATGGAAACCACTATAAGAAGGGATATCAGTTCTCCATCTACTTCCGTTAACAACCCTCGCCTAGCTATATATGGATGTATGTGAGTTGGGATGCATACCAAGACACATACCGAGATATATGGGTCAGACGAGTAATAATAATAAGTGTTCCTGTTACTCCGTTGTATGCACTTAGATTACGATAATATGAGATAAAGGTATATAGATGAGGGTTTCCTTGTTTGGATTATTCCTTCGATGTACTAGTCTCATGGAGTCGTAATCTGAAACCATACAATTAGATTGCTCACCCTGAGTCCTGTTATGATACCTGTTATGTCCTCCTGTCATACCTGTTATATATTCCCGTTATGATTCCTGTTATACCTGCTATGCATGTTATGATTCCTGTTTTGTGATTATTATGCTATACCTGTTCTAACCTATCTGCCTCATGAGTACTTCTTACTTGGTATCATTTGCACACTTGTGCTCATCCTGCTTCGCCACTTGGCATTGTATCATACTCGCCTGGGGAGTGTCACTGACTCCCCTGGACCTCACGTCCAGGTCATGGAGCCCGGAGCGTGTGGATTTCCCCCTTTGCTGATCAGAGTAGCGCAACGGTAGCGCGGACCTCCAGCCGACCTTCGGAGCTCCATCCTTCCAGGCCCCCTGTGTGCCTCTCGAGTTCCCATGTGTAAACTCGTGAGTGCCTTTTATACTGTCCATTCATGTATATTCCTTGTATTCTCGCATTTGCGCATACTAGTGATATGATATTCATGTAATATTGTAATCACTCTGGTGATAACTCTGTGATTGTATTTATGTGTTGGAATGTATAATGCACCATTTGCTTCCGTACTCTGATTCTTGTCTGTACTGATGCTTAGCGTATATACGGGAAGGTACTTCGACTTACGTATATACGTTGCAGTGACGTCCCCGTATTCGTGGGAATCGGGGCGTTACAAGTTGGTATCAGAGCCTAGGCTCTGGACATCTTCAGTACGTCCAGAAGGCAACTCAATAGTAAAGAGATTTGCAACTGGAACACATGAGTCTTGGTTATACATTCCAACTACAAGTACAGAGTTATCTATTTCTTGACTATCTTTCCTTTGATTCCTAGTCCCTTCCTTTGATTCTTCCTATCCTTTCCCTGTTTTGGTTTTATGAAGCCTTTATTCCAGCCTTGTCCCCTTTGTATTCAATTTAACCCCTTAACGAAATTGCGAGGACGCAATTTTTGTAAGGTGGGTAGATTGTAATACCCCGTTCCCGGAATACGTACTTAATTGCGTATTCAGTTTTTCGATCGTATTTTTCGATTTACTTCCCGTATTTGACCAATTTCAATTTCAAATATCATTTTCTAATATATTAGATTTTATGTGAATTTCTGGAATTTTCTAGAATTAAAATGAATTTCTTCAAAACCGGTGTCGACCAGTGCCACTGATCGATTCCTGAATTTCTATCTTACAAACTGTTTAGAATTTCTCAAAGAGTCTTTAGACATTTCTTCTTAGAGTAATATTTCCTACCTAAATCCTTTTTCTGGAGATTTTACGAATTTATGGATATCCCACCGGAGTCGGCAGAAGACTGATTCCAGTATTTTTATTTCACAATCAGTTAGGAATTTCAAGATGGCCCTTTAGGCATTATTCCTTAAAATCATATTTTCTACCTACATTCTTTTTCTGAGGATTTATTGATTTTATGAAAATTCCAACGGAGTCGGTAGGTAACTGATTCCGGGATTTTTAGTTTTAAAACTATAAAGTATTTCTAAAAAAGGATTTCACTATTATTCTTAATATAATATTATGGATTTTTGATATTTATTTCGGGTCGTTCTGAGATACTTGAATTTCGGACGATTCCGGTATTTTCCCGAAAGATTTCCGCATCCACGACTCAATCCCGGGTATCTGTCCTTCCAATATTTTCACATTCTGATTCCAAGAAAATATCTTCTCTTATTCATTTCTTTTCCTATTTTCTTTTTTTCCTTTAATTCTCCACCACAAATTCCTTTAGCTTCCTCCATAAGCTTCCATTTTCATCCACACATTTTCCACCAATCTCCACCACACAAATCTCCACCTCACCCTCCACCTCACCACTTCCACACACTTCTTCTCCACCTCACCCCCTCACATGGCAAGCTCCTATTGGCCAAGAGAAACACCTCATCATCCCCACTTTGCAATTAAGCCCCTCTCTTTTATTTAATTGCAACTCCTTCACAAATCCAAAACTCTATAAATACCCTTCCTTCTCCATTTCATTTCTCTTCTCTCTCTTCACCACTTCACCAAGATATTAGCCTCCATCACAAACTCTCTTCATCTCAACCACCACAACCACCACCACACCAACTTCAACTTCTTCTTCTTCCTCCCTCTCCATGGAAACCACCACAAATTCCAAAGCTTCCACCTTTCCTTTACCTTCTCTAAAAATACCACCACCATCAAAACCCTCCACAAAACCACCATTCCACCACCTATACCATGGCCGGCCACCTCCAAGATCACCACCAAGGGGTGGCGCACCACCCCTAGGCCGGCGGCCTTCCAAAGGGCAAAGCCCTTCCCTTTGCCCACTTGGTGTTTATCCTCTCCCGGGGATTCCAACACGCGAGTAGCGCTTTAGGCGAGTATTCTTACTCGCTACCTTCTTGCTTCTTATTTCATTGATTCGCTTCATGTTTCCATATACTTTATGTCATCTATCTTTTACTGCTTTCATACTATGCGTGGCCGACCCTTCGTGGTCGTTGACTTCTGAGTTTCCCCTATGATTGCCATGCTATTATTTCAGACTTGTCAATTGCATGTTTCCTTTTAACACATGTTTATCACCTTGGTAACTGTGTTATCGCCAGACCACTTGACATGCCTTTATTTGGCAAGACCTTTATGTGGTACCATGACTTACCCAGACTATCATCTATCTCCTGACTTGACTGGTTATTTGATTCATATCACCATTTTGTCATGCTATCTCTTTACAACAAGGCGTGACACACTTGACATTGTATAATTATCTCGATAATGGGAATGTAATACCTGATCACTTGCTATGTCTTACATTTCTGATTACATTTATGATTACAGTTCTGACTACATGTATGATTACAGTTATGATCCTACTCATTCCCATAATCAGATAATTATATTAATAAACTATAAAAAGAACAACTTGTATGGGTATGGGAGGAAGTGATGGATGCCGGAATGATACTCTTGCTTATAGTGATGGGATACAAGTATATATATATACACGTATATATATATATACATAGGTGAAAGTTATATGTCATTACATTACATTTAGGGGGACTTTGGGCCTCCAAAGCTGGTTCCAGGTGTATGGAAACCACTATAAGAAGGGATATCAGTTCTCCATCTACTTCCGTTAACAACCCTCGCCTAGCTATATATGGATGTATGTGAGTTGGGATGCATACCAAGACACATACCGAGATATATGGGTCAGACGAGTAATAATAATAAGTGTTCCTGTTACTCCGTTGTATGCACTTAGATTACGATAATATGAGATAAAGGTATATAGATGAGGGTTTCCTTGTTTGGATTATTCCTTCGATGTACTAGTCTCATGGAGTCGTAATCTGAAACCATACAATTAGATTGCTCACCCTGAGTCCTGTTATGATACCTGTTATGTCCTCCTGTCATACCTGTTATATATTCCCGTTATGATTCCTGTTATACCTGCTATGCATGTTATGATTCCTGTTTTGTGATTATTATGCTATACCTGTTCTAACCTATCTGCCTCATGAGTACTTCTTACTTGGTATCATTTGCACACTTGTGCTCATCCTGCTTCGCCACTTGGCATTGTATCATACTCGCCTGGGGAGTGTCACTGACTCCCCTGGACCTCACGTCCAGGTCATGGAGCCCGGAGCGTGTGGATTTCCCCTTTGCTGATCAGAGTAGCGCAACGGTAGCGCGGACCTCCAGCCGACCTTCGGAGCTCCATCCTTCCAGGCCCCCTGTGTGCCTCTCGAGTTCCCATGTGTAAACTCGTGAGTGCCTTTTATACTGTCCATTCATGTATATTCCTTGTATTCTCGCATTTGCGCATACTAGTGATATGATATTCATGTAATATTGTAATCACTCTGGTGATAACTCTGTGATTGTATTTATGTGTTGGAATGTATAATGCACCATTTGCTTCCGTACTCTGATTCTTGTCTGTACTGATGCTTAGCGTATATACGGGAAGGTACTTCGACTTACGTATATACGTTGCAGTGACGTCCCCGTATTCGTGGGAATCGGGGCGTTACAACTTAAAAACTTGGGTTTTTATTATCAAATAAATCCCACAAAATCACATAAATTCCATAAAAATCAGTTCTTATTATATCTTTGAAATATAAATATGTATGATAAAAATTCAACATATATTTCAAATAATTTGAACCATGTTTGGGAGATGAAAAATTTGCCTTAAACCAAAAACTGTATTTTCTGAAACTTGAATTTTTGAAATGAAAATCCGATTTTTTCAAAACACATGTAAATACAAAAACATGATATTTAAACAACTTTGAAGCATGTTGTATATAGAGAGAATCCAATATACATGAAAGGTATTATATCTATGTTTTTTTTGACATTAAATCCAAAAATAAGTTTTGTTTAAATACAAAACTCCAAACTCATGAAGTAGATTATCAAAATAAGTTTTTCTAAGTAGATGAAGCATAGATGTATATAGATCAAATCTAATTTACATTAAATCATGTAAACTTGTTTTGATTCTATCTATTCATGAAAACCAAGATCGGTTAAGCCGAAAACCAAAACCAAAACATGAAACTTAAAAACAAGTGTGTGTGTGTGTGTGTGTGTGTGTATAGTGAATTTGAGCATATCACATTATCTAATCTTTACAATGAGATCTAAACAAACTATACTATAACAAACCGATGTCTTCTTGTAGAACTCCGTCTTCAAGTCGACTCGATCCAAACGTGATCCACCGAGCTTGACTCCAACCGAGTGCTAGATGTGAACTTGACGCTCGAGCTCTTGATTCACCATGTGAAAGATCCAAAGCACCTTTGTTGAAGCTAATCACCTACTAATATCTTGATCAAATATCTGAAACTAAATATCACAAGATTATTAGTAAGCTATAACTAAATGAGTTAATCATCATCAAAACTAGAGTGAAGGGCCTCTAGGCCAACAGAGTTTGCATGAGAAGAAGAATGAAAGTGATCGGATTTCTTAAACTTCTTGCCCTTGGGATTCATAAATTTACGTTTAGACTTATCTTCCACCAAGTTGACTTTGCCTTTTAGTTCAGACTTGGGTTTGAAACTTTGGCTATGCTGATCTTCTATGCGAATCGCTTTGAGGGCTTGAATAAGGATTAGGCCACCTCGCTTGTGAGGAGGTCTCCAGAAAAAGCTGATCAAGAAGGAGGTAGCTAATCAATGAGACATGACACCTTGTAATCGTAAGAGAATTAATTTTCTTTTTGATTGAAGGCGTCGGATATAATCTTGAAATTCATGAAGTTGATCATTACTTCGTTTAGTATCAGACATCATGAATTTATTGAAGAAGGAGGAGGTGAATCTTTCGATTCCAGCATTGTCGAGGCCATATTCATTCTCGAGAGATGTCCATAGTTCTTTAGCGCTCTTATATTCATAATAAATATCATATAGACTATCAGAGAGTGCACTAAGAGTTCTATGAAGACAATGATAGTCAATTTTCTTAGGTTTCAAATAGATATAGGAGTAAGGAGTTATAGGAGGAGTTTCAATAGGAGAAGATCCAACAGATAATGGTATGAGAGAAGGTGCAGAAATGATATCATCTATGACTGATATGAGACCTAAAGTGGTCAACTAGTACTTCATCTGGTTTGCCCACCTCTTAAAGTATGTGCCAGAGAATTTCTCCGATTTAATACCCTTAGTATAATCAGCGTTGGCCATAGTGACCGGATTTCGCTACCTGAATTTTGTATTTCACAATTATTTGAAAATGTCAGAATGTAGTTTATATTGGTAGCTTTTAAATTAGAGTTTGCAGAATTAAATAGTGTATAATTCTTCTTTAATTATATATCAAATGATAGCAAAATATTGTTTGTGTCAAGCAATACTAAGTTTCAGAGGTTAATCAGTTTAATGTGAAAGTTATTCCTATCACCACATTTAAAGTAGCTACTTTGCAGACTAACTAATTACTAGCTAGGAAGAGATAATTAAACTAATATTTTTATTAGTTATTCGTAGAATATCAGTAATACAAATAACGCACTAATTAATTGCTATGCAGGAATAAATCACTAAGCTTGCAGAATGATAACTTTAAACAAGATCCTATTGCATGAAATTTTTCTAGCTAACTATTAAGTTATCTAGTTATAAGAGACAAATACCAAATCAGTTAAAGGAATCTTGCAACAAAATAAAATTTTACAATAATATATTAAGATAAGATCTAAATAGTTTATAAAGATCTTATAAATATCTTTTAACAATTTTTATAAATCTTGTAATAAAAGGATTTAATGAAATCTTTAAGGATAAATAAACATTTCGTTTAACAAATTTGAAGAACTTGTAGTAGAATTCAGATCTTGAAAATTTTATTTTTCGTTAAAAAGGATTTCAATAAATTTGCTTTTGTAATTTTTTGGCAATAATTAAATGATTTCTATTACAAGAATAACTTTAATAGCATGAAACATGTAAATAATTAATTTCATGAACAAGTATTGTATTAAAGATTTATCGCATGAAATATTATTAAACAGTATTCTATCTTCTAAATTGTTGGATATATAACAGTATTTTGTTTATTTTTAAACATGCAACAAATTAAATCATAAATCTTCTTTCAAGCTAAATACTTATAATAAAAGCATGCAACTTATACAACAGAATTAAAAAGAAATTAGATTGCTGGTCTGGGGTGACAGTCATGTTGAAGCACTTTTCTAAAAGATTGATAGCTGGTCCCTCGTCTGGACCTTAGAATGACCTCCTCTCTTAGCGATAAAAGCTTCCCCGGTAGTTCACCAGTACCCAGTTCAGGACGATGGGCTAGGCCTCTGCTCAAACAAAGATTCTTTGCCCAGAAATAAAATGAAAACTCCAATAGAATTTTGTAATAAAGAATTGTAGAGAAGGGAGATAAAGTTAGGACAGAATGAATGTAGTTGTTCTTGCCTGTACCAGAATAAACTACGAGAAAGTATTTATAACTTCTCGTATAGCCAAAGATTAAGAACATTACACATTTTTCTCTTATTAGAAGTTTTTACCCTTGAGACCCATCTAATAAATTTTCATGAGTAGGACTATGTAAACTAAAAATAGCAACTAATGTTTTTTCCACATTGAAGCATTATAAAAGGCCACACACACACAAACATAAACTTGACATATGTTTAAATAATATAATTTTCTAAATATAAACATCGGCCATTGTTTAAAATATTTTCGAGAGTCAAAGGATTTAAACTTATTATTTTCCTCTTATGATAAGCTTTTATCGTTAAGTCACCTAACAACTTGCTAGTAATTGATATATGTTTAAATAAATAAATAATACTACTCCTTTTCCTCTTAATTCTTATTGAGAAGTTTTTATCCATGAGAGAAGTTTTTATCCATAAGTCTCATCGTTATTTTTCATGCAATGTGGCTTCAAAATTTATTAATCCATAAAACTTAATGCACAAGTAGTAACTAAAGCAAGGCTATTTCATCTTTACATTCTACTAAACTAATGATATTAAAATAAATAAATGATTTTTTTTTAATATGAACACTGGCCAAAGATTAACGAATTGAGAGGCTCAAATAATATAAGCTCAACAAGATTTGCGTTGAAAGTATTAGAAGGCTGCACATATTTTTTTTCCTAAATATAAACATCAGCCAATTATTTAAACTATTGGAGAGGGATTAAGGATGTAAACTACTCATTTTTTTCTTATGAGAAATTTTTATCTTTAAGCATCGCTCATACATTTTTAGACCATTAATACAAATAATTTTTAATTATAAACACTAGCCACATGTTTTAAATGTTGTAGAGGCTTAAGAAACTAAACTACTCATTTTTTTTCTTAATTCTTATGAGAAGTTTTATCTAATGACCTCACCAATATTGGGCTTAAAATTTATTTGTCCATAAAACTTAATCCACGAATAGTAACTAAGTTACAACTACATCATTTTACAAGCTACTAAATTGATGTATATTAAAATAAATAAGTGATTTTATAAATATGAACTAGTCAAAAATTAATGACTAGAGAGGATTAAAGAATATAAACAAATCATTTTTCTCTTATGAGAAGTTTTTATTCCTGAGACACACTGGTCATTTTTCATGATTAGTATAAGACCACTAAAACTAAATGCATAAGTAGCTACTAATTTTCATTCACATTAAAGCATTAATTAGAATGCTATATATATTTAAAAACAAACAAATTGATATATGTTTAAATAAATAAAGAATCTTCTAAATATAAACACCGGCCAAATGTTAAAAATATTGTAGAGGTTAAAAGAATGTAAACTACTCATTTTCCTTTATGAGAAGTTCCTATCAGTGAGCCTCGCCAATATTATTCATGACCAATGTGGATTTAAATATTATTTTGGCCTTGAAATAAATGCAAGATCAACACTGTTATGAATCACAACTATCAAATTACGCGAAGTTAATTTTTATTTTTCTCTAAATTTTTATGTGAATTTTGTTTCTATGATGAGCCTCACTAATATATTTCATGGCAGTGTAACTTTAAAATTTACGAGTCTATAAACCTAAATACACAGATAGTAACTAAACTAAGACTACACCATTTTTACATGCTACTAAATTGATATACATTAAAATAAATAAACATATTTTTTCTAAATATGAATAATATCTAAAGATTAATGACTAGAGAGGATAAAGAATATAAACAACTCATTTTTCTCTTATGTGATTTTTTTTATTCCTCAGACTCACTAGTCATTTTTCATGGTTAGTGTAGGACCACTAAAACTAAATGTAGAAGTGGCCACTTCAATTTTATTTTTCATGGCTAATGTGGCTTTAAACATTATTTTGGCCTTGAAATAAATGCAAGATCAGCTCTCTTAAGAATAACTAACAAATTTCCTCTTAATTCTTATGTGAATTTTTTATTTATGAGCCTCAGTAATCTTTTTCATGGCAGTGTGGTTTTAAAATTTATTAGTTCATAAAACTAAATGAAAGAATAGTAACAAAATTAAGACAATTACATGCTACTAAATTGATGTATATTAAAATAAATAAATTATTTTCCTACAAATGAGCAATAACTAAAGATTATTGACTAGAGAGGATCGAACAATATAAACAACTCATTTTTTTTTTGAGATTTTTAGATTTAGTGTAGGACCATTAAAACAAATGCATAAATAGCTACTAAAATTTCCTTTCACATTGAAGCATTAGAAAGCTATATATATTTAAACTCAACCAAATAAATATATGGTTAAATAAATAAGTAATCTTCTAACTATAAACACCGGTGAAATGTTAAAAATATTATAGAGCCTCAAAGAATGTAAACTACTCATTTTTCTTTATGAGAAGCTTCTATCTTTGAGTCTCGCCAATACTTTTCATGGCCAATTTGGCTTTAAATATTATTTTGGCCTTAAAATAAATGCAGGATCAACTCTCTTATGAATAACAATTACCAAATTACCTACGCAAGTGAAGAAGGAGATCCATGAAGTTTTTTATTTTCGTCTAAATTCTTATTTGAAACTTTTATCTATAAGCCTCACTAATATTTTCATGGCAGTGTGGCTTTAAAATTTATTAGTCCATAAAACTAAATACACGAAAAGTAACTAAATTAAAGACTGCACCATTTTTACATGCTACTAAATTGATGTATATTAAAATAAATAAATGATTGTTCTTAATATGAACAGTAGCTAAGGACTAATAACTTAGAGAGAATCAAAGAGCATAAACAAACAACTCATTTTTCTCTGATGAGATTATTTTTATTCCTGAGATTCACTAGTCATTTTTCTGGTTAGTGTTGGACCACTAAAACTAAATGTATAAGTAGCTACTTCAATTATTTTCACATTGAAGCATTAGAATGCTATACATATTTAAACTCAATCAAATTGATATTTATTAAATAAATAAATAATCTTCTAAATATAAACACCGACCAAATATTAAAAATATTGTAGAGGCTCAAAGAATGTAAACTACTCATTTTTCTTTATGGGAAGTTTCTATCTTTGAGTCTCGCCAATATTTTTCATGGCCAATGTGGCTTTAAATATTATTTTGGCCTTGAAATAAATGCAAAATCAACTCTCTTATGAATAACAACTATCAAATTACCTATGCAAATGTTGAAAGAGATCTGTATAGTCTTTATTTTCTTCTTAAATTTTATGAGAAGTTTTTATCCATGAGTGTCATCGATATTTTTCATGCAGTGTGGCTTTAAAATTTATTAGTCCATAAAACTTAATGCAAGAATAGTAACTAAATTAAGCCTACTTCATCTTTACATGCTACTTAACTGATGTATATTAAAATAATTAAATGATTATGACTACTAACCAAAGATTAATGGCTAAAGAGGCTCAAAGAATATAAATAACTCAAATTTCTCTTTTGAGAAATTTTTATTCCTGAGACTCACTAGCGATTTTTCATGGTTAGTGTACGACCATTTTAAAACTAAATGTATAAGTAGCTATTAAAATTTCGTTGACATTGAAGCGTTAGAATGTTTTACATATTTAAACTCAACCAAATTGATCTATGTTTAAAATAAATAAATAATCTTATACATATAAACACCGGCCAATTGTTAAAAATATTGTAGAGGCTCAAAGGATGTAAACTACTCATTTTCTTCTATGAGAAGTTTTTAATATTTTTCATGGTCAGTGCAACTTGAGAAAATGCAAGATCAACTCTCTTATGAATAACAACTATCAAATTACCTACACAAATGTTGAACGGAGATCCGTGATGGAACTTAAATCTGCACTAATTTTAACATATAAAGAAATGGAGAGAGAAGAAATAGACATGATTTGGAGTGGACTGAATTTTGAGAGAATGGAGGGAGTTTATGTAGACACTCATTTGCTCTCTCATGTCCCCAACGGTTATTGTAACCTCCTCCATGCAGTTCTATAACTGATTTCTATGATCCACCGAGCAAGTGCTATATATGATCTTTGACGCTCGGGCTCTTGAATCAACTTGTGAAAGATGTGTGGAATCTTTCACCAACTAATAACTTGATTAATGATCTGAAACTATAATCACAAGATTATTAGTACACATAACTACATGAGTTAATCATCATCAAAACTAGAGTGATGGGCCTTTGGGCCAACAATCTCCCCCTTTTTGATGATGACACCCCCTTTTTGATGATGACAAAACTCATGAAGTTATATATGCATGGATTAAAGTAAAGCTTCAAAGAAGCTCCCCCTTAACTCATGCATAACAAATAAATAATAGATATGGCAATGAGGCACATGAATATGTATGCAAGTATGGAGATAAAACATGCAACAAGCATAAATCAAAATCTTTTTCTCCTATTTGCAATACAAAAATATATATGCATAAACATAAATCTTATTCAACCATGCATATAAACTCAAAATCTTTCTCCCCCTTTTTGTCAATCATCAACAAAGAGTTCAAAGTGAAATCAAATCAAACAAATTTTTCTCCCCCTTTTTGTCAAAAACAAAGAGATCAAGAAGGGGTAATACAAATCAATCAATAAAAATTTATATGCGATATACATTCATGAAGAGGAAGATGCTAAGTTAGCTTCCCCACATATATGCATTACATGAAGAAGGGATGACAAGCCTTAACTCACATAACACATATTATGTAATGCATAAGAGGAGATGTGAAGCTCCCCCTACACACGTATATCATATAAAGAAGAGTTGTCAAGCTCCTCAATTTATAATATACTCAACATGAATCTATATGTAAGAGAGATGTTAAGCTCTCCTTGCATATAGGCAATACAAATCAAAAATTTTGAATTTCTCTTATCAAACAAAATTTTGAATTCTCTCGATAAAACAAAATTTGAATTTTGATATCAATTTTGAAAATGATCAATTGTAAAATAGTGATCAATAGTAAGGTAATGATCAACCATATTGATACCAATTTAAAAACTAATGCATAAGCTTGAAAAATAAGATTTGAATTTAGCTTAACATTAATAACCTTTGTGCTTTAAATATGTAAGACAATTTTAACTAGGCACAAATATCACATATATGTATGAAAAGGGAATACCAATAGAAATTGAGATAATTTGAATTTGAAAGCATACATACATATAATCAAAACATGAGTATATACAAAAAGAATAATCATATTGATACAATTGAAATGATCCAATGATACCAATTGACATAAGGTAAGTTCAAGTGTATATCTCATTGTATAATCTACCACAAAAAAAAATTTAAAAAAAAAATTATATTTCAAGGTATATGTATGTTTTGACAACACAAGAAGTATACACACATATCCCAAAACACAATTGAGTCCATATATATAGATTTGCATGAAAGGCAAATGACTCAAGAGGTATACATGTATATCTTAAAGTTTGTCAAAATAAACATATACATGAAATGAAAGCACATGATCATAACACAAATCCAAAAAGGGAATACAAGTTTAAAGATGTAGGATTATCAAAACCAAGCAATACAAGCACATTTCATGGGTTCAAATAAGCATTCAAGCACAAATATAAATAGATTTATTTGTGGCCCACGGTATGTACAAGTATAAATCCTAGTGTTGACAAAAACTCACATATAAACTAATATTCAAATCATGAAGCATCAAATTTTGAGAAAAATAGAATCATGTGTCAATCTCAAAATTATTTGAAGAATAAATAACTAGTATAAATTGTTTTTGAAAAGCTAGTTAAAGATCCTTCAAATATATCAAATCTTATGTTTTTCATAAACATAACTAGATACACAAAAATTTAAGCACTCATGGTCTATAAGGCTCAAAAATGATTTTAACAAAAGTGTGAGTGTTAAACGATCATGTAACTAGTATTTTTATGAAAGTAGTCATTGAAGCTCAAAAAGATCATAAGTCACATTTTTAACAAAAACACGAAAAATCATTTTTCATCAAAACACTAATCTTCATGGTATATGTATGATTAATCCAATCCTAACAATACACATACATATCCTAAATCTAAAAGAGTCTATTAATGATGTTTGCATGAAGGCAAGAGACTCACGGGTATACATGTATATTTATTAGATTTGAATTAAAAATATATATACATGAAGTAAAGCATAAAAATAAGGCAAAACATGTATAAAAGAGAATCATCAAAACTAGTCTATACATATGCATATAGTGGATACAAATGAGCATGAAGTTCAATTATATATGAATCAATTGTAATTCACTATTTGTATATGTATAAATGCAAGTTTGATACATTCTACATCTAAGCATGTAAATACCACATGAAGCACACAAAAATATGAACATACTATATGATATATGAAATTAAAAGCATGTACATAAAAATAAGAGTTTAGAGATTGTTACCAACTCCAAAGCTCCTAACATGGTGGTTGTCCCACCAAAGCTCCTTGATAGTGATGCATCTAAAAAGTATGTCCATCATGTCCAAGTGCATTCACTACCAAGGCACCAATCCTCTCACGTCTTGTGAGAGCCCTCACCTACATCAAAAGCAAAAGGTGGGGGTTTTGGTACCCATATTTTCTTGGGTCCACGGGGGTTAGTCTTATGTTGAGGAACCCAAAAATTTTTATTCTTAGCAAAATTAAAATGATCTAATCTATCATAACAATATTTTGCTAAATGGCCTTTGCGGCCACAATGTGTACATACGTACACCTTAGTATGCTTATGTGTAAGAGTGTGATCATGTCGTGCAACATAAGCAAATGCATGGTTATGATGTGCATGAATGTGTGGAGTTTGTTTCTTTGAAAACATTGACTCCAACCTAGAATGATTAAAAGCACAAGAGTTCAAGGTTGAACTCAAACCATCCATTTTATTTTTCAAGTCTTTAATCTCATTAGTGGTGGCATGAAAAGCATGATGAGATAAAGAATCATTTTTCTTTTTCTTTTGTGAAACAAAATCTTTTTCTTTTTCACAAAATTTTCTTTTTAAAGACTTATTTTCTTGAAAAACAACTTCTTTTTATTTTTCCACCAAATCAATTTTATTTTTCAAAGTATTGTTTCCTTCACACAAATCATTCAATTTTGAAAATAAGGAAACATTCTCATTTTTCAAATCTTCCTTTTCCTTTTCTAAGCATGCAATCTTATTTGCTAATGAATCTTTTTCTTTAAGCATGCAATCAAAATCATTTTTCAAATTTTTGTTATCTTTTTCTAAACATGCAATGTTACTTCTAAAAGAATCATATTCTTTATGCATGCAAGCAATGTTCTTTTTCAAATTTTTATTTTTCTTTTTAAGCATGTCATATTTTTCAAGCACAAGATGACAAAAGGTAGTAAGCTCATCATATGACATGTCTTCATCATCGGATTCGGAGTTTACCTCAAGGGGGTTATCTCCTTGGACCATATAGCACTTGTTGGAGGTGTTGCTTCCAACGTCCGAATCACTCCCGGCATAATATAGATCCTTTTCGCCAAGAGAGGTGATGATGTTCCAAGCTACAAAAGCCGATTCAACATTAGAAATCCTAGATAAATAATCATCATTTAGGGTTGACTTGATAGCATGAATGGCTTTAGTATTAGCCTCAAAGTTCTTACCATTTGAACAATTTGAATCATTAGATATGGCAAGATAAACATGAATGCCTAGGGCCTTGAGGTACAATGACATCTTAACCTTCCAAATTTGGATGTTAAGAATGTCAAAGGTGGGTGGTGACATGAAGTCCATGGTGTGTGCACAAAATATTGTGATTAGCCTAAAATGAGTATCTTTAACTCTAGGTTGTTAGACCCAATATCAAGAGCACTAGCTCTGATACCAATTGAAAGGTCACCTAGAGGGGGGTGAATAGGTGATTATGCTAATCTAGACAACTCAATGCGGAATTTAAAAACTAAATGCAATACACTCAAGTACAATCAACAAATGATGCACACACAACCAAGCCAAGCAATAATGAATGCACAATATGAATATTTGCAAGGCACAAAGTAAAGAGAGAGATAGAGAGAGAGTCAATGGATCAAGCGCAAACAACAAGATGTGTTTCGAGGTTCGAGCACCCAGCTCTACATCCCCGCCTTCGACAAACGAAAGATTTCCAATCCACTAGCTAGTTCACAAAGGACTCTCACAAGGAGTACCCAACTCCTTTCTTTATAACCACAACCTCCTCCTTGAGGCAAGCTCCAATCCAACAAAACAATCACCTCACAACTCGAGGGATAGCACAAAGCAAACACAAGGATCACCTCACAACTTGAGGGATACAACCCAAGGCACAAAGCCAAACAAAGATAGGGTTTTTAACTTGGTGGTCTAAACAACAACAACAAACAATCTCTTTCTCACACACAAAGATCCTATAGAAAAGATAGTAGATTTTTGCTCAAGTGTGGAGAAAACCAGGGATTTGAAACCAGCAACTCAAAGAAAATCTTTGGGAAAAAATAGAAATGAAGATAGTGAAGTTCAAACAAAAGCTTTTCCCAAAATCTCTTTTCTTTGGTTTTTCAAACCCTAATAAAAACACCAAAAAGATTGTTCAATTTGAATCCAAAAACCTCTTTTAATTGCTGTGAAAACACCAGAGAGTAAGGAAAAATTCGCACAAAAAATCTTAGAAAAAAACTCTTGCAAATGGGGTATTTATAGTCAAATCTGGAAACTAGCCGTTGGCAGCAGATTTTGCCAAAATAACCCTGCCGGTCGACCGGACGGTCGACCGTCCAACGGTCAATTTTTGCCCGTTGGCAGCTACCGGTCGACCGCCCTGGTCGACCCAAACAAACAGAGAGCTCTGCTCTCAGACTCGGTCGACCCGGGCGGTCGACCGTCCCAAGTCTGCCAAACGTGCACAAATATGTGCAAGTCGGTCGACCGACCCGGTCGACCGACTTCAGCCAAGTCGACTTGGTCAGAAGACTAGTCGACTGGTGAAGCCTGGAACAGAAAAACAGAGTTAAAAACATGTTTAAAAATTCTTTTAATACTTCTAAAAATCACCAAAAATAGTTTTATCATTTGCATTGATATATAAACATGTGGTAAAAGGTTTAGCTCAAATATCAATCAATATGAACTATTTTTGTGTCTTATCATTTTTACCAAAAACCAAAAACTGTATTTTCTAAAACTTGGATTTTGAATAGAAAATACGTTTTGTCCAAAACACTTCCAAATACAAAAACATGATATTAAACAACATGAAGCATGATGCTATGGATAGAAATCCAATATACATGAAACAATATATATCCATGTTTTTGTTATTAATTCCAAAATATGTTTTGTCAAAAATACCAAAACATAAAACACATGAATAAGTGAGTCAAAACTAAGTTTGTCTAGGAAATTAAAGCATGTATGTATATAGAACAAATCATATATACATTAAACCATGTAAACTTGTTTTGATCTATCTATTCATGAAACCAAGATCGGTTAAACCTGAAACCGAAAAACCAAAAAACAATATTCAAAACATGAAACGTGTGTGTTGTGAACTTGAGCATTATCATACTATTCTAATCTTTATAATTTGGATCTAAACACAAAACTAAACTATGGTACCGAAGTCTTCTTGTAGAGCGCAAACTCCAAGCCGACTCGATCCAAAACTCTTTGATCCACCGAGCAAGTGCTATATATGATCTTTGACGCTCGGGCTCTTGAATCAACTTGTGAAAGATGTGTGGAAGCTTTCACCAACTAATAACTTGATTAATGATCTGAAACTATAATCACAAGATTATTAGTACACATAACTATATGAGTTAATCATCATCAAAACTAGAGTGATGGGCCTTTGGGCCAACATATACTCCTCAACTCTTAATATAACATTGGAGTCTTGGGTAACATGAATAGCTCTCCGGTATAGAGTACTTTTCAAATTAGTAAGTTTTAAACTTGTTAGGATTTTGTCTTATTTTCAAGATGAGATGATGGTCCAAGAAAATCCAATTGAGTTGAAGAAGACGATAAGCTTGAAGCAGAAGAAAAAAATCAAGGTGAAGCATTTTCTTTTTCAGGCGATTGCGAGTTTTCCTATTCTGGAAGGATACAAATTGGATTAAATTCTTATTCATTGAAGGTTTGTTTCTAAAGAGTAAAGGGTATATAATCCTTCTAAATCAAGGAGATCAATTGCTAAAAGGATTGATCAAGATTCTTCAACTATCCAAAGGCCAAGATCATCTCATAGTTTAAATAGGAGTTGTATTGTAAAATTTTATAAATAAAAATTGTAACTAAGCATTGTAATTGCCAAAACCAAGCTGATATCAAGGAGGAATAAAGGTGGAGAACACCAAGGAGATCAGAAGGAAGCCAAGAAAGAGAGGAAAAAGGTGAAGGCGCATAGAGAGAAGATATACTCTTGTAATTTAGGAATAAATTCAAAGGGAAGGTGAATACTCTTGTGTCACCAAGAGGAATGTTATATCTCTTTATACCAAGTTTATTAATAAAGCACTCTCAAGTTCTCTCCTCGTGGACGTAGGCCAAGTTCGGACTGAACCACGTTAAATTCTCGTGTTTTTTCTTATTACTTTCTTTTCTAGGTATTGTTAGTATGCTTTACAATAGTTTTCTTTTGCAAGTACTGATCATGTTGCGAAGTTCTGCAAACGTCGATCCGGGGAGTAACAATTGGTATCGTAGAATATCAATTTTCGTTACAAGAAAACTCACAAACATTGTCTCCACTTGTAATATCCCCTATTTAATAGTACCATATTATTATTTTTAAATATTTTATTTGGCTTTACTTACTATTTTATTAATTAACTTGATTTATTAATTATTATTACTACCTGTTTTTGATAGTAGTTAATTATTATAATTTATTATTATTAACTATTATTAATTGCTAGTATCATTTTTAATTAACTTAATTGTTATTAACATGTTATTATTATTACTAATTGATTCTGTATGTGTATTTTATGACTAAATCCAATACCCTTTCATTTCTTTTCTCTCTTTATTGAGCCCAGCCCATCTCACATTCTTTCTCTTCATTTCCTTTTCCAATTTTTTCCCCTGCCCAAGCTCTAACAAATCCAAGCCCTCTCTCTTCATTTCTTATTTCATTTTTCCAAAACCCAAACCCAAACCCTAATTATCTTTATTTTCCAAATTTCTTAAAGCCCATATTCTTCTTCATTTTCCCTATTTTTCGCTTGGCCCAAACTAGGCCCAAGCCAATCTCTTTATTTGCATGTGTATTACTCAAATCCAACCCATTAGCCAAAACCCAATTCCCAAGCCCATTATCCAAATATCTAATCCTAACAAATCAAACTAAATCCTAACGCCAAATTCTATAATCCTAACAAATTTGATACTAATCCTAAATTAATCTCCATCATCTCCATCTCCTTCCCCTCTCCCCTACACAGCACAGCCGACCAACTCCACTTCATCACTGTCCGCCGGCAACACAACCTAGCACCCCCATGTTGCCGCACCTCCTCCTTCCTCCCTCGCTTGCGCCGGCAACCCAAGTCCTCCGAGCAACTCTCCTCCTCCTTGCCAGGTCTCCTCATACCTCTCCACTGCACACCACCACCATCATCCAGCACCCCAACCTTCTTCTCTAACTCCCCACGGCAGCACTACCAACCTCGAGCCCCACTACAGGCCTCCAAGCCCGCGCCACGCACCGTAGCTGCTCCCCATGATCGCCACCATCTCTATGTCACCCATGTCGAGCCATCACCACCTCCTTCACCCGCATGCACCACTGCCCTATAAACCTTAGCTACGCCACCTCTTGCCACAACCTCCACCACCTGCGCGCTGCCATACCTGCACCCCTATGCTTATCACCCATGCGAGCAACACCTTCGTCGAGCTCCGTCGAACTCTGTCATCAACACACCATGCCTTGGCCTCCTTCTCGAGCCCCCGCAACCACCATGCCATGGACGACCTCTCGTGCTCCTCTCCCATGTCCCATGGCCTGCAAAACCCCCAGAACTCCACCTCTCTCTTGTCATCTTCATTGCCGCGACCTCTCGCCTCGTTGTCGGAACCCACTGCTCCTCCCTTCATCTCCAGCGCCACTCAACAGAACCTCCCGTGGTCTCTGTAATATCCCTAACCTAATAGTACTGTATTTTATTTTCTTTAGGTATTTATTACATTTTTATTTACCGAGTATTTTAATGAATCAAGTTGATTTATTATTTTACTGAGATTATTATTATTAAGTATGGAAATTCTTTTGAGATAATAATTGGTAATTTGATATTTTATGTTTGCCATTATTATTATTAATTGTTAACTTAATTAGTATTCTCATTATTTCATTAAGGTTATTATTTATTCTATTTAGTGCTGCTATTATTATTGTCATTATTATTATTAATTAGGATTACTATTATTACCTGTTATTATTAGTATAGAGTTATTAGCATTTATTTGTATTTATTTCTGTGGTGATGACTAATTACCTTTCTTAGTATTTTGCCTACTATTTTTGGTGTCACTATTGATTATTAATATTGTTATAGTTATTTCTATTTATTATTATTTGAGTTATTCTCCCAAAACCCAATAACCCATCCTATAAATAAATCCTAACTTCTAAACCTAAACAAAACCTAATCTATATATTCATCTCTTCCCCAACACCCAGCCGCACCTCCACCAGATCCACGCACAACCCCAACATCCCCATTGGCCGCCCCAACTCCGGCGCAGCAACCAACCCCCTCCTCCTTGGCTGGCCTCCTCCCTACGCGCGCAGCAGATCCAAGCCCATGCTGGATTTCTCCCTCTTTGATCTGGCCGCAAGCCGCCCAGCAGCTCCCACATCCGCCTCCATCTCCACGGCAGCAGAGCAACGTCTCCAGCAGGCCGAGCGCACCCAGCAGCCATCGCGTGAACTTCCTTACAAATCATGGGAGTGTATGCTTTATTTCTGTGTTGGTAGCCGCTCCACCCCCAAGGCAAGGCACGCAACCCCCCCCCCCCCCACATTGGCAGCGCCCACTTCTCCTCTTCACAGCACTTGGTCGAGCAAGCTTCCTCCCCCTCTTGTATTCATTTGTTTCACATAGATATATATATTCATAGTGATTGGGTTTTATTATATGTGTATTTAAATTAATATGGTGAATTTAGTTGATTGGTAATAATTTGGTTGTGGTTATGTGTCTTGTTTTCATTAAGATGTCTTTTTGAAGTGTAGTTCATGACAACAATTGGAAGGCGAGCCAAGCAACTCTCCTTGAAGCATCTTATTCCGAGCTATTTTCGGGCTCTCCGCGGGATGTCGTTGATCGACGTCGGCGAGCGCGAACGCACCACACGCCCTTCGCGGCGAGTTGCTCTATCCAACGACACTCTCCGCGACCCCGTACGCCTCCGTCGGAGCCTCCGTCGGTGCGCCGCAAATCGGCTCGAGGTTAGCTTTACATTTTATTGTGTGGTGGCATTTGTGTAATAATTAAAAAGTTATATAAATGTGTGAGATTGTATGTGTGTGCGTGAGTGCCTGGGTTTTTGAATGCATGCATGAGTGAGTTTTATTAAAGGTATTTTTATATTATTTTAATTAATTACATGTTAATAAATTAGTGTGAGTTATCATGTGTGTCTACATTATGTGCATGTATGGGTGTTATAGATACTTATTTGTGCATGCATATTAATTAATGAATAGGTATTTATAGTTAGTAGTATGTATTTATTAATTTAGATATGTATGCATGTGTTTATGTATAATCGTGTATAGGTATGCATGATTTATATGCATGTGTTTCTATTCATTGTATAGATGGGTGTGTTGCATTGGCGTGCGCAAGTTCAGGCGAGCGGCAAATCCAGGCCCTTCCGGCGAGCGCGAGATCACCAGCTTGCAGCTGGGCCTTCCCCAGCACCCTAGCTACCCTCCCATGCAGTCCGACAGCGAAGAGCGGCACCATAGCGACCGTAACGGCGACTCGCCCGGTAACGTGCAGGTTTCCCAATGTGAGTGTCTCTCTCTCTCTTTCTCTCTCTCTCTCTTTATTTATTAAGTGACCGCAGATATTATTTTATATGTTATGTAAATTGTTGAGTAGATTTCTTATGTTACATGTTTATGTGTGGAGATTGCCGAGCGTGAAGGTGGTCGGTCATCTCCCGTTTATTTTACATGTTGGATGTATAGAAATATGATATGCTTGATTCTTGATACATGTTAGAATCCCCATGTATGTCCTATGTATATCTAGAGTATTGTTGTAGACATATCAGGATGTAGCATGAGGGTAATTGAGATGGATATTGGATGGTAATGACTTGATCTAATAGAACTTAGATGCATGTATATGTTGTGATACCGAGTATTGGGATATCATGTTTGATCTTAATAGAAGTGTGAACCTTTGAGGATTTGGAAATCAGATTGAATTGTTAGAGTGAGAGAGCGGAGCTTGAATATGGATATATGTTGGAATGACAATTATTATATCAGAATCATTGATGTAAATTGATAATTGATGATCATATGACTATTGGGAATCATGAGTTGGTTGTGTTGACTTTGGATTGACCTGGGACTTATGTTATTTACATTGAATGATGATCAGTAGTTAGAAATGTCTTTATTAGTGAGTATTTGAGGACATATCAGGTATGACTGAAGTAGTTGAGTAGATATTCTAGATTACATGTGTTTGAGGATGTTTCTTATTTAATATGATTGGGGTATGTGTTTGACTTGTTGATCTCGAGGACATGCATAGTTATTGATTACACCTATTGATAGAGATTGAGTTATGACGATAGTAATCTAGTCGATATCAGCGACCTATATCTTGGAGTTTGATAACAGTTATTATTTGATCTCAGTTATTGAGGGTTATAGGATTAGAACATATTGGTATTGAGGAGAGGACTAATTACAGGTTCTTTGATATGGTAGTTACCATTTTGGATTACACTGATACTGACTGATACTTAATGACTCATGAGGATTATATTGAGAATATAAGTTGATGGAATAGTAATGATATCTCTTTAGTATGGATGGGTGAGATTATGATCAGATTAGTTGAGACTGTTTATTGAGCAGTAGCTAGACTGTTACGGTTATTTTTGTATCCATGTCATTGAAGTTACTGGGAAATGGTTGTTTGACTGTAACCAGAGTACAGCCCTATTGTTCATCGTATACACGGTTACTGTTACTGTTACTGTTACTGTTACTGATATTGTTCACCGTGTATACGATTACTGATTGACTGTTACTGTACTGATATTGTTACCGTCTCGTAGCATCCCAGTAATTGAAATGGCATAAGGTATTGATTATTACTGATGGCATTACCTGACTGATTGCACACTAGACACCTTTTACTGGACCTTGGCATATGACTGTATCACTGTTACTTGACATCTAGTACTCCTGTACCCACTGTATCCATGTCCCATGCAATGTTGACCTGTTAATAGCACAGTCAAAACCGGCGTCCGACGGTTTGCCGCCTGGTGTCGGGATTGATGAGGATGTATCCCACAATCGTGCTAGCGTCCGGCGGATCTTGAATGGAACTAAGTGCCACACGGAACAAAGTGCCACATCATACACATGGTGGGGGCCACCTCTTGAATCTGTGGGGGCCACCTCTAGAATCCATTCCCCTCAGAGCAAAGTGCCACATGGAGCAAAGTGCCACACTACATACGTGGTGGGGGCCACCTCTTGAATCTGTGGGGGCCACCTCTTGAATCTGCAGGGCCATTTACTGACTGTGCCACCTGGTGTTAGCGTGATATTGCATTCTCAGTGCCTATTAGCATCCACACGCACTTGTATGATGATAACCCCTAGGATGCATGTTATTTGGTTCTCTTTCCCTATTCGAACAATGATACCCGCATATCGGAGTTCGGATGAGTTCTACTGGATGTGCGGGCTCCAGGGTGAACTTTCGGATGTTGTGGGACGCCGGTGGGAAAGTGATAAAGATAACGTAGAACATTACTGATTGTTATTGAATGATTTGAATGAA
Source organism: Agave tequilana (assembly GCA_038442645.1). Taxonomy (NCBI): domain Eukaryota; kingdom Viridiplantae; phylum Streptophyta; class Magnoliopsida; order Asparagales; family Asparagaceae; genus Agave; species Agave tequilana. Next base: position 80,941 of record JAVJIF010004022.1, read on the forward strand.
TACATTGTGTTATACCCTGAATGGTTACCCCTGCCTTATGACACATGACCGTATACATGATTATAACCAGGACCAGACTTATGACCAGACTTGGATACCAGTTTAGTGACATGTGATGGATACTTATATTGACATTGATTTCATATTTACAGTTGTGACATTTGATTGTTATCTGTATTCATGTTTTCATTTATGTGTTACTGTTAGGGGTGCCACCGGATGCGGATTATCCGCGGATATCCGTATCCGAATCCGCCTCCAACCCGGATACGGATATCATTTTTTCACATCCGCCAATATCCATATCCGTATCCGTATCCGAAAGTTAGGTGAGGATACGGATATGGTAAAAGCAATATCCTATCCGTATCCGATCCGATATCCGAAAGTTGGGCGCTTGACAATGATATTCGTATAAAAGAGACTATTCTTCAATGGAATGAGGCAATAAATTTTGATATTTGAGTTAGTGAAAAAGTAATAGTGGAAAGTATCTGATTCTTGCAAGAGTAGCATGAGATATTTTGAGTATTTCGACATCAATCATGCCATCCGAATCGACATATAGCACCGGGATCGTGTAAGATATTGCTATAGAAGTCGAATGACAATGGATACGGTGGAAGTATTGATATGTCCACAATAATATCATAATATGTATCACATTTAATATTGTTGTAAACGAGATAAAAAGTAATATAAGTATATCTATTTAGTTGTTCCTTAAGCGTATCCATTTTTATATATCCGATTAGTATCCGCATCCGATCCGCTAATATCGGATCCATATCCGATATCCGATTTTAGCGGATACGGATATCATTTTTTCACATCCGCCAATATCCGTATCCGTATCCGTATCCGAAGGTTGGGTGCGGATATGGATATGGTAAAGACAATATCCGATCCGTATCCGATCCGATGGCACCCCTAGTTACTGTTCAGTTATTTATTGTGTTATTTAGTCTTCTATCTGCAGTTGTTCTTATTATTATATATGCACATGGTTTCTTCTGCACGAGTTGTTTCCCCTTTACACACACACTCATTATGGTCGCGTTCTGACGACCCTGGATTTGCACGTCCAGCTATTGGACGGTTGGTTACCTTTGTGCAGGTGTTCGTTGAGGCGGTATGCTTCGCGAATAGCTGAAGCTTCTTCCTATTCTATTCTGGTACTTTTATCTTTCTAGCTTTCATAATATTCCATGTTTCTCGTTATATCAGATCTGTTCTTATTCCAGTTATTTCATGACTCTATTTTTTTATCACTTTCAACTGCCTTATTCTTGTCATTATTCATATGTTACCATGTGTAGTCTTATATGTATCATTGGAGTGATCTGGTTTAGATTATAACTTGTTCAGGTTAACTTAGGCTTAGCGTATATGCGTGGGGTATTATCCTCGCGTATATACGTCGCCATAACGTCTCCGTATCCTTAGGATCGGGGTGTTACAGAGTGGTATCAGAGCCTAGGTTCGACATAAAAGAGAACCTAGTTCCTACCTGTAACCTGACACAGTTATATTGACACTGCAATATACATATACTATTCACGTGATAATATTGACTCCATTTGGAAATTGATTGTCCTCCCTTTGAAAATTCTATTCTTGATCTGTTGATATTCTTGATTTCAACACTTCAATTAGAGTGATTTGGATTTCCATCTTGATTTCATCCTTCCTTTCTATTCTATTCCTCCTGATTCTATCTCTTGAGATCGCTTACTCCATGTTGAAGCTGGTAGCAGAGATCAGAGCGCGCAGCGGAATCGTGGTGTCCCAAAGAGGCGATGTAGAAGATTGTTGTGTTCTCTCTTGATCTTTGATTTTTACCATTCCCTACCTTATGTGAATTTCGAGGACGAAATTTTTATTAAGGTGGGTAGAATGTAATATCCCTAACCTAATAGTACTGTATTTTATTTTCTTTAGGTATTTATTACATTTTTATTTACGAGTATTTTAATGAATCAAGTTGATTTATTATTTTACTGAGATTATTATTATTAAGTATGGAAATTCTTTGAGATAATAATTGGTAATTTGATATTTTATGTTTGCCATTATTATTATTAATTGTTAACTTAATTAGTATTCTCATTATTTCATTAAGGTTATTATTTATTCTATTTAGTGCTGCTATTATTATTGTCATTATTATTATTAATTAGGATTACTATTATTACCTGTTATTATTAGTATAGAGTTATTAGCATTTATTTGTATTTATTTCTGTGGTGATGACTAATTACCTTTCTTAGTATTTTGCCTACTATTTTTGGTGTCACTATTGATTATTAATATTGTTATAGTTATTTCTATTTATTATTATTTGAGTTATTCTCCCAAAACCCAATAACCCATCCTATAAATAAATCCTAACTTCTAAACCTAAACAAAACCTAATCTATATATTCATCTCTTCCCCAACACCCAGCCGCACCTCCACCAGATCCACGCACAACCCCAACATCCCCATTGGCCGCCCCAACTCCGACGCAGCAACCAACCCCCTCCTCCTTGGCTGGCCTCCTCCCTACGCGCGCAGCAGATCCAAGCCCATGCTGGATTTCTCCCTCTTTGATCTGGCCGCAAGCCGCCCAGCAGCTCCCACATCCGCCTCCATCTCCACGGCAGCAGAGCAACGTCTCCAGCAGGCCGAGCGCACCCAGCAGCCATCGCGTGAACTTCCTTACAAATCATGGGAGTGTATGCTTTATTTCTGTGTGGTAGCCGCTCCACCCCAAGGCAAGGCACGCAACCCCCCCCCCACCCCACATTGGCAGCGCCCACTTCTCCTCTTCACAGCACTTGGTCGAGCAAGCTTCCTCCCCCTCTTGTATTCATTTTGTTTCACATAGGTATATATATTCATAGTGATTGGGTTTTATTATATGTGTATTTAAATTAATATGGTGAATTTAGTTGTTGGTAATAATTTGGTTGTGGTTATGTGTCTTGTTTTCATTAAGATGTCTTTTTTGAAGTGTAGTTCATGACAACAATTGGAAGGCGAGCCAAGCAACTCTCCTTGAAGCATCTTATTCCGAGCTATTTTCGGGCTCTCCGCGGGATGTCGTTGATCGACGTCGGCGAGCGCGAACGCACCACACGCCCTTCGCGGCGAGTTGCTCTATCCAACGACACTCTCCGCGACCCCGTACGCCTCCGTCGGAGCCTCCGTCGGTGCGCCGCAAATCGGCTCGAGGTTAGCTTTACATTTTATTGTGTGGTGGCATTTGTGTAATAATTAAAAAGTTATATAAATGTGTGAGATTGTATGTGTGTGCGTGAGTGCCTTGGGTTTTTGCATGCATGCATGAGTGAGTTTTATTAAAGGTATTTTTATATTATTTTAATTAATTACATGTTAATAAATTAGTGTGAGTTATCATGTGTGTCTACATTATGTGCATGTATGGGTGTTATAGATACTTATTTGTGCATGCATATTAATTAATGAATAGGTATTTATAGTTAGTAGTATGTATTTATTAATTTAGATATGTATGCATGTGTTTATGTATAATCGTGTATAGGTATGCATGATTTATATGCATGTGTTTCTATTCATTGTATAGATGGGTGTGTTGCATTGGCGTGCGCAAGTTCAGGCGAGTGGCAAATCCAGGCCCTTCCGGCGAGCGCGAGATCACCAGCTTGCAGCTGGGCCTTCCCAGCACCCTGGCTACCCTCCCATGCAGTCCGACAGCGAAGAGCGGCACCATAGCGACCGTAACGGCGACTCGCCCGGTAACGTGCAGGTTTCCCAATGTGAGTGTCTCTCTCTCTCTTTCTCTCTCTCTCTCTCTTTATTTATTAAGTGACCGCAGATATTATTTATATGTTATGTAAATTGTTGAGTAGATTTCTTATGTTACATGTTTATGTGTGGAGATCGCCGAGCGTGAAGGTGGTCGGTCATCTCCCGTTTATTTTACATGTTGGATGTATAGAAATATGATATGCTTGATTCTTGATACATGTTAGAATCCCCATGTATGTCCTATGTATATCTAGAGTATTGTTGTAGACATATCAGGATGTAGCATGAGGGTAATTGAGATGGATATTGGATGGTAATGACTTGATCTAATAGAACTTAGATGCATGTATATGTTGTGATACCGAGTATTGGGATATCATGTTTGATCTTAATAGAAGTGTGAACCTTTGAGGATTGGAAATCAGATTGAATTGTTAGAGTGAGAGAGCGGAGCTTGAATATGGATATATGTTGGAATGACAATTATTATATCAGAATCATTGATGTAAATTGATAATTGATGATCATATGACTATTGGGAATCATGAGTTGGTTGTGTTGACTTTGGATTGACCTGGGACTTATGTTATTTACATTGAATGATGATCAGTAGTTAGAAATGTCTTCATTAGTGAGTATTTGAGGACATATCAGGTATGACTGAAGTAGTTGAGTAGATATTCTAGATTACATGTGTTTGAGGATGTTTCTTATTTAATATGATTGGGGTATGTGTTTGACTTGTTGATCTCGAGGACATGCATAGTTATTGATTACACCTATTGATAGAGATTGAGTTATGACGATAGTAATCTAGTCGATATCAGCGACCTATATCTGGAGTTTGATAACAGTTATTATTTGATCTCAGTTATTGAGGGTTATAGGATTAGAACATATTGGTATTGAGGAGAGGACTAATTACAGGTTCTTTGATATGGTAGTTACCATTTTGGATTACACTGATACTGACTGATACTTAATAACTCAGGAGGATTATATTGAGAATATAAGTTGATGGAATAGTAATGATATCTCTTTAGTATGGATGGGTGAGATTATGATCAGATTGGTTGAGACTGTTTATTGAGCAGTAGCTAGACTGTTACGGTTATTTTTGTATCCATGTCATTGAAGTTACTGGGAAATGATTGTTTGACTGTAATCAGAGTACAGCCCTATTGTTCATCGTATACACGGTTACTGTTACTGTTACTGTTACTGATATTGTTCACCGTGTATACGATTACTGATTGACTGTTACTGTACTGATATTGTTACCGTCTCGTAGCATCCCAGTAATTGAAATGGCATAAGGTATTGATTATTACTGATGGCATTACCTGACTGATTGCACACTAGACACCTTTACTGGACCTGGCATATGACTGTATCACTGTTACTTGACATCTAGTACTCCTGTACCCACTGCATCCATGTCCCATGCAATGTTGACCTGTTAATAGCACAGTCAAAACCGGCGTCCGGCGGTTTGCCGCCTGGTGTCGGGATTGACGAGGATGTATCCCACAATCGTGCTAGCGTCCGGCGGATCTTGAATGGAACTAAGTGCCACACGGAACAAAGTGCCACATCATACACATGGTGGGGGCCACCTCTTGAATCTGTGGGGGCCACCTCTAGAATCCATTCCCCTCAGAGCAAAGTGCCACATGGAGCAAAGTGCCACACTACATACGTGGTGGGGGCCACCTCTTGAATCTGTGGGGGCCACCTCTTGAATCTGCAGGGCCATTTACTGACTGTGCCACCTGGTGTTAGCGTGATATTGCATTCTCAGTGCCTATTAGCATCCACACGCACTTGTATGATGATAACCCCTAGGATGCATGTTATTTGGTTCTCTTTCCCTATTCGAACAATGATACCCGCATATCGGAGTTCGGATGAGTTCTACTGGATGTGCGGGCTCCAGGGTGAACTTTCGGATGTTGTGGGACGCCGGTGGGAAAGTGATAAAGATAACGTAGAACATTACTGATTGTTATGAATGATTTGAATGAATACATTGTGTTATACCCTGAATGGTTACCCCTGCCTTATGACACATGACCGTATACATGATTATAACCAGGACCAGACTTATGACCAGACTTGGATACTAGTTTAGTGACATGTGATGGATACTTATATTGACATTGATTTCATATTTACAGTTGTGACATTTGATTGTTATCTGTATTCATGTTTTCATTTTATGTGTTACTGTTCAGTTATTTATTGTGTTATTTAGTCTTCTATCTGCAGTTGTTCTTATTATTATATATGCACATGGTTTCTTCTGCACGAGTTGTTTCCCCTTTACACACACACTCATTATGGTCGCGTTCTGACGACCCTGGATTTGCACGTCCAGCTATTGGACGGTTGGTTACCTTTGTGCAGGTGTTCGTTGAGGCGGTATGCTTCGCGAATAGCTGAAGCTTCTTCCTATTCTATTCTGGTACTTTTATCTTTCTAGCTTTCATAATATTCCATGTTTCTCGTTATATCAGATCTGTTCTTATTCCAGTTATTTCATGACTCTATTTTTTTATCGCTTTCAACTGCCTTATTCTTGTCATTATTCATATGTTACCATGTGTAGTCTTATATGTATCATTGCAGTGATTTGGTTTAGATTATAACTTGTTCAGGTTAACTTAGGCTTAGCGTATATGCGTGGGGTATTATCCTCGCGTATATACGTCGCCATAACGTCTCCGTATCCTTAGGATCGGGGCGTTACAGTCTCCGCCTTCTCCGTCAATCTCCATTGGAGCACGTCCACACCTGTAGCGCGCCATCACTCCCCTTGCGTGTGAGCCCATGAGATCCTTCTCTCTCTCAACGTTACGGACTCGCTAGTGCAAACTGAACTCAGTAACATGAGAATTCGGATCTGTGTGCATTGTGGACCCGATACGCTAGGCGATTCGAAGATCGACCCACAAGTCAATTCGGAGACCCAGAGCGGTTCATGCAATGAAGACAAGGTGGTGGTTGGACCCAAAACCGTGTCATTTCATGTGGGTGTTCTTTTGTTACTTTATTGTATATTTCAGTCTTGTTTTGAGTGAGTGTTTTTATCCGCTTTCAATAAATGTTCTTTTATGTTATTCTATTGTTCATGATGATTCACACTCGTTAACCACCGTTCACATCCACATGTATTATTCACAAAATGAATTGCCTTGTGAATGTCTTTATCTCTCTTTAAATGAAATCTGCATATCATTGTTGGTCCTGAACACATGATTTATTTGAAAAACTTGACTTATTATACATGACACCTACCTGATAGCGATATTGTCCATGTTACCAAAGTCACTGGGATAATATTGTTACACGGTAACAACACCCTCATGTTATACTTGTTACATAACCTGTTATATTTGTATCATAATCACACGCTGTTGATGTTATTATCATTGCTATCACCGAATTATCCCAGTGATCTAGATAACATGTGTATTAAATAATCTTGATACTATAATAATATGATTATTAAACAACTTACACCGGGACTGGGAAAATTGATGGAGGAGACAACATCTGTATTTTGGGTGGACCTAAGATGTAGGTTACGCAGCCAAAAGAGGGTTCCACTGCAGGGTTCCCGTGGGGTGACTAACACCCCGTCCTGTTCCTGTTCTTATTCCTCTTATACAAGTTATGTATCTGACTTGTTATACATGTTACCTGACTACCTTGCGGTAGGGTCTTATTCAGTGCCAGGAGTCTGCACCGTGGTCTCGGGCATGTACGAGACCCACTTAAAATATAGACAATATCTAACCAATCAGTTTCAATAACTTAGGATTCGATTGGCACGTGTGGTAGGCGTAGTATGGGATACATCTATTATATGTAACAATTGGTATACGCTGACATAATTGAATAACAAAACTGAATCTTACATTGACACTGATACACACACATGTTGTGATAGACACCTGACACCTAATTGTGTACCTGACTTGACACATACTCTACTGTGTACTATCCACATTATTTTTATTTACTTTATGCATATCACTTCTTATCAAGTATATTTTTATAGCAGTATTGTAGTGATATGTACACACTATTTTGCAAGTGCATCTTTCCTTCTATTCTTACACACTCATTAGGTCACTTTCGATGATGACTCTGGATTTACACATCCAGGTCCATGTATATTCTATCTTACTGATCAGGTATTTGGAGAGGTTCACCCACCTTACGAGGAGCCGGAGTTTCCTTACTTGGTCGTCCCTTCTCGGTATATTGTTACTCTCTTTTATTCATGTCGGTCCTTTTAATTTCCTACACTGGATTTTGTGCTATTCTTTCATTCCTATGCTATCATTCTGTTAGATATTTACATGTCATATTGCAATAATATTAATTTATCGTAGTAGATTTTATAACTTGTTTAAGTTACTTTAGGCTTAGCGTGTTGACGTGGGGTAATCTCCTCGCGTATATACGTCGCCGACTCTCATCGCGACTCCGTTTTTGTGTATTTTAAGAAGCGGGGCGTGACACCTATAATCAATTTTAAAGAAAGATCTTCTTTAATTTAAAATGATGTTGATGCTGATGCAGATAATAGTTTATTAGACATAGCATAGAGATCCTGTCACATGTTTTCCTCATTTTAAGTGTTTAATTTGATTAACCACTAATGGTGTTGGGTTCCATTGTTCAACTATAGCCCGTGTGCGCATAACCGGGTGGCCTACTGGCTAAAGAGGATGGACCAACCAAGAGGATCCCAGGTGCTCAATTCAGGCAAGGACCTCGTCACTCTGAAGAAGGGAACCAACTACTCCATCTGCAGCTTTGTTGGCCACTGCCAGGCTGGGATGAAGATTGTTGTCACTGCTACTTAATTGAGTTTGTACTTTGTACACTAGATCACACATCGGGTAAAAAAATCTCTCAACTGCCTAAATTGTGTGTCATGAATATCTCTGGTGGTTACAACTATTTGGAGGGTCTGAAACTTATAAATAGATCCTCCCTCCAATAGTAAGAGACACAACGCAATTTTCTCTTCATCTTAAAAGGAAACATGAAGCTTACTCTTCGTGAGAATGACTTCAGTGTTAAAGAAATTTTTTTCATTATCTTCATTTTTCTTGACAATTTCTTCATCTGAGAGCAGAGGCACTGCCCACCATCCTGGGCCTAATGCTGGTGAATTCGAGATCTTTTAAAGTTAGAGAACAAGGTCGATTTAACGTCTAAACAAGAAGATGGGCTTTTGATTTTTAAAGCAGCGATATTGCGACTGCATTCCCCAGGCCAGCCTATTATTTTGGTGCTTTGGTTTCTAGTATTGCTTGTTAGGTTTTGCTATAACTGTATTTGTTTTATGCAATGTTAGATTTGAATTGCATGTTTTAATCAAAAAGGAAATAGTACACAATTTTGCAACATTAGATTATTATTTCCTGCTTTTATTTTGATAGCAGTATGCTAGAAATTTAATTCATTTGTCTCTGCCCAAAGTTTGTTTTTGCATGTTTAGAAAATAATGTCGATATCTACCAACAATTGTGTTTATATAAGGGGAATGGAATGTAGAAAAGAAGTGAGTGTAACAACTCACAGTTTTAAGTCAAGCAGTTGAAGTTCTTGACAGGACTAAACTACAGCTAAATTAATGAAGAACAAAATGCCATAGGTTAACCACCTATATGCCATGACATTGTTATTAAGTGGGCGCCTGTGGATTGCTGTGCTAAGGATCCAAAATGAATGGAGTTCTTCAGTGGTGAACAATCAAAATCTTTTCAACGCTTCGAGGATTATAAAAGCTTATTCATAAGAGGAGGCTATAACATAGGGACTCTTGCGAAGGAGGTGAAAAAATCATTGCAGGCAAAAATGTGAACTCCATGATTGTGAGCGAGAGAGAGAGAGAGAGAGAGAGAGAGAGAGAGTGAGAGAGAGAGAGAGAGAGAAGGAAGAAGGTAATTTGGTCTTAATAAAGTTTAGTACTCATTTTCAGATTTTTCTAAAACTTAGGTACCCTTTCTTAATTTACTCAAGATTAAAGGGTAGAAAATCCAAAGATGTGGGAAACTAATATTGAAGAATCCGGTAATGTCATTCTAATAATCTTAAAACTCCTAATTTTACACGAGCAATTACTTAACCTGAATGGACATATTCTTTTTTTCCCTTAGTTTTCTCTTATCAGAAGTTTATCTATGCGCCTCACCAATCTTTTCATGGCAGCATGACTTTAAAATTATTAGTCCACTGAAACTAATGTACGAGTATAACTAAATTCTACTTCATGTTTACATGCTTCTATATGGATTTATAATAAAATAATTAAATGCTTTTTTTAAAAATGATTACTAGCCAAACGTTAAATATTATAGAGGATCAAAGAATATAAAAACAATCTATTTTCCTCATTTGAGATGTTTTATCTCTGAGACTCACCAATACTTTCCTGGTAGCATAGGATCATTAGTAGCAACTAAATTCTCTTCTCACATTGAAGCAATAAAACGATATACATATGTAAAGTCAACCAAATTGATATATGTTTACATATAAATAAATAGTTTCTTAATATAAATATCGACCAAATGTTAGAAATATTATGGAGGGTCAAAGGATGTAAACTACTCAATTTTCTATTATGAGAAGTTTTTATCTTTAAGCCTCACCAATACTTTTTCATGGATAGTGTTTGGACCATTATAACTAAATGAACAAGTAGAAACTAAATTTTCTTTTTAACATTAAAGCATACAAGGCTGTACATATTTTAAGGCAACTAAACTGATACATGTTTAAATAAATAAATGAATTTTTAAGTATAAACACGAACCGTATGTTTTAAATATTGCAAAGGCTCAAGAAATTATTTTCCTCTTAATTCTTAAGAGACATTTATCTATGAACCTCACCAATATTTTTATGATAGCATGGCTTTAAAATTTATTGTGCACGAAAGTAACTAAATTAAGGTCACATCATCTTCACATGCTACAAAACAGTTTTATAATAAATAAATAAATATTTTCTAAATATGAACACTAGCCAAAGGTAAAATATTGGGGATCCTCATATAGCCAAAGATTAAGAACACTACCCATTTTCTCTTATGAGTAGTTTTTACCGTTGAGACTCATCTAATAAATTTTCATGGGTAGGACTATTTAAACTAAAATGCGGGAGTAGCAACTACTTTTTTTTTTTTCACATTGAAGCATTATAAAAGGCCACACACGCACAAACATAAACTCAATATATGTTTAAATAAATATAATTTTCTAAATATAAACATCGGCCAATGTTTAAAATATTTTCGAGAGTCAAAGGATGTAAACTTATTATTTTCCTCTTATGAGAAGTTTTTTATCTTTAAGTCACATTTTTCCTAGTTATGTTGGACCATTAAAACTAAATGAACAAGTAGCAAGTAAATTTCTTTTTACATTGAAGCATAAGAAGGCACTAACATACGTAAAGGAAACCTCATATTTTTTTTTTCTAAATATAAACAATTGCCAAATATTTAAAATATTGGATTAAGGATGTAAACTACTTTTTCTCTTGTAAGAATTTTTTATCATTAAGCGTACTTTTTCAGACCATTAATACAAATAATTTTTAATTATAAACACTAGCCACATGTTTTAAATGTTGTAGGGGCTTAAGAAACTAAATTACTCATTCTTCTTATAATTCTGATGAGAAGTTTTTATCTAATGACCTCACCAATATTGGGCTTAAAAATTTTTTGTTCATAAAACTTAATGTACGAATAGTAACTAAATTACAACTACACCATTTTTACAAGCTATAAATATATGTATATTAAAATAAATAAGTGATTTTCTAAATATGAACTAGTCAAAGATTAATGACTAGAGATAAAAGAATATAAACAAATCATTTTTCTCTTATGAGAAGTTTTTATTCATGAGACTCACTAGTCATTTTTCATGGTTAGTGTAGAACCACTAAAACTAAGTGCACAAGTAGCTACTAAAATTTCCTTTCTTCTTGAAGCTTTAGAATATTATATGTTTAAATAAATTAATAATCTTTTACATATAAACAACAGCCAAATATTAAAAATACTGTAGAGGATCAAAATATGTAAACTACTCATTTTCTTTTATTTTATGGTCAATGTGGCATTAAATATTATTTTGACAACTTGAAATAAATGCACGATCAACTCTTATGACTAATAACTATCAGATTACCTATGCAAATGTGAATGGAAGATCCATGAAGTTTTTATTTTTCTCTTAATTCATATTAGAAGTTTGCCTCACCAATATTTTTCATGGCAGTGTGGCTTTAAATCTATTAGTCCATAAAACTTAATGCATGAGTAGTAAATAAATTAAGGCTACTCCATTTTTATATGCTACTAGATTGATGTGTACTTAATATGAACATTAGCTAAAGATTAATGACTAGAAAGGATCAAAGAATATAAACTCATTTTTCGCTTCTGAGAATTTTTTATTCCTGAGACACACTAAAACTAAATGCATAAGTAGCTACTAAAATTTCCACTCACATTGAAGCATTAGAATGCTATATATATATAAACTCAAACAAATTGATATATGTTTAAATAAATAAATAATCTTTAAATATGTCACCGGTCAAATGTTAAAAATATTGTAGAGGCTCAAAGAATGTAAACTACTCATTTTTTTTATGAGAAGTTTCTATCATTGAGCCTCGCCAATATTTTTCATGGCCAATGTGACTTTAAATATTATTTGAATCCATGACGTTTTACTTATCTTAATTTTTATGTGAAACTTTTATCTATTAGCCTCATTAATATTTTTCATGGCAATGTGGCTTTAAAATTTATTAGTCTATAAAACTAAATTCGCGAATAGTAACTAAATTAAAGACACCATTTTTACATGCTACTGAACTGATGTATATTAAAATAAATAAATGATTGTTCTTAATATAAACAGTAGCTAAGGACTAATAACTAGAGAGGATCAAAGAATATAAACAACTCATTTTTCTCTGATAAGATTATTTTTATTCCTGAGACACAATAGTCATTTTTTCGTGGTTAGTGTTGGACCATTAAAACTAAATGCATAAGTAGCTACTTCAATTTTTTTCACGTTGAAGCATTAGAATGCTATACATATTTAAACTCAATCAAATTGATATTTTTAAATAAATAATAATCTTCTAATAAAAACACTCGCCAAATATTAAAAATATTGTAGAGGCTCAAAGAATGTAAACTACTCATTTTCTTTATGAGAAGTTTCTATCTTTGAGTCTCGCCAATATTTTTCATGGCCAATTTGGCTTTAAAATAATTTTGGCCTTAAAATAAATGCAAAATCAACTTTCTTATGAAAAACAACTATCAAATTACCTACGCAAATGTTGAAGGAGATCCATGAAATTTTTATTTTCTTCTTAAATTTTATGAGAAATTTTTATCCATGAGTCTCATCGATATTTTCATGCAATGTGGCTTTAAAATTTATTAGTCCATAAAACTTAATACAAGAATAGTAGGTAAATTAAGGCTACTTCATCTTTACATGCCACTAAACTGATGTATATTAAAATAATTAAATGATTATGAACACTAACTAAAGATTAATGGCTAGAGAGGCTCAAAGAATATAAACAACTCAATTTTCTCTTTTGAGAAATTTCTATTCCTTAGACTCACTAGCGATTCTTCATGGTTACTAAATGCATAAGTAGCTATTTTAATTCGTTGACATTGAAGCATTAGGATGTTGTACATATTTAAACTCAACCAAATGATCTATGTTTAAAATAAATAAATAATCTTCTACATATAAACACCGGCCAAGTGTTAAAAATATTGTAGAGGCTCAAAGGATGTAAACTACTCATTTCTTCTATGAGAAATTTCTATCTTTGAGTCTCAACAATATTTTCATGGTCAATACGACTTGGGAAAATGCATGATCAACTCTCTTACGTATAACAACTATCAGATTACCTACCCAAATGTAGAACGGAGATCCGTGAAGGAACTTAAATCTGCACTAGTTTTAACATATAAAGAAAATGGAGGAGAAGTAGAGAAGAAATAGAGATAGAAGAAATCGACATGATTTGGATTGGATTGAATTTGAGAGAATGGAGGGAGTTTATATAGACACTCATTTGCTCTCTCATCTTTTAAGCAAAACAGTATCTTTAACATACACGTCATCTTTTAAGCAAAACAGTATCTTTAAAAATACTGACGTTAAAATACTGCCAATAATGCAGAACACCAACCATGGTTAATAACTGTTTGATATCAAACCATAAGCATATAAGTTATCATCATTATTAGGTAACAAGTTGATTATCAAAAAGGTAACAGTGAGCAAGTTTGTGATAAATAAGTTCAGGTTAAGTAGAAACTTGTATTGTTTTGCTTCATGAATCATACTAGGTGACAGTTTGTATTATATGTAATCAGTGTGAGTCTTCTCATAAGACATTAGTTTTCCTTTATGATTTTTTTTTATTAGATGTTTCTGTAGCTGTTTCGAAATGATTCTGAGTGGAGAGAGTGGTTTTGCATGGACGAAGATGAATTGGGGCTTTTTGATGCATTCTTTGCTAGCTTGTCCATGATCGTAGTAAGCAAGGTCAGCGTATGATTTCAGAATTATTACTTATGAAGTTGTTCATTTCATTTTGGGCAAATTACAAGAAACCCACATGAAATTTTATTTTTACTAGCATTTTTGCATTCTGATTTGATAAGGTAAGCACAAAAAACTCCTAAATTATCTGCTTGTGCATGTCAAGAGCTCAAGAAATTATACTCGTAGAAGATGAATGGTAACAGTTTAGTTGCTTACTTTGTTTTATAAGTATAGTTGCTAGATTGGAGATGAGACATTTATAATTGTTGCTCTTATGACGATGCGCCATCCAAATCAATTGTTCTCTCTGGTGCTCTTGCTGCCCTTGTAGAGATGACAGCAAGTTCTTGCTGAAATATCTATACTTTCTCTACATGTTAGTTCTTGCCAGTTTTTGACCTGAATAAGCTTCCGATTTCCATGACATACACAACTTATTCTCAAACATTCTGTGGATGCTTGTGGCTTTAGGTACTCTCAACTCGGCTTGGGAGGATAGTTCCCAACTTGATATCAAGGAAGCATACAAACAGTGTGGCAACAGGCAGTGTATGTAATTTTGTCATAGTTCTTTTGTTCTGGTGTCAACATATCAGTACAAACATGAATATTGACTCCTGAGTCTAACCACTAGTCCAAGGAGAAGGTGATTGAGTTAACAATAAGAAGAGAAGAATCTAACCTTAGAGAGTTGGAGTTCAGTTCCACCATGTTGACCTTGTGTGCACCATTTCCTCCATTTTCTTTTGGTTGAGCTTGACTGGTTCCTTCTTCTGGTTGAAACATTGAGGCGCCAAGTGATTAGTTCTCCCGCATATGTAGCAAAATCTTCCATCAGTCTTCTGACCAGTGATGTTGAGTTTGAAGGAGGAAGATTGAAAATGTTTAAAAGAAGAAGAGTTTGAAAGTACACCTAGAGGGGGAGGGGGTGAATAGGTGTAAGACTAATTTATGACAAATAATGCGGAATTTAAAAACTAATTGCAACACACTTAGTGTAACCAAAGAGTGTAGCCGAATTTTCGGTGAAGGGCTCTGGACTAACTCCTCTTGATTCCTCTGAAGAAGAGGTTATGTGCTATATGAAGCTCTCTTGGTTTAACACAACACAAACAACAGTACCAAGTATATAAGTAAGAATGAGCAATATGAATGATGCAAGGTACAATATAAAAGAGAGAGTTAGAGAAAGTGGATCAAACGCAAACACAAGAATATGTTTCGAGGTTCGAGCACCCTGCTCTACGTCCCCGCTTTCACACAGAAGGATTTTCACTAACTCGTCCACATAGGACTTCCCATAGAGGGAACCTCCACTGAGGATTTTGGGCAAATACAATTTGGGAGTACACAAATCCTCTCTCCAACAAATACAATCTCTACACTTAGAGACAAGGCACAAAACAAATCACCTCTACACTTAGAGGGATAGGCACTTAGCCTAACAATGATCAACCTCTCACAAGAGGGATAGGGCTCAAAGTCACTCAAACACAATCACCTAACACTTGAGGGATTCCAACACGATCTCCACCTCTCACTAGAGGGATACAAATACCACTTCCACAATCACCTCTCACTAGAGGGATATCAACACAATCACCTCTCACTAGAGGGATATCACAAAGATGGAAGGTTTACAACTTGGTGGTATAAACAACCACAAACTAATTTTCCCACAAAATAGATCCTAATAGATAGGATAGATAGATAGGCTCAAGTATGAGAAAACAAAGAGTTTGGAAATCAAAACTTAAAGAAAATACTTGAGAAAACTTCTAGGATATATAGAAATGAAGATAAAAAACTAATCCCAAAGACTTTTCCTTTTCTTGATTTTTCCAACCCTTTAAACAAATAAAGATAAAATCTTTTGGCTTAAAAACTCTTTTGAAAACTTGTAATTAAACACTAGAAATATTGAGAATTTTTGCTCTTGAAAAAACTTGTTGAAAACAAACTCAAATGGGGGTATTTATAGCCCCCACAAAATTCTGCCCGTTGGCAGCTGGAAAGAGCTGAAATGCCCTTTCGGTCGACCGGGCGGTCGACCGGCCAACGGTTATATTTTTACCGTTGAGCCCGCGGTCGACCGGTTCGGTCGACCGAGACTGGATACAGAGAGTAGAGCTCTCTGCCGGTCGACCGACCTGGTCGACCGGGGCCATTTTCAGAGAGCAAAGCTCTCAGGACGGTCGACCGACCTGGTCGACCGGCCCACCAGCTCAAGCTGGCGTGCACACTTGTGCACGTCGGTCGACCACACCGGTCGACCGACTTTTGCTACAGTCGACCGGTCCGGTCGATCGGTAGACAGCCAGTACAGACATTATAGGACTTAAAAACTTGGGTTTTTATTATCAAATAAATCCCATAAAATCACATAAATTTCATAAAAATCAGTTCTTATTATATCTTTGAAATACAAATATGTGTGATATAAATTCAACATATATTTCAAACAATTTGAACCAATTTTGTGAGTTGAAATTTTGCCTTAAACAAAAAACTGTATTTTCTGAAACTTGGATTTTTGAAATGAAAATCCGATTTTTTCAAAACACATGTAAATACAAAAACATGATATTTAAACAACTTTGAAGCATGTTGTATATGGAGAGAATCCAATATACATGAAAGGTATTATATCTATATTTTTTTTTTGATATTAAATCCAAAATAAGTTTTGTTTAAATACAAAACTCCAAACTCATGAAGTAGATTATCAAAATAAGTTTTTCTAAGTAGATGAAGTATAGATGTATATAAATCAAATCTAATATACATTAAACCATGTAAACTTATTTGATTCTATCTATTCATGAAAACCAAGATCGGTTAAGCCGAAAATCAAAACATGAAACTTAAAAACAAGTGTGTGTATAGTGAACTTGAGCATATCACATTATCTAATCTTTACAATGAGATCTAAGCAACTATATTAAAACAAACCGATGTCTTCTTGTAGAACTCCGTCTCCAAGTCGACTCGATCCAAACGTGATCCACCGAGCTTGACTCCAACCGAGTGCTAGATGTGAACTTGACGCTCGAGCTCTTAATTCACCATGTGAAAGCTCCAAAGCACTTTTGTTGAAGCTCACCTACTAATACCGTGATCAAATATCTGAAACTAAATATCACAAGATTATTAGTAAACTATAACTACATGAGTTAATCATCATTAAAACTAGAGTGAAGGGCCTCTGGGCCAACAGAGTTCGCATGAGAAGAATGAAAGTGATCGGATTTCTAAAATTTCTTGCCCTTGGGATTCATAAATTTGCGCTTAGACTTATCTTCCACCAAGTTGACTTTGCCTTTTAGTTCAGACTTGGGTTTGAAACTTTGACTATGCTGATCTTCTATGCGAATCGCTTTGAGGGCTTGAATAAGGATTAGGCCACCTTGCTTGTGAGGAGGTCTCCAGAAAAAGCTGATCAAGAAGGAGGTAGCTTATCAATGAGACATGAAACCTTGTAATCGTAAGAGAATTAATTTTCTTTTGATTGAAGGCATCTGATATAATCTTGAAATTCATGAAGTTGATCATTAATTAGTTTAGTATCAGACATCATGAATTTATTGAAGAAGGAGGAGGTGAATCTTTCGATTCCAGCATTGTCGAGGCCATATTCATTCTCAAGAGCTGTCCATAGTTCTTTAGCGCTCTTATATTAATAATAAATATCATATAGACTATCAGAGAGTGCACTAAGAGTTCTATGAAGACAATGATAGTAAATTTTCTTAGGTTTCAAATAGATATAGGAGGAAGGAGTTGTAGGAGGAGTTTCAACAGGAGCAGATCCAACAGATAATGGTTTGGGAGAAGGTGTAGAAATGATGTCATCTATGGCTGATATGAGACCTAAAGTGGTCAACCAGTACTTCATCTGGTTTGCCCACCTCTTAAAGTATGTGCCAGAGAATTTCTCCGATTTAACACCCTTAGTATAATCAGCGTTGGCCATAGTGACCGGATTTGCTACCTGAATTCTGTATTTCACAATTATTTGAAAATGTCAGAATGTAGTTTATATTGGTAGATTTTAAATTAGAGTTTGCAGAATTAAATAGTGTATAATTCTTCTTTAATTATATATCAAATGATAGCAAAATATTGTTTGTGTCAAGCAATACTAAGTTTCAGAGGTTAATCAGTTTAATGTGAAAGTTATTCCTATCACCACATTTAAAGTAGCTACTTTGCAGACTAACTAATTACTAGCTAGGAAGAGATAATTAAACTAATATTTTTATTAGTTATTCGTAGAATATCAGTAATACAAATAACACACTAATTAATTGCTATGCAGGAATAAATCACTATGCTTATAGAATGAGAACTTTAAATAAGATCCTATTGCATGAAATTTTTCTAGCTAACTATTAAGTTATCTAGTTATAAGAGACAAATACTAAATCAGGTTAAAGGAATCTTGCAACAAAATAAAATTTTACAATAATATATTAAGATAAGATCTAAATAGTTTATAAAGATCTTATAAATATCTTTTAACAATTTTTATAAATCTTGTAATAAAAGGATTTAATGAAATCTTTAAGGATAAATAAATATTTCCTTTAACAAATTTGAAGAACTTGTAGTAGAATTTAGATCTTGAAAATTTTATTTTTTGTGAAAAAGGATTTCAATAAATTTGCTTTTGTAATTTTTTGGCAAGAATTAAATGATTTCTATTACAAGAATAACTTTAATAGCATGAAACATGTAAATAATTAATTTCATGAACAAGTATTGTATTAAAAGATTTATCGCATGAAAATATTATTAAACAGTATTCTATCTTCTAAATTGTTGGATATATAACAGTATTTTCTTTATTTTAAACATGCAACAAATTAAATCATAAATCTTCCTTCAAGCTAAATACTTATAATAAAAGCATGCAACTTATACAACAGAATTAAAAAGAAATTAGATTGCTGGTCTGGGGTGACAGTCATGTTGAAGCACTGTCCTAAAAGATAGATGGTTGGTCCCTCGTTCGGACCTTAGAATGACCTCCTCTCCTAGCGGTAAAAGCTTCCCCGATAGTTCACCAGTACCCAGTTCAGGACGATGGCTAGGCCTCTTCTCAAACGAAGATTCTTTGCCCAGAAATAAAATGAAAACTCCAATAGAATTTTGTAATAAAGAATTGTAGAGAAGGGAGATAAAGTTAGGACAGAATGAATGTAGTTGTTCTTGCCTGTACCAGAATAAACTACGAGAAAGAGTATTTATAGCTTCTCGGAGTTCAGCGGTTGCAACAACCCCTGTTCCAAATTCACGCACATTCATGCAATTCATGATACACGTGAGGAGATCCGCAGTACTGGGTCAAATCGTTTTCAGGTGTAAGAACCTCTGAATCGAACAACATTCGTGTTCGCAGGTCATGAGCGCGCGCCACCCAAATCCGAACCCGGCCAATTCCGGTTCGGCGTGTGGAGAATGTGGCCCATGGTCTAACACTCATAACTATAGGCATAGGAGGAGTTAGTTTATATACTACTCAACCTCCCATCTTCTATTCAAAGTGGGACTAAAATAAAAGCAAAATAAGAGGAAAACTCAAGTTTTTCCTCCAAATTCAATACACATCCAACATTGCGCACAACGTGGTGGCCGTGAGTGCTGCTGGCTACAGAGGCTGCACCAGCCCCAAGAGGATCCCATGTGTTCAAGTCAGGCAAGGACCGTGTCACTCTGAAGAAGGGAACCAACTACTTCATCTGCAGCCTTGTTGGCCACTGCCAGGCTGGGATGAAGATTGTTATCACTGCTGTTTAATTGAGTTTGTACTTTGTACGCCCTAAATACTCTCAGTATCAAAGTTCAGTATGTATGAGAAAATCCTCTGCTAAATTACTGAAGTACAAGTTATACTGTGAGATGAAGAATTCAACGGAAAAAAGAAAAAGTTTAAGCATAATATGCAGGCAAAATGTGAACTCCATGATTGAGAGAGAGAGAGAGAGAACGAAGAAGGTAGTTTGGTGAAGAATGTACATTCGGTCTTAAAATTATCACATATGCACAACGCGTGCAATATGGGCCCACAAATAACAGCCCATTAATAGAAACTACAGTATGTATCCATTTTGAAAAAAAAAAAAATTATTAACCTTTTGTGAGTTTTCTAAAACTTAGGTACCCTTTTTAATTTACCAAAGATTTAAAGGACCTAGTAGAAAATCTGAAGATGTGAGAGACTAATATTGAAGAAACCGATAATGTCTTTCTAATATTCTTAAAACTCCTAATTTTACACGAGCAATTACTTAACCTGAATGGACATACTCTTTTTCTTATTTTTCTCTTATCAAAAGTTTTATCTATGAGCCTCACCGGTATGTTTTATGGTAGCATGACTTTAAAATTTATTAGTCCACTAAAACTTAATGCACAAGTAATAACTAAATTCTACTTCATGTTTACATGCTTCCATATGGATTTATAATAAAATAACTAAATGATTTATTCTACTTCATGTTTACGTGCTTCTATATGGATTTAATAATATATAACTAAATGATTTTTTTAAAAATGAATACTAGCCGAACGTTAAATATTATAGAGGATCAAAGAATATAAAAACTATCCATTTTCCCCATCTGAGATGTTTTTTATCTATGGGACTCACCAATACTTTTTCCTGGTTATTATAGGATCATTAGTAGCAACTAAATTCTCTTTTCTCATTGAATCATTAGAACGATATACATATTTAAAGTAAACCAAATTGATGTAATTGATGTTTACATATAAATAAGTAGTTTTTTAATATAAATATTTGCCAAAATTTAAAATATTATAGAGGCTCAAAGGATATAAACTACTCATTTTTCTATTATGAGAAGTTTTTCTTTAAGCCTCACCAATACTTTTTCATGGATAGTGTTTGGACCATTACAACTAAATAACAAGTGGAAACTAAATTTTCTTTTAACATTAAAGCATAACAAGGCTGTACATATTTTAAGGCAACTAAACTGATATATGTTTAAATAAATAAATGATTTTTTAAGTATAAACACCAACCATATGTTTTAAATATTGAGGCTCAAGAATTATTTTCCTCTTAATTCTTACGAGATGTTTTTATCTATGAACCTCGCCAATGTTTTAGATATAATAGCATGGCTTTAAAATTTATTATGCACGAAAAGTAACTAAATTAAGGTTACTTCATCTTCACATGCTATGAAACAGTTTTATATTAAAATAAATAAATATTTCTAAGTACAAACACAAGCCAAAGGTTAAAAATATTGGAAATCCTCATATAGCCAAAGATTAAGAACATTACACATTTTCCTCTTATTAGAAGTTTTTACCCTTGAGACCCATCTAATTAATTTTCATGAGTAGGACTATGTAAACTAAAAATAGCAACTAATGTTTTTTCCACATTGATGCATTATAAAAGGCCACACACACACAAACATAAACTTGATATATGTTTAAATAATATAATTTTCTAAATATAAACCCCGGCCAATGTTTAAATATTTTCGAGAGTTAAAAGATTTAAACTTATTATTTTCCTCTTATGATAAGTTTTTATCGTTAAGCCACCTAACAACTAGCTAGTAATTGATATATGTTTAAATAAATAAATAATACTACTCATTTTCCTCTTAATTCTTATTGAGAAGTTTTTATCTATGAGAGAAGTTTTTATCCATGAGTCTCATTGTTATTTTTCATGCAATGTGGCTTCAAAATTTATTAGTCCATAAAACTTAATGCACAAGTAGTAACTAAAGCAAGGCTATTTCATCTTTACATTCTACTAAACTAATGATATTAAAATAAATAAATGATTTTTTTAATATGAACACTAGCCAAAGATTAACGAATTGAGAGGCTCAAATAATATAAGCTCAACAAGATTTGCGTTGAAAGTATTAGAAGGCTGCACATATTTTTTTCCTAAATATAAACATCGGCCAATTATTTAAACTATTGGAGAGGGACTAAGGATGTAAACTACTCATTTTTTTCTTATGAGAAATTTTTATCTTTAAGCATCGCTCATACATTTTTACACCATTAATACAAATAATTTTTAATTATAAACACTAGTCACTTGTTTTAAATGTTGTAGAGGCTTAAGAAACTAAACTACTCATTTTTTTCTTAATTCTTATGAGAAGTTTTATGTAATGACCTCACCAATATTGGGCTTAAAATTTTTTTGTCCATAAAACTTAATCCAGGAATAGTAACTAAATTACAACTACACCATTTTTACAAGCTACTAAATTGATGTATATTAAAATAAATAAGTGATTTTATAAATATGAACTAGTCAAAAATTAATGACTAGAGAGGATTAAAGAATATAAACAAATCATTTTTCTCTTATGAGAAGTTTTTATTCCTAAGACATACTGGTCATTTTTCATGATTAGTACAAGACCAATAAAACTAAATGCATAAGTAGCTACTAATTTTCATTCACATTAAAGCATTAATTAGAATGCTATATATATTTAAAACACAACAAATGATATATGTTTAAATAAATAAAGAATCTTCTAAATATAAACACCGGCCAAATGTTAAAAATATTGTAGAGGCTAAAAGAATGTAAACTACTCATTTTCCTTTATGAGAAGTTTCTATCAGTGAGCCTCGCCAATATTATTCATGACCAATGTGGATTTAAATATTATTTTGGCCTTGAAATAAATGCAAGATCAACACTCTTATGAATCACAACTATCAAATTATTCGAAGTTAATTTTTATTTTTCTCTAAATTTTTATGTGAATTTTGTATCTATGAAGAGCCTCACTAATATATTTCATGGCAGTGTAACTTTAAAATTTACGAGTCTATAAACCTAAATACACAGATAGTAACTAAACTAAGACTACACCATTTTTACATGCTACTAAATTGATATACATTAAAATAAATAAACATATTTTTTCTAAATATGAACAATATCTAAAGAATAATGACTAGAGAGGATAAAGAATATAAACAACTCATTTTTCTCTTATGTGATTTTTTTTTATTCCTCAGACTCACTAGTCATTTTTCATGGTTAGTGTAGGACCACTAAAACTAAATGCAGAAGTGGCCACTTCAATTTTCTTCAATATTTTTCATGGCTAATGTGGCTTTAAATATTATTTTGGCCTTGAAATAAATGCAAGATCAGCTCTCTTAAGAATAACAACTAACAAATTTCCTCTTAATTCTTATGTGAATTTTTTATTCAGTGTGGTTTTAAAATTTATTACTTCATAAAACTAAATGAAAGAATAGTAACAAAATTAAGACAATTACATGCTACTAAATTGATGTATATTAAAATAAATAAATTATTTTCCTACAAATGAGCAGTAACTAAAGATTAATGACGAGAGAGGATCGAACAATATAAACAACTCTTCTTTTTTTTTTTTGAGATTTTTAGATTTAGTGTAGGACCATTAAAACTAAATGCATAAATAGCTACTAAAATTTCCTTTCACATTGAAGCATTAGAAAGCTATATATATTTAAACTCAACCAAATAAATATATGGTTAAATAAATAAGTAATCTTCTAACTATAAACACCGGTGAAATGTTAAAAATATTATAGAGCCTCAAAGAATGTAAACTACTCAATTTTCTTTATGAGAAGCTTCTATCTTTGAGTCTCGCCAGAACTTGCATGGCCAATTTGGCTTTGAATATTATTTTGGCCTTAAAATAAATGCAAGATCAACTCTCTTATGAATAACAATTACCAAATTACCTACGCAAGTGAAGAAGGAGATCCATGAAGTTTTTTATTTTCGTCTAAATTCTTATTTGAAACTTTTATTTATGAGCCTCACTAATATTTTTCATGGCAATGTGGCTTTAAAATTTATTAGTCCATAAAACTAAATACACGAATAGTAACTAAATTAAAGACTACACCATTTTTACATGCTACTAAATTGATGTATATTAAAATAAATAAATGATTGTTCTTAATATGAACAGTAGCTAAGGACTAATAACTTAGAGAGAATCAAAGAGCATAAACAAACAACTCATTTTTCTCTGATGTGATTATTTTTATTCCTGAGATTCACTAGTCATTATTCTGGTTAGTGTTGGACCACTAAAACTAAATGTATAAGTAGCTACTTCAATTATTTTCACATTGAAGCATTAGAATGCTATACATATTTAAACTCAATCAAATTGATATTTATTAAATAAATAAATAATCTTCTAAATATAAACACCGGCCAAATATTAAAAATATTGTAGAGGCTCAAATAATGTAAACTACTCACTTTCTTTATGAGAAGTTTCTATCTTTGAGTCTCGCCAATATTTTTCGTGGCCAATGTGGCTTTAATATTATTTTGGCCTTGAAATAAATGCAAAATCAACTCTCTTATGAATAACAACTATCAAATTACCTATGCAAATGTTGAAAGAGATCTGTATAGTCTTTATTTTCTTCTTAAATTTTATGAGAAGTTTTTATCCATGAGTCTCATCGATATTTTTCATGCAGTGTGGCTTTAAAATTTATTAGTCCATAAAACTTAATGCAAGAATAGTAACTAAATTAAGCCTACTTCATCTTTACATGCTACTTAACTGATGTATATTAAAAATTAAATGATTATGAATACTAACCAAAGATTAATGGCTAGAGGGGCTCAAAGAATATAAATAATTCAATTTTCTCTTTGAGAAATTTTTAATCCTGAGACTCACTAGCGATTTTTCATGGTTAGTGTATGACCATTTTAAAACTAAATGCATAAGTAGCTATTAAAATTTCGTTGACATTGAAGCATTAGGATGTTTTACATATTTAAACTCAACCAAATTGATCTATGTTTAAAATAAATAAATAATCTTTTAAATATAAACACCGGCCAATTGTTAAAAATATTGTAGAGGCTCAAAGGATGTAAACTACTCATGTTCTTCTATGAGAAGTTTCTATCTTTGAGTCTCGCCAATATTTTTCATGGTCAGTGCAACTTGTGAAAATGCAAGATCAACGCTCTTATGAATAACAACTATCGAATTACCTACGCAAATGTTGAACGGAGATCCGTGAAGGAACTTAAATCTGCACTAATTTTAACATATAAAGAAAAAGGAGAAGTAGAGAAGAAATGGAGAGAGAAGAAATAGACATGATTTGGAGTGGACTGAATTTTGAGAGAATGGAGGGAGTTTATGTAGACACTCATTTGCTCTCTCATGTCCCCAACGGTTATTGTAACCTCCATGCAATTCGATAACTGCTTTCTATCCGTTGGCATTAGTCACCCATCATTCAAATATGTGGATAAGATCACCTGTTTGATAGTAAACACGGAACAGCTTGAGTATGCAAACAGCGACATACACGTAATCTTTTAAGCAAAACAGCATGATCATCATTATTGGGTAACATGTTGATTATCAAAAAGGTAACAGTGAGCAAGTTTGTGATAACCAAGGTCAGGTTAAGTAGAAACTTGTATTGTTTTGCTTCATACTAGGTGATAGTTTGTATTATGTGCACTACTGTAATCAGTGCAAGTCTTCTCAAAAAACATTAGTTTTTCCTTTCGTGATATGTTCCTAATTCAGGCATGGTTTGGGACTTATGCTGACAGAGATGGTTACTTGGTCTCCAATCTCAGATTGCATAGCCATACAGTACAAATGTCTAATCTAGTTACTATCGCCTAGAGTTTAAACCTTTAAACAATTTGTGTCTAATGCGCCCTTATGCCAACATGCACTAAAGACTTCTATGTCCAGCTTTTCCAACCATATATCCTTTAATTTAAGTGGTGCATCTAGAATATTTTTTTTCTTTTTTGGATATATAGGACTGTAGTGCTCAGTTTCCGACCTCATCGAGATCACACCACGTATCCTTCCAACATTAAACAGGCGAGCGACACGTGGCTGCTTCCAAAACCTCCAAGCAGGAGTCCTCGATCATTTCAAACCCCGAGCGGTTTGTGTAGATAGGATGAGGAGATAAAGTCAGTTATAGGCATCCCTATCTCTAAGCCAAATCCTCATTTGAAATTAGCAGTCACAGTTTGGGTACGGATCAATGCATCTACAGCTAGATGCACACTACCAGATAAAGATTTAATCTCACCCAATCAGTTCAAATTAGTTGTTCAGCTCTATTCGCCTCTGTGATAAGTAGTTAGGTGTTTAAACATAGCTGAACTCTGCAACCTTATCAAAACAGACACAACCTGTATAAATAGAGAAGCCCTTCCAACGTGGAGGGGGATGATCGTTTGATTACAGAAACCCTAGCCCACCAGGGAACTCCATTGTAATTACCTATAAAAATTCTCCTCTCTTTCTCCGTGGTTTTCTACATGTAAAGTTTGTATATATTTTTCACTCTTTTAATTTTTTACACCACGCTACTATTTTACTGACATTGTATTAGATGTGTTAGAGTGGGGTGTAGTGTCAAATAACTTATTATAGTATGATCCTTGAGATCTGACTCAGTAATAAAAAACTGGGAGAAAATTTTCCTAATTCTAGATTGAAGTTCTCTACTAGCGACAAAAAAAGAAAAAACACATAATTTTTTTCAACAAAGCAGAAAAAGAGGTTCCACAGAAAAAGAGGTTCAACACATATTAATAAAGCAATCTCAAGTTCTCTCCTCGTGGACGTAGGCCAAGTTCGGACTGAACTACGTTAAATTCTCGTGTTCTTTCTTATTACTTTTTTTTTAGGTATTGCTAGTTTGCTTTACAATAGTTTTCTTTTGCAAGTATTGATCATGTTGCCAGTTCCGCAAAAGTCAATCCGGGGAGTAACAATTGGTTTTGTAGAATATCAATTTTCGTTACAGCAAAATTCACAAACATTGTCTCCAATTGTAATATCCCCTATTTAATAGTACCATATTATTATTTTTAAATATTTTATTTGGCTTTACTTACTATTTTATTAATTAACTTGATTTATTAATTATTATTACTACTTGTTTTTGATAGCAGTTAATTATTATTATTGATTATTATTATTAACTATTATTATTTGCTAGTATCATTTTTAATTAACTTAATTGTTATTAACATGTATTATTATTATTAATTGATTATGTATGTGTATTTTATGACTAAACCCAATTCCCTTTCATCTCTTTTCTCTCTTTATTGAGCCCAGCCCATCTCGCATTCTTTCTCTTCATTTCTTTTTCCAATTGTTTTTCCCTACCCAAGCTCTAACAAATCCAAGCCCTCTCTCTTCATTTCTTATTTCATTTTTCAAAAACCCAAAGCCAAACCCTAATTATCTTTATTTTCCAATTTCTTAAAGCCCATGTTCTTCTTCATTTTCCCTATTTTTCGCTTGGCCCAAACTAGGCCCAAGCCAATCTCCTTATTTGCATGTGTATTACTCAAATCCAACCCATTAGCCAAAACCCAATTCCCAAGCCCATTATCCAAATATCTAATCCTAACAAATCAAACTAAATCCTAACGCCAAATTCTATAATCCTAACAAATTTGATACTAATCCTCAATTAATCTCCAACATCTCCATCTCCTTCCCCTCTCCCCTACACAGCACAGTCGGCCAACTTCACTTCATCACTGTCCGCCGGCAACACAACCTAGCACCCCTCATGTTGTTGCACCTCCTCCTTCCTCCCTCGCTTGCGGCGGCAACCCAAGTCCTCCGAGCAACTCTCCTCCTCCTTGCCAGAGTTCTCCTCGAACCTCTCCATTGCACACCACCACCATCATCCAGCACCCCAACCTTCTTCTCTAACTCTCCACGGCAGCACCGCCAACCTCAAGCCCCGCCACATGCCTCCGAGCCCGCGCCACCCACCGTAGCTGCTCCCCATCACCGCCACCATTTCCATGTCACCCATGCCGAGCCATCACCACCTCCTTCACTGGCATGCACCACTGCCCTATAGACCTCAGCCACGCCACCTCTTGCCACAACCTCCACCACCTGCGCGTTGCCATACCTGCGCCCCTATGCTTATCACCCATGCGAGCAACACCTCCGTCGAGCTCCGTCGAACTCCGTCATCAACACCCATGCCTTGGCCTCCTTCTCGAGCCCCAGCAACCACCATGCCATGGATGACCTCTCGTGCTCCTCTCCTATGTCCCATGGCCTGCAAAACCCCCAGAGTTCCACCTCTCTCTTGGTCAACTCCTTTGCCGCGACCTCTCGCCTCGTTGTCGGAACCCGCTGCTCCTTCCTCCATCTCTAGCGCCACTCAACAGAACCTCCCGTGGTCTCCGCCTTCTCCTTCAATCTCCGCTGGAGCACGTTCACACCTCTAGCGCGCCATCACTCCCCCTTGTGTGTGAGCCCATGAGATCCTTCTCTCTCTCAACGTTACGAACTCGCTATTGCAAACTGAACTCAGTAACATGAGAATTCGGATCCGTGTTCATTATGGACCCGATATGCCAGGCGATTCGAAGATCGACCCACAAGTCAATTCGGAAACCCAGACCGGTTCATGCAATGAAGACAAGGTGGTGGTTGGACCCAAAACCGTGTCATTTCATGTGAGTGTTCTTTTGTTACTTTATTGTATATTTCAGTCTTGTTTTGAGTGAGTGTTTTAACCCGCTTTCAATAAATGTTCTTTTATGTTATTCTATTGTTCATGATGATTCACACTCGTTAACCACCGTTCACATCCACATATATTATTCACAAAATGAATTACCTTGTGAATGTCTTTATCTCTCTTTAAATGAAATCTGCATATTATTGTTGGTCCTGAACATCATGATTTATTTGAAAAACTTGACTTATTATACATGACACCTACCTGATAGCGATATTGTTCATGTTACCAAATTCACTGGGAAAATATTGTTACACGGTAACAACACCTCATGTTATACTTGTTACATAACCTGTTGTATTTGTATCCTAATCACACACTGTTGATGTTATTATCATTGCTATCACTGAGTTATCCTAGTGATCTAGGTGACATGTGTATTAAATAATCTTGATAATATAATAACATGATTATTAAACAACTTACACCGGGACTGAGAAAATTGATGGAGGAGATAACATCTGTATTTTGGGTGGACCTAAGATGTAGGTTACGCAGCCGAAAGAGAGTTCCACTGCAGGGTTCCCGTGGGGTGACTGACACCCCGTCCTGTTTCTGTTCTTATTCCTCTTATACATGTTATACATGTTATCTGACTTGTTATACATATTACCTGATTACCTTGCGGTAGGGTCTGATTCAGTGTCAGGAGTCTGAGCCGTGGTCCCGGGCATATACGAGACCCACTTAAAACATAGACAATATCTCTAGCCAATCAGTTTCAGCACGTGTGGTAGGCGTAGTATGAAATGCATCTATTATATGTAACAATTGGTATACGCTGACATAATTGAATAACAAAACTGAATCTTACATTGACATTGATATACACACACATGTTATGATAGACACCTGACACCTAATTGTGTACCTGACTTGACACATACTCTACTATGTGCTATCCACATTATTTTTTATTTAGTTTATGCATATCACTTCTTATCAAGTATATTTTATAGCAATATTGTAGTGATATGTACACACAGTTTTTGCACGTGCATTTTTCCTTCTATACTTACACACTCATTAGGTCGCTTTCTGATGACTCTAGATTTACACATTTAGGTCCATGTATATTCTATCTTACTAATCAGGTATTTGGAGAGGTTCACCCACCTTGCGAGGAGCCGGAGTTTCCTTACTTGGTCGTCCCTTCTCGGTATATTGTTACTCTCTTTTATTCATGTCGGTCCTTTTAATTTCCTACACTGGATTTTGTGCTATTCTTTCATTCCTATGCTATCATTGTGTTAGATATTTACATGTCATATTGCAATAATATTAATTTATCGTAGTAGATGTTTATAACTTGTTTAAGTTACTTTAGGCTTAGCGTGTTTACGTGGGGTAATCTCCTCGCGTATATACGTCGCCGACTCTCATCGCGACTCCGTTTTTGCGTATTTTAAGAAGCGGGGCGTGACACCTATAATCAACTTTAAAGAAAGATCTGCTTTAGTTTAAAATGATGCTGATGCTGATGCAGATAATAGTTTATTAGACATAGCATAGAGATCCTGTCACATGTTTTCCTCATTTTAATTGTTTAATTTGATTAACCACTAATGGTGTTGGGTTCCATTGTTCAACTATAGCCCACGTGCGCACAATCGGGTGGCCTACTGGCTACAGAGAATGGACCAACCCAAGAGGATCCCAGGTGCTCAATTCGGGCAAGGACCTCGTCACTCTGAAGAAGGGGACCAACTACTCCATCTGCAGCTTTGTTGGCCACTGTCAGGCTGGGATGAAGATTGTTGTCACTGCTACTTAATTGAGTTTGTACTTTGTACACTAGATCACAAATCGGGTGAAAAAATCTCTCAACCACCCAAATTGTGTGTCATGAATATCTCTGGTGGTTACAACTACTTTGAGGGTCTGAAACTTATAAATAGATCCTCCCTCCAAAAGTAAGAGACACAACGCAATTTTCTCTTCATCTTAAAAGGAAACATGAAGCTTACTCTTCATGAGAATGACTTCAGTGTTAAAGAAATATTTTTCATTATCTTCCTTTTTCTTGGCAATTTCTTCATCTGAGCAGAGGCTCTGCCCACCATCCTGGGCCTAGTGCTGGTGAATTCGAGATCTTTTAAAGTTAGAGGACAAAGTCAATTTAACGTCTAAACAAGAAGATGAGCTTTTGATTTTTTAAAGCAGCGATATTGCGACTGCATTCCCCAGGCCAACCTATTATTTTGGTGCTTTGGTTTCTAGTATTGCATGTTAGGTTTTGCTATAACTGTATTTGTTTTATGCAATATTAGATTTTGAATTGCATGTTTTAATCAAAAAGGAAATAGTATACAAATTTCCAACATTAGATTTATTATTTCCTTGCTTTATTTTGATAGTAGTATGCTAGAAATTTAATTCATTTGTCTTTGCCCAATGTTTTGTTTTCGCATGTTTAGAAAATAATGTCGATTTCTACCAACAATTGTGTTATATAAAGGGAATGGAATGTAGAAAAGAAGTGAGTGTAACAACTCACAGTTTTAAGTCAAGCAGTTGAAGTTCTTGACAGGACTAAACTACTGCTAAATTAATGAAGAACAATATGTACGTTAAGCCCACATTCTATGCTGCATGAGAAATATTGTCTCATGCCATAGGTTAACCACATATATGCCATGACATTGTTATTAAGTGGGCGCCTGTGGATTGCTGTGCTAAGGATCCAAAATGAATGGAGTTCTTCTGTGGTGAACAATCAAAATCTTTTCAACGCTTTGAGGATTATAAAAGCTTATTCATAAGAGGAGGCTATAACATAGGGACTCTTGCGAAGGAGGTGAAAAAATCATTGCAGGCAAAAATGTGAACTCCATGATTGTGAGCGAGCGAGAGAGAGAGAGAGAGAGAGAGAGAGAGAGAGAGAGAGAGAGAGAGAGAGAGAGAGAGAAGTAATTTGGTCTTAATAAAGTTTTGTATTCATTTTCAGATTTTTCTAAAACTTAGGTACCCTTTTCTTATTTACTTAAGATTTAAAGGACCCAGTAGAAAATCCAAAGATGTGGGAAACTAATATTGAAGAATCCGGTAATGTCATTCAAATAATCTTAAAACTCCTAATTTTACACGAGCAATTACTTAACCTGAATGGACATACTCCTTTTTTTCCTTAGTTTTCTCTTATCAGAAGTTTTATCTATGCGCCTCATCGATACTTTTCATGGCAGCATGACTTTAAATTTATTAGTCCACTAAAGCTAATGTATGAGTAATAACTAAATTCTAACTAAATTCTACTTCATGTTTACATGCTTCTATATGGATTTATAATAAAATAATTAAATGCTTTTTTTAAAAATGATTACTAGCCAAACGTTAAATATTATAGAGGATCAAAGAATACAAAAACAATCTATTTTCCTCATTTGAGATGTTTTATCTCTGAGACTCACCAATACTTTTTCCTGGTTAGCATAGGATCATTAGTAGCAACTAAATTCTCTTCTCACATTGAAGCAATAAAACGATATACATATGTAAAGTCAACCAAATTGATATATGTTTACATATAAATAAATAGTTTTCTTAATATAAATATCGACCAAATGTTTAGAAATATTATGGAGGGTCAAAGGATGTAAACTACTCAATTTTCTATTATGAGAAGTTTTTATCTTTAAGCCTCGCCAATACTTTTTCATGGATAGTGTTTGGACCATTATAACTAAATGAACAAGTAGAAACTAAATTTTCTTTTTAACATTAAAGCATACAAGGCTGTACATATTTAAAGGCAACTAAACTGATACATGTTTAAATAAATAAATGAATTTTTAAGTATAAACACGAACCGTATGTTTTAAATATTGCAAAGGCTCAAGAAATTATTTTCCTCTTAATTCTTAAGAGACATTTTATCTATGAACCTCACCAATATTTTTTTATGATAGCATGGCTTTAAAATTTATTGTGCACGAAAGTAACTAAATTAAGGTCACATCATCTTCACATGCTACAAAACAGTTTTATAATAAAATAAATAAATATTTTTCTAAATATGAACACTAGCCAAAGGTAAAATATTGGAGATCCTCATATAGCCAAAGATTAAGAACACTACCCATTTTCTCTTATGAGAAGTTTTTACCGTTGAGACTCATCTAATAAATTTTCATGGGTAGGACTATTTAAACTAAAATGCGCGAGTAGCAACTACTTTTTTTTTTTTCACATTGAAGCATTATAAAAGGCCACACACGCAGAAACATAAACTCGATATATGTTTAAATAAATATAATTTTCTAAATATAAACATCGGCCAATGTTTAAAATATTTTCGAGAGTCAAAGGATGTAAACTTATTATTTTCCTCTTATGAGAAGTTTTTTATCTTTAAGTCACATTTTTCCTAGTTATGTTGGACCATTAAAACTAAATGAACAAGTAACAAGTAAATTTCTTTTTACATTGAAGCATAAGAAGGCACATAACATACGTAAAGGAAACCACATATTTTTTTTCAAAATATAAACAATGGCCAAATATTTAAAATATTGGATTAAGGATGTAAACTACTCATTTTTCTCTTGTGAGAATTTTTTATCTTTAAGCGTACTTTTTCAGACCATTAATACAAATAATTTTTAATTATAAACACTAGCCACATGTTTTAAATGTTGTAGAGGCTTAAGAAACTAAATTACTCATTCTTCTTATAATTCTGATGAGAAGTTTTTATCTAATGACCTCACCAATATTGGGCTTAAAATTTTTTTTGTTCATAAAACTTAATGCACTAATGGTAACTAAATTACAACTACACCATTTTTACAAGCTACTAAATTGATGTATATTAAAATAAATAAGTGATTTTCTAAATATGAACTAGTCAAAGATTAATGACTAGAGATAAAAGAATATAAACAAATCATTTTTCTCTTATGAGATTTTATTCCTGAGACTCACTAGTCATTTTTCATGGTTAGTGTAGAACCACCAAAACTAAGTGCACAAGTAGCTACTAAAATTTCCTTTCTTCTTGAAGCTTTAGAATGTTATATGTTTAAATAAATAAATAATCTTTTACATATAAACAACAGCCAAATATTAAAAATATTGTAGAGGATCAAAATATGTAAACTACTCATTTTCTTTTATTTTATGGTCAATGTGGCATTAAATATTATTTTGACAAGTTGAAATAAATGCACGATCAACTCTTATGACTAATAACTATCAGATTACCTATGCAAATGTGAAATGGAAGATCCATGAAGTTTTTATTTTTCTATTAATTCTTATTAGAAGTTTGCCTCACCAATATTTTTCATGGCAGTGTGGCTTTAAATTTTATTAGTCCATAAAACTTAATGCATGAATAGTAACTAAATTAAGGCTACTCCATTTTTATATGCTACTAGATTGATGTGTACTTAATATGAACATTAGCTAAAGATTAATGACTAGAAAGGATCAAAGAATATAACTCATTTTTCACTTCAGAGAATTTTTATTCTTGAGACACACTAAAACTACATGCATAAGTAGCTACTAAAATTTCCACTCACATTGAAGCATTAGAATGCTATATATATTTAAACTCAACCAAATTGATATATGTTTAAATAAATAAATAATCTTCTAAATATAGACACCGGTCAAATGTTAAAAATATTGTAGAGGCTCAAAGAATGTAAACTACTCATTTTTCTTTATGAGAAGTTTTTATCATTGAGCCTCGCCAATATTTTTCATGACCAATGTGGCTTTAAATATTATTTGAATCCATGACGTTTTATTTTGTCTTAATTCTTATGTGAAACTTTTATCTATTAGCCTCACTAATATTTTTCATGGCAGTATGGCTTTAAAATTTATTAGTCTATAAAACTAAATTCACGAATAGTAACTAAATTAAAGACTACACCATTTTTACATGCTACTGAACTGATGTATATTAAAATAAATAAATGATTGTTCTTAATATGAACAATAGCTAAGGACTAATAACTAGAGAGGATCAAAGAATATAAACAACTCATTTTTCTCTGATGAGATTATTTTTATTCCTAAGACACACTAGTCATTTTTTCATGGTTAGTGTTGGACCATTAAAACTAAATGCATAAGTAGCCACTTTAATTTTTTTCACATTGAAGCATTAGAATGCTATACATATTTATACTCAATCAAATTGATATTTTTTAAATAAATAAATAATCTCGCCAAATATTAAAAATATTGTAGAGGCTCAAAGAATGTAAACTACTCATTTTTCTTTATGAGAAGTTTCTATCTTTGAGTCTCCGCAATATTTTTCATGGCCAATTGGCTTTAAAGATAATTTTGGCCTTGAAATAAATGCAAAATAAACTCTTTTATGAAAAACAACTATCAAATTACCTACGCAAATGTAGAAGGAGATCCATGAAATTTTTATTTCTTAAATTTTATGAGAAATTTTTATCCATGAGTCTTATCGATATGTTTCATGCAATGTGGCTTTAAAATTTATTAGTCCATAAAACTTAATGCAAGAATAGTAACTAAATTAAGGCTACTTCATCTTTACATGCCACTAAACTGATGTATATTATAATAATTAAATGAATTTGAACACTAACCAAAGATTAATGGCTAGAGAGGCTCAAAGAATATAAACAACTCAATTTTCTCTTTTGAGAAATTTTTATTCCTGAGACTCACTAGCGATTTTTCCTGGTTAGTGTACGACCATTAAAACTAAATGCATGAGTAGCTATTAAAATTTCGTTGACATTGAAGCATCAGGATGCTGTACATATTTAAACTCAACCAAATTGATCTATGTTTAAAATAAATAAATAATCTTCTAAATATAAATACCACGGCCAATTGTTAGAAATATTGTAGAGGATGTAAACTACTCATTTTCTTCTATGAGAAGTTTCTATGTTTGAGTCTCACCAGTATTTTAATACAACTTGAGAAAATGCATGATCAACTCTCTTATTACCTACGCAAATGTAGAACGAAGATCCATGAAGGAACTTAAATCTGCACTAATTTTAACATATAAAGAAAATGGAGGAGAAGTAGAGAAGATATAGAGATGGAAGAAATAGACATGATTTGGATTGGATTGAATTTTGAGAGAATGGAGGGAGTTTATATAGACACTCATTTGCTCTCTCATGCCCCAACGGTTATTGTAACCCCCATGCAGTTTGATAACTGCTTTCTATCCGTTTATTTAATTTGATGGATAAGATCATCTGTTTGATAGTAAACACGGAACAGCTTGAGTATGCAACCAGCAACACACACGTCATCTTTTAAGTAAAACCTCATGATCCAAGTGCGAGGGAAACTGATAAAATACTGACAATAATGCAGAACACCAACCATTGTTAATAACTGTTTGATATCAAATCATTAGCAAATAAGTTATCATCATTATTTTCCTTATTAGGTAACAGCGCAAGTTCGAGTTTGCTGCCCAGAGGTCACTGGTTCGAACACCTGAGGGGGACAATAGAGCCTACTTTCCGTCATATCTTTCCACATTCCAATCCTACGTCTATGGCAGGAGTTATAAATGAATTTCTACTGACAGGTTAGAAATTCTTCACGAGACTTGGTGTGCTTGTAATATCCATTATAAACTTATTAAGTGGAATGTTTATAACTTGTTACGAGTCTTGATTTTTACTATTCTTTTTAAGATGTTAATTTTGATTAGCACAATAAATATTATGTTGCAAGAATTTTGGAATGATATTAATAAAATAATTCTCACAAACTAGAAACTTGAATGTTTTAGAAGTCAACTTTTGGAAACTGATATAAGCACTCTCTCTTCACAAGTAAAAAAGGAGACAACAGATAAGCGAATGAACTGAGCAAGGAAGTGAAATAACCAAGGTTTGAACAAAAACTATTCAGAAACTTGTAATATGGACATAATTTACCAAATAAGAAAAAATCATTAAGAAAATCGATTAGAAGCTAGAGAACCAGATAATGAATCAAGCTTCTTCCCTCCACACAACATGAAGAAACATTAGTTAAGAATTTCCATAACCATGGTAATAGAACTATATCATTATTTCTATTGTTCAGAATTTCCAAAACACCAAATTTCTTAGCATTGCACACATAAGATATTCAAATAAGCATTTAACAAGTCCCAAAAGATAAATCAATAACAATATCAGAACTAGAAACAGAAAGAGCGCTTCTAAATTGAGCAATTCTATTAATTAGGCAACCATGAAGATAAAAGAGAGACATAATACAGCATATTAATGAAAGAACTAATCTACCACATATAGATAAAGGTCTACCAAATCTTTTTTCATATTCTATCTAAAAGTGGGTGTCAAGCACTTCTAGATAAATTTCCATGCTTTAAATGAATATCTAAATGAGTAACAGTGAAAGCACCTAAGATAATTAGCAATTGTAAGTTGATCAATACCATTACCACATAACCAAATAACAATGGGTTCGTTTAAGTTAATATTAAGACCATATGCACATTCAAAAAATGTAAAAAGCTTAACATTTTAATACTAGACATGTTAGTAAAAGAAAATATTATAATATCATCACATATTGTAAATTAACTAATTTTAATTAATCAAGAACCTGTTCCTTCAATAAGATTTTAAGCTTTCGCTAAATCTAACATTCTGCTAAATGCCTCACAAATAAGACAAAACAAAGCAGAGATATATGGTTCCCTTAAACTTCTTTTGCATTAACTAAAGTAGAAGAAATACCATGTCAAAAACATAATTAATCCAAGATAACCATTCAAGACCTGCTAGGGTTTTATGAATAAACGGCTTTCCCCTAGATTAGGATAGTGATGTGGACATCAAGACACCGAGAACATGGAGCATTTATCATTGTTGGATAAGACGTATCTACTCAATACAGATCCAATAGTTCTTGTAGCATTAGGATTAATAGTTTTTATTTCTTGTAATTTTAGTTTCTTTTAGGTTTTTTATTTCTTTTAGGATTCTAATTTCTACTTCGATTATAACTAGGAGAATACTATTTTGCTTGACTATAAAAGGGCCCTCATGTATTCACTTTTTGAATGAATAATCAATAAAAATTTGCTATTCTCTTTGTGAGTTTGTTGGATCATGACTCCTGTTTTTAGGATGTGCTATTAAACTCTGATTAGTGGTGTGATGTTCTAATTATTTATCAGTTATTATAATTCTCTTCCATTTTCTATCTCGCCAAAAACAAATTTCTTTCTCCTCTCTCAAAAGTAATACCGAGTTCTAATTGATTATCGACGACTTTCTTTCGTACGATCACATCCTCAAGAGATCCCTACCTCTCCTCCACGCCATCTCCTCTTTACTATTGAAGTTGAGCACCCCTGCCCGTATTCAGGCAGTGTTATCAACCAGGCCCAGCCTGGACCCCCACTGTCGACTTCCAGTCAAGCCGACAATCAGATTCGGCGAGCAAAATTTTGCACCAGTAAGTTTTATTGTTTGGGTAATAACTCACTCATCCAGAGTTCAAATTGCACGATTCTTGAAGTGCTGCATTCGTGACAGACACTCCTATGTAGTTAACAAAAATTCAGAGCAAGATAAATGAAATTAAATAAATTATCTGAAGTGCAATCCCAATCCATGAATATTTATTTACAAGTTTGATATTACATCTTCAGTTTGTTATCAACATTGACCTACTGTCCACGTAAAACTTGTGAGCATGTGTAACTGAATTGCCTTGTAGTTAGCTTCTTTCTTGATAGTCGAATCTGATTACTTGCATAGCATACAACATTAATTAATCTTATTGCTTCGATATGGATTCAATACTTGCAAGTTTAGAAGCATAAAGCTGATATTAACTTATTTAAGTATTTTTCTA
Source organism: Agave tequilana (assembly GCA_038442645.1). Taxonomy (NCBI): domain Eukaryota; kingdom Viridiplantae; phylum Streptophyta; class Magnoliopsida; order Asparagales; family Asparagaceae; genus Agave; species Agave tequilana. The sequence continues at coordinate 119,809 of JAVJIF010004022.1, forward strand.
CCAATAATCTTCTTGATGGTTGTTTTTCGTTGATTCAAAGGGGAAAACTTTTCAAAATTTTGAAGAGAAATTACAAGTAATAAAAATAAAAAAAATATAAGAATTCTCTTCTGAGATTTCTGAGAAAGTGTGCCGGTGAAAATCTGGTTAGCGCGCGACCATGATGCGAGCGATCGAGTCTTCGGGTCTTCTGCTTGGAATTCCATTTCGCCTGATTCTGTAAATTCCTTGAGAATGAAAGATTTAGGGTATTGGCACCCTAAAAGAGTAATTAATTCTCTGAATAAGCTTGGAAGATAGAGTAGAATCTCTTGAGAAAATTTCAGCCAACCGCTCTGAAAAATCCAGCATCTATTGTCCGCCCCGAGCTCATTCAAAAAATGAGCTATTTATAGGCTCAATAGGGGTATAAAAGCCCCTGAAATTCAGCAATACTGAATCAATTAGTTTAGCTTTGCATCTGAAGCTCAAATAGCTTTACTGTGAAGCTAAACACAGCTTCAGCGAAGTTAGAAGTGCACATGCGAGGCTAAATAGCCAGCTGGCTCGAGGTTGTCACACCAATCCCCTGATTTACTCCACTTAATAAGGGATATTCACTTAAACTTCTCCAACTAATAAGGAGTAATGAGATCACGATAATTAACTACCAAAAAGTGATATCAATCACATTAATCTCGTGCTAAGATTTAAAATAGGCAAAAATGACCAAAAGAGTTCTTAACGAAACTAAGAGTCAGGCGAAGCTGGAAATGAGTCCATAACGGAGCTATGCAAGGGGTCTCAGGCTAAGCTAAGATTGAGCTCTCAGCGGAGTTAAAAGAAGCTTCATGCGAAGCTACATGAGGAGCCTTCAGTGGAGCTAAAAAGAGCTTCATGTGAAGCAAAGAGATGAGCCCACAGCGGAGCTGAGAGGAGTTTCGTGCGAAGGTAGAAATAAGCTTGCAGTGAAGGTAAAAGTTAGCCTTTGATAGAGCTTGAATTAGCTCCTCAGGCGAAGCTAGTCCATTTGGGTTTAAGTGAAGCTAAGTGTTGAGCATACTTAGCCTTTTGAGCTTCTTTAGAAGGCAGTACTTGGCTCACTGTCGGCTTCACTGGATCAGTGGAGTCCAAGTTACTGGTTTGTTCATCAGGGATGGACAGGTCTTCAGCTTGTCTACGACTTATCTTTTAGAAGTGTCGACAAGTTAGACATCGTTTGGACCGGTTGCTGAGCGGCCTTGGAGTTTCGTCTTTTCGGAGTGCCAACATTGGCGAAACATTTCTTTGAGTTATTTTATCAACTGCTTCCGCCCAGGTAAATATTTCACATCAATTTGATATCAGAGCACAACTAGGGTATAATTTGCATCCTTTAGGCACTTACTAGAATTTTAATAACTTTCTTACATTTAGAATTTAAATTAAAAATAAAAAAATTAGTTTAGAGTCGTGTATTCTCATTATGACCCCACCTTTAGAAGACTCTAGTAAATTCCCCCACCACCCTGATGGATCCGATCACAGAGGCTCTACTTGTCGCAGTGGCTACCATATCGGCTACGCTTGATAATATTATCCAAATCATAAGTTCTTGAAATCAAAGACTAGATATGATTGCTTTCTGTTTGACCCCCACAGCTAGAAAAGTGGTGAAAGAGTCTGGTAGCACTACCTAACCCTATAGGTCTAGTGCCCAAACCCATCACTCAGGAATGATGCTAAGAACAAGAACGTCAAAATAGGTAACAAAAATGAAGGTCCCAAAAAGAGAATTCTCAAGATTGACCTTGTTGCTAATTACAATAAGTGCCAAGGGTATAGGAACCTAGTTGTTGACTGCACCAATCCTGTTAAAATTATCATTGTTAACGGAGTTTCCATTGTAGCACCAGAGTCATTGTCCCTCCTAAAGTCACTCCCATGACTAAAAGAATTAATGATATCATGCTGGAAGATTTCTCGAACAAACTACCACCGATATATGACACCCCACACAATACTGAGTTTGGTTCAGATAAATGTACATTCCAACTAGGAAGTAGATTCTGACACTGACAAAGAGATCACAGGAGATGATACTGGTCTCAACTGCATTAAGCCAACACCGTCGACCCACTTGTCCATCATCAGGCTTGTCTCCTCACAACCAGTTGAAAAGAATGTTTGAAAAAGAACTGCAACCTTCCACATGTTCACCAAAATTGGAGATAAAAATTTGTAAGGTGAATGTGGACAATGGAAGTTGTATCAACATAATATCAACTCCAAGGTAACTGACAATCTTGAATTAGAGGTTGTACCCCATCCCCACCTGCGCAAGGTGTCATTGATTAACTTCAAGGCCATCGGAGTTCAACAACTGAGTCTTGTCCCTATCGAGTTTCATATATATTTCTGGAGAATCATGTGGCACATGTTAGGTACTAAGTCTAAGTTCTCCACCACTTTTCAACCCCCAATCGATTGTCAAACTAAAGTCATCAATGAGCTGCATGGTACACAAATTGAAGTCTAAGTAAGAGTCCTCATGATTCTGCATCATTATTTGTATCACTTCATTTGCATAAATTACATAAGAAAGTAAATAATAAAATGATTCAAAGCAAGGCCAACTACAAGTTACTAATTGACAATAGGAAATGACTTAAAACTTTTCTTGTTGGTGATGTTGTTTCGCAAGCTTATAGTATTGATCCATTTCAAATTTTAAAGAAATTAAATGATAATACTTATGTTATTGATCTTCCATAAGATTTTGGTATCAGTTCTACATTTAATATTGAAAATCTAGTGGATTACAAAGATCCTAATTTTAACCCTACCAATTCATGAGATTAATTTTGAGAGACCCTCCGTTCCACAATTATCAAATATTTTACCTAATATAGTGAATCAGATTGATAAAATTTTGAATGATGAAGTTATCACGACTAGTAGATATTTGGTCTGATGAAAAGGAAGATCACCAACTGATGACTCATGGAAAGGCCAAAGTACACTATAACAGATTAATCCCAACACATTGGAGCAAGATGAGATCACTTCTATTGTTGAATCAACAGAGTCGAGCTCTCTCCAACCCAGGAGTATGATGCGGACATCAAGACACCAAGGATATAGAGTATCTATCATCGTTGCAGAAGACGTGTCTATTGAATGTGGATCCAGTAATTCTAATACTATTAAGATTAGTAGTTTCTATTTCTTGTAATTCTCATTTTTTTGACTTTTTATTTCTTTTAGGATTTTAATTTCTACTCTGATTGTAACTAGGAGAGTACAATTTTGCTTATCTATAAATGGCCCTCATGTATTCACTTTTTTGAATGAATGATCAATAAAAATTTGTTATTCTCTTTATGGATCATGAATCTTTTTTCTAATAGTGGTGGGATGCCCTATTAAACCCGATTAGTAGTGAGGTGGCCTAATTATTTATTAGTTATTATAATTTTTTTACCCTCTCTATTTCTCCATGAACAAATTTCTTTCTCCTCTTTCAAAAGTAATGCCGAGTTTAATTGATTGTCGACGACTCTCTTTCATGCAACCACAGCCTCAAGACATCCCGCTTCTCCTCTCCGCCATCTCCTCTTCACTGCTAAAGCCTGAGCACCCCTGTACTTGTCCAGGCAACGCCCATCAACCAAGCCCAGCCTTGGACCTTCACTGTCAACATCCGGTCAGGCCTACAATTAGATTCACGCGAGCAGAATTCTGCACCAGCAAGCTTTATTGTTTGGGTTATGGCTCACTCTTACGGAGTTCGAATCACATAATTCTTGAAGTGTTGCATTTGTGTCAAATAGAGATATATATTCACAAAAATTCAGAGCAAGAAAAAGAAATCAAACAGATTATCCGAGGTACAATCCCAATCCACGAATATTTATTTATAAGTTTGATATTACATCATCAGTTTGTTATCAACATTGATCTATTGTCGACTTAAAACTGGTGAGCGTGTGAATCTATTGCCTTGTAGTTCATTAGCTTCTTTCTTGATAGTCGAATCTGATTACCTACATAGCATATAACATTAATTAGTCTTTTTTGCTTTGATATGAATTTAGTACTTGCATGATTGATTTAAGTATTTTTCCTACCAATGATTTTCTTGTTGGTGAAATATTTCTTGGAGTTATTTTATCAATTACTTCCACCCACGTACACATTTTACATCAGATAGTCTACTTTTTATATAGATATAGATGAAGTTTAATAACAAATTAAAAAAACACTCTTACTTGTTACATACTCTAATATTCTCCTCAAGTTGGAGTACAGATATCAATCATGTCCATATTGTTACAAAGACTTCTTAAACAAGCTTTTGTAAACAAAAAATAATAAACAAATAAATTGAGAAACAAATAAATATTGAAATTATTGAAAATAAATATTAAATTTGCTAACCCTGATACCAAGCTATTGAATCATTTATCTCAATGTCGAAGTTGCTAACCAAACATGTCAAATGTGAGTAAAACCAAAACTTGTGCAAGTATTGCACATAAAAAGTTAAATATTCATCTTCTTAGATAAGGTTGGGATTTTAAAGATTTCAAACTCGGTAGAAGAGGAGATTTTGATAAATCCTTTAACTCGGTAGAAGAGGAGGTTTTTGGAGATCTTCAAACTCAAAGAAGAGGAGGTTTAGGAAATCCTCAAATTTAGTAGTAGAACTCTCGAGTCCTAATAGAATTAGATCAACAAAACCATCTGTGCATCCAGATGCCCCAAAACATAAGAATCAACTCTTAAATCACCAAATCAGACTCTGCTGCACAATATCCTACATCCAATTGATACGTAATATAATCGGTATCGTGTACCAGAATGTAATATAGTTCTGAATACAAAAAATTCTATCTTATATTAACAAAATTTCGGATATGACAAGACCATTCATTCATGAATAGTACCATCGCACTATTGTTCACGTGAACAATAATTACTTTTTTACATATTTGAATCCGAATCACGTTAGATCTAAAAAAGGAAAAAAAAGATAAAACGAAAATGTAGATGATGAAGCTCGTGATGGCCATGGTGTGTTGGAAGTTGATGGATGATGATGGAGGCATAGGTGGTGTGACGGAGAGATCTCATGATACATAAAGCCATTACTATTATACCATGTTAGGGTCAGGAATAAACGACTCATCCTAAATTACGGTAGCCTCATCTTTATATAGATTAAGAGTAACAAATAACAAGAATACCCTTACTTGTTACGTATTTAATAGGACTTGATGAGATCCAATTTCCGTTGGTAGAGAGAGGTACATTCAAAGTCTGGTGGAGGTTGTGTAAAATGTTAGTGCGACGTTTAATATATAAATCCCAGTCAACTTAATCAAAAGCTTTTCAAAATCTAATTTCAGATGAATGCCATTATAATGAAACTATGACAAAAGAAGTAATTTCTTAAGCACTAAAAACACCATCAAGAATAATTGAATTTTTCAGAAATCAAATTTGGCTTCACCTAACCAAGCTTCTTATTACAGTTTGTAGTCTTTCAGCTTAACTTTTGTGATTGTCTTAAAAGAGTAATTTAAGATACTTATGATTGTGGAACTAGATTTTAGAAAATTCACCTGAAGAAGATCTAAGATCTATCATCCTCAGTATCGTAAATGGTCATCTTGAACATCAATAACATGAAACTTAGGAAGAACATCAAGTTTTTTAACATTAATATTATCAACTCAACAGAACACAAACTCTACAAAGATTTTATGAATCTCCTAATTTCGAAAACAAAGTTACTTAAAGAGACAAATAAAGTACCTATGGCTTTCAAGCGATGCAGTCTTAGCAGGTCCCCAAATACTTACGTGAACACAATCAAGAAGACCTTAATAGTGGTGAGTAGTGGTGCCAAATTTCACCTTCTTCTTGTCTAGAACGTCGTGTTCACCCAATTTCATCTTCATGCCCATTTGATCAACCAATAGATATCAATAGCAGCCCACATTCGACGAATTTATCAACTTGTGATTAGATGCCTGTGCTGCGATTCTTAACAATGGTTGTTGTCTAAACTGCAAGAGTGAGAGATGACTCGTCTCTTGCAAGAATATTTTCTTATGAAATACTACGTAACCCTCAGCTTCAAAGAGTTGCAAGGACTCTGGTCAGTTTTTATCCCTGCAACCTATTTGTGCTGAACTATTTCATGTTCTTATCCTCAAAGTTATCTTGAGATCTGCCAAATCCTGTTGGTCTGTGTAAAGCTGCGTCATTGTGCTGCAACATTCCCCTCTTGTGCTCTTGTGTGGAGTCTGTGGATTGAGTTCTAAAAAAAATGCATTAGGTCTGGGCTTAGATTTATTCATTTGGTAAGAGAAACTGGAAGGAAACCATTAGATCAAATTTACACAAGACAAGCTTTTTGTTTGAGTTTCTTTAAGAGAAAAAAAAACCATTAGATCAGGTCTTCAAAGACGAGACAATCAAAAATGTATCAAGTTTTCTCAAACCTAAGGCCCGCTTGGTTCACGTGAAAAAATTGAAATTCTGTGGTGGGATCAGAGCGGGGAGGTTTCTATTGGAAAAGAGAATACGAGCCCCAATTACAATAAATTTTCCGACGTTTCCAATGCCCGCGTTAGGAAACGCGCAGGAGGGCAAAAACATGGGTCACGCCTCTAAAATCAGTGGACCCCGGTCAAATTTTGATGGGTTTGATTTTTTGCATCTAAACATTTTTTTTAAAAAGCTGACGCGCTGACCTAGCTACAAGAATTTTTCAAGTCTAAAAGAGAGAAACTAACTGGCTCTAAAACAAGCCCTAAATAAGGATAAAAACCTAAGACTCCAAGTTTTCCACTTTTCTTACTTTATTTTCCTCCTCCTTTTCTCATTTTTTTTTTCTTCAGATATTGGTATGTTGGCTGGTATCAATAGAAAAAGAGATGCCCAAAGAAATCTTCACTATAAAGAAAATTGCATTCTTATTTCCTTTTAATCAATCTTTTCATTCCACGAGCACGAGTCGTTATGTAACGAGCCTTAATTCGTGGGACATCACTTGGTTAAAAATCATTTTTTCTCCTCCACTTGTCAAGCTTTTATCTTTTGCTCGAAACAAGTGTGATGTTACCGCGATGTAACCGTGGTTGATAAATCTAAGTCTTTTATTCCTTTTTTTTTTAAAAGAATTTATTAGAAAACTTAAAACGACTTCATTTGCTGGCTTTCATTAGGTACTTGACCATCAGTAGAAAGTTATTTCTCTAAATATTTTTCTTTTATTTCCTGACTTATATATTTTAATGTAATAATATCAATAACACAATCTAAATAAAAATGTCTTTTTTGCATTAATCATTCTCTAACTGATCGAAGAAGAGAGGTTTTCTCCTATCACTCATATAAAAATTTTGTCCATCCGCCGTCCGTATTCTTCTTTCTCTTCCTTTATCAGTTCTCTCCATTTCTTATTTTCTCCTCCTCCTCCTCCTCCTCCTGACTGATCGATTAATTTTTCATGACGGTTTACTGGACATTATTTTTCTGTCTTTTGTGTCCCCTTTCTTTCTTTCTTTCTTTCACTGTGTTGACTCTCACCAAAAGTTGGAAGACTTGCGTTTTACTAACAGCAGATTATCCAGAGACTTGGTGACGATGCATCTCTCTTCAATATGAGGGCGACGATTAATTTGAATTCCCCGCGCTTGTACTCTTCTCTCAAGACCACCATTTCCTCTTCAACTCAAATCAAAAGACCCATCTCTCACAGCCCCAACCTTTTCTCGCAATTCGAAGACCCTCAGTGGGCCTTCGTCAAATTGCTCAAGGATTCCTCTAGGACCTCTATGGCTCTTTCGGACGCCGAAAATCTCCATTCTAGAGCCATCAAGTCTGGTTTCATTCTCAATGGGCAAGTGGGCATTGGCCTCCTTCGTCTGTATGTTAAATGTGGCTCTTTGCGTGTTGCACACGAGCTGTTTGATGAAATAACTGAGAGAGATGCCCTCTCTTGGACCATTCTAATCTCGAGCTACTCTCGAATTGGGAGATACGAAATGGGTCTGAGCCTATTTGCCCAGATGATCGCTGGGGGAGATCTGCCGAATTGCTTCACTCTGGCTACTGTTTTCAAGTGTTGCATGAACTTGGGTCATCTAAGCAGGGGAAGGGAATTCATGGATGGGTGTTGAGGAATGGCGTTGAAACGGATGTTGTGTTGGAGAACACGATGGTTGATTTCTATGCAAAATGTGGTGCCTTTGGATACACAAAGAAAGTCTTTGAGATGATGGCCGAGAGAGACGCTGTTTCATGGAATATTATGATTGGTGCTTATTTAGAGATTGGAGATGTGAGTGGTTCGATGGAGTTATTTAGAGCTTCACCTCTTCGGGATGTTTCGAGCTGGAATACGATCATAAATGGGCAAATGCGAAACAGGCTTGATTTGGTGGCTTTACGACTTCTTTATGAGATGGTTGAGACAGGAGTTCAGTTCAGTCAGTTCAGTTTCTCTATGGCTTTGACACTGGCTGGTAAATTAGCTCTTCTTGAACTGGGGAAACAAACACACGGCCAAATTTGAAAATTGGGTATGAGGATGATGCATTTATTAGGAACTCCCTGATTGATATGTACTGCAAATGTGGTAAAATGGAAGCTTCTTTGGTTATTTTCGATAATTCATCTCAGTCTATGAATGGTTCAATTGCGAAAACCATTCAGTGGAGTTCGATGATTGCTGGATTTGTTCAAAACGGGATGGGTGCAGAGGCGCTGAAGCTATTCTCTAAAATGTTACAGGAGGGGATAAAGGTGGACCGATTTGCCCTTACAAGTGTCTCTTCTGCCTGCTCTGGTGATGGGAGTTTAGAGCAAGGGAAGCAGATTCATGCATGTATCAAGAAGTTAGGGCATGGATTTGATGTCTTTTTGGTGTCAGCCATCACTGATATGTATGCCAAGTGCGGAAGCCTCGAAGATGCTCGCCAGGCTTTTGACACTATATACAGCAAGAATGTTGTGTTGTGGACTTCAATGATAAGCTCCTATGCGTCACATGGCCATGGGAGGGAAGCAATTCAGCTCTTTGAGAAGATGTTGGAGGAGAAAATTATGCCAAATGAGATAAGCTTTGTGGGTATTCTGTCTGCATGCAGCCATGGTGGGCTGGTTAAAGAAGGATACAAGTATTTTAGAATGATGCAAGAGGACTATGGAATTCTTCCTTGTATCGAACATTTCACCTGTATGATTGATCTCCTCGGCCGAGCTGGCCAACTAGACGAGGCAAAGGACTTCATCTATCAAAACAATATTGGGCACCACAGTGTCTTGTGGAGAGCATTATTATCAGCTTGTCGCTTTCATAACAAAATAGAAACGGCAATCTGGGTTTCTGAACAATTGGGTCATCTAAAACCACATGATGCTGGTTCCTATGTTCTGCTATCTAATATTTATGCCACTAAGAGGAGATTTGCAGAGGCCACCAACTTACGGAATTTGATGAGAGACAGAGGAATGAGTAAAGAACCTGGTCAATCTTGGATTCAGTTGAAGAACAAGGTCCACGTATTTGTTGTGGGAGATAGGTCACACCCAGAGGCGGAGCAATATATTCTTACTTGGAACGCCTAATGGAGAGATTGAAAGAATTAGGGCATTGCAGCAGGACTGACTTGGTTCTCCAAGATGTGGAAGAAGAGCAAAGAGAATCATTGTTAAATTTCCATAGTGAGAAGCTTGCGATTTCTTATGGCATCATCAGCACACCCTGCGGAACGCCTTTGAGGGTCATGAAGAATCTACGAGTCTGTGTGGACTGCCATGAAGCAATCAAATATATCAGTCTAGCTACTAGCCGGGAGATTGTCCTTAGAGATGCACATCGATTTCATCATTTCAAGAATGGGAAGTGTTCTTGTGGAGATTACTGGTGAATGAAGCTGAAGTCAATATTTGTGACAGAGTTCAGCTTCAGAATACATACCAACAAAAGAGGTACACTCTTATTCCCTTGTTACCAAAATTAGTACCAAGCCTGTTATTCAGTAATCGAGCATTACAATAAAGACCATTTCACAATAATGGTCAGAAAACTAATTTACCCAAAACTTTAAGAAGCGAACTTAACTATCTAAGAGCAGTTGTAATGATCATGTGTAACGCTATGTTTCACTTCTTGTTTTAAAATAAACTAGGTTATATTTCTGATGCACTATGTCTAACTATGCCTTGTATTTTTTTATTTAAACTATAATAATTATTGATCAGTTGTTGCATATGACTTCAGAAAGACCTAGATCAGTCAAAAAATAAAGAAAAAAGAAAAGTAAAAACGAAAACAATAAGGAGAAAGGCATAGGAAAGGAAAGGAAAGAAAAGAAAATTTGCTTGACATAGGTGACCCTCTAAGCTTAACTATTTTCCAGTTGACATTCATCAATTTCCATTGTAGACTAATAAGTGTAATACATGTGTGTACTACAACAAGAGCAAAGACTCCAAACCATATCTCCAGTTAAGGCTCTTGTGTCTGTGCTAGTAAACCAGTTACAATGTTATATACTTCCTGTTATATATGTTAATGTTTTGGCTTATCATTGTTTTGTTGCAGCTATCCAAGGACAATTCTTATATCTGTTTTTGCTCTTTCAATTGATCACATTTGCCTGCAATAATATTCTTGGAGGGGAAGTGAGAAGTCCGCCCAGTTCCATTACAATTAAGAGTAGATGTAGCAAACTTAACCTATTTCATTGGAAGAAGCAACACGAAGAGCAGTTTTGAGGATATAATTTGATTGTATTGCTTTTTTTAAGACAAACTAGGTTCTATTTCTGATGCACTATATCTTAACTAGTACTTGTGTTTGTTCTGCAAACTATAATAATTATGGACCAGTTTTCGCATATGACTTGAAAATACCTAGATCAATTTCACTATTTCATACATTATATCGCCTTTTAGTTTCCTGAGTCATTTAATATTTGTTCTTTTAGGTTTTTCTTGTGTCTCAAGCAGTCATTTAATATTTGTTCTTTTAGATTTTTCTTGTGTCTCAAGCAATCATTTTACCATTCTGCCTAATGATAGTCATGTTCTACAACTAAGTCAATAGACCCACCTTGAAGAAAATAGAGTTTCACAGCTCTTATACTTAAACTCTCACCTTTTTGGACAGATTCACCTCATCAGAGATGAAGTGCAGTTCTATGGCCCAATGAAATGGTGGTCCCCAGAGGTGGAGATAGTCTGAGGAGCACATAAGTAATGTAATGATATTAATACACATTTGCATTCATGCGTAGGGAGAGAGGAGACAAAGGAGATAGAGGAGATAATGCAGAGATCGGAAGTCAAAGGGAGCGAGAACGACATTGAAGCAAGCTTGGACAGGGCCCAGTCGACTGCCCGGTCAACCGGTGGACGACCGCCTAGTCGACCAGTGTGCACGACGTGCACAGATATGGCCTGGTCGACCGCCCGGTCGACCGTGGCAAAGGAACGGTCGACCGCCCGGTCGACTGACTGAAAGGTAGTTGCTCTCGGTTGGTCCCAGTCGACCGGGCCGGTCGACCGACCCTCCGAGGACAAGGGTCGGTCGACCGGCGGTCGACCGACAGACGCATTTTCGTTCTCCTTTCTGGATTCGGACTCCTTTTCTGTTTTGGGGTCAAATCCAATCAAGGTTTCCTAAATCCCTGGGGCTCTCTGGCTATAAATAAAGGCTAGAGCCCTCATGTATTGTATTCCCTGAAATTCCTGAAAGTATCCCTCTGTATTTGCTTGTATTAATTGTTGAATCAATAAAATCTCTCTCCCTTGCCTCGAGGACGTAGGCAAATGGCTGAACGTCGTTAAATACTGTGTTGGCTTGCTTTCTCTATTGTTTCTCTGTTCTTGTCGTGTGGGTACATCTCCGGCTGCATCTATCTCTAATTGGTGGATTCCTTATCAGTTGTTGCCCCCGCGCGCAACAAGTGGTATCACAGCATCTCAGGTTCGTCGTGGGATTGTATGTTGATTTCAAGGGCATCAGTTGCTGTTTGGTGAAGATCGTGTGTCGATCTTGGAGCAGTGTTGGGACTGTTTGTGGGATCGTATATCGATCTCAAAACAACGTGTGGATTACTCGAGGAATCAATTCGGAGATTGCTTCGAAAACCCTTCGAGAGTTTCGCGTGGAGGTGAAGATCCTGTCTTTATCTAGTTTATTTTATCTAACTTCATTTGCTTTCGCATTGCTTTAAGGAATCAGTTGAGAAGATGGCTAGAGATGGTACATCTACGGCGAAATCCGTGAATTCACATCCGTTGAGAATTAATGTGGTGAAGTTCGACGGCAAGAACAACTTCGGTATGTGGAGATGTGAGGTGATGGATGCATTGACAGCATCAAACCTCGAAGACACTCTACGGTTGGAGAAGAAGCGTGATTCAACTACTGCAGAAGATTGAGATAAGATGAACTGAACGGCGTGTTGGCTTGATCAGGTCTTGTTTGACACAAGACATCAAGTATCATGTGTTGCATGAAACATCTGCGAGACAGCTACGGGAGATCCTGGAGAAAAAGTATTTAACAAAAGCGTTGAATCGTGATTGTAGTTGAAGAGTAAGCTTTATCGTTTTCAGATGAAGAGAGGATGCTCCATTAACGAACACATAAATAGCTACACAAAACTTCTTACAGACCTGGTTAATGTGGATGTGGAGATCGATGAAGAAGATAAGGGCGATAATTCTATTAAATTCTCTTCCTGAAGAAGAGTATGAGATCTTTACTCTTGCATTGATCAATGGAAGAAAATCTCTTAACTACAATGAGGTATCTGCTGCTCTTGTGAATTATGAAGTAAGAAGATCAGACAGATTGTCTTCTTCTGAGAGCACAACAAAAGAGGTATTGGCGGTAAGAGGCAAAAGTTTCAATCGAAAGGGCAGAGGTGATCAGAAAAGATCGAAGTGCAGATCAGATATCAGAGATCTGAAGAGGAACCAGTGCGCCTTATGCAAGGAGTTAGGGTACTGAAAAGTTGATTGTCCGAAGGCCAAAAATAAGAAGGAGTCGATGACCGAGGCAAATCTCGGGTCAGTACTCATGTCAGTACTTCACAGGCGGATGGATCAGACTCAGACTCAGACTCATTAGTATTTTCTTTCTCTGTTACTACTCCTACTGTTAGTTACTCAGATAATTTTGAGTGGATCTTAGATACAGGAGTTACCTATTATGTGTGCCCGAACAGGGACTTATTTTTTAGCTTTGAGAAGCTAGATGGATGTTTTACTGTCATGAGTGATGATCATCCATGAATGTAGAAGGGATGGGTACAGTCTGTATCAAGATGGATGATGGGATAGTACGAGAATTGAAGAAAGTGAGATATGTACCTCAACTCAAAAGGAATCTTATCTCTATTGGCATTTTAGAAACGTTGGGTCTTGTGGTATCTATAGGAGATGGTGTTCTCAAGATGATCAAAGCTCAATGGTGGTTATAAAGGGCGTCCGCCGGAACAATCTCTACTACTTGAAGGGTAGTACATTTACAGGTCAGGTGGAAACTTCTATTACTTCAGATGATATTTGCACACAGGTTTGACATTTAAGGGTCGATACGGAGGTGAAAAGTCTTTGCAAGCTCCATCAAAAAGGGATCATTAGAAGGTGCTTCTACCTGCAACTTGGAATTAGGTGAACACGGTGTTCTGGACAAGAAGGTGAAATTCAGCGCCACACTCACCACTCTGAAGATCTTCTTGATTGTGTTCACGTAAGTATTTGGAGACTTGCTAAGACTGCATTGCTTGGAGGTTATAGGTACTTTGTCTCTTTTATTGAAAATTTATCTAGGCATTGTTGGATATATCCCATGAGATAAAGGTCTGAAGCCCTAAATATGTTGGTGAAGTGGAAGGATATAATGGAGAAGCAGACTGGTAGGAAGATTAAGAAGTTACAATTGGTAATGTTGAAAGATACAAGAATCAATTCCTACAATTTAGCCATAACACTGGTATTGGTACTCACTTCATAGATAGACTATAGGGGTTGGCTAAGGAGATAAACATTCCTTGATGGAGAAGGCTTATTGTTTGTTGTCTAATGCACAATTAGACAAGTCATTTTGGGCTGAGGCGATTGTGTATGCTAGTCATCTCATAAATAGATTGTCATCGACTGCGATAGGAAGATAAAACTCCACTAGAAGTTTGGTCTAGAAAAGCTGCTCAAGATCATGTTTTACTGCGAGAATTTGAAAGTCCGGCCTACTTTAGTGCCAAAGATGGCATGGTGAATCCGCGAGCAAAGAAGTTTGTGTTTTTAGGTGTCAAAAGAATTATGAAGGCTACAGTTATGGACCTCGAAAATAAGAAGATCATGTTGAGTCAGCATGTCACATTTGATGAGACTTCAGCGTTAAAGTCTACCGTCTCTTAGCAGGTGGAGATGATGAAGACCAATGAAGTATCACAGCGGGTGGAGCTTGAATCGCTATGATACTAATTGAGATCACCTAGAGGGGGGGTGAATAGGTGATGGCTATATGAAATGACAATTATGCGGAATTAAAAATATCTAACACAACAATTCGCACAAATGTAAATTTGCAATAAATAGAACAATATAAGTGCAATAAAGTAAGAGAGTTGAGTTAGAGAAAATTCGAGCAAACGCAAACACGCCGATATGTTTCCGAGGTTCGAGCCACGCTCTACGTCCCCGCCTTTACACTTGAAGGATTTTCACTATTGAGGATCCCACCGGATCAACATATAAGGACACACTTGTCCGTCTCTCGTGATGCCGCAACACCACCTTGAGCACACTCGCTCGCCTTGAGGCCGATGCCTCTACAACTTCACTCCAAGAAGAAAATGAGTGATCAACACTTGATCACTTTACAAAAGCTCACTTAGCACAATCCTAGAACCAAGTATGTAGATGTAGATTGATGGGATTGTGTAGTGCAAAAGCTAGAGAGAAGCTAGAGGTAAAGGCTACAAGTTGGGGTGTTGGCAATTTTGGCTTTGGAAATCTTTTGCAAAAGAAAGCTATGAAAACTTGAAAAACACTTGAAAATCTTTTGTAAAATTGTTCTTGATAGATGTCTTATCAAATAGAAATGACCTCCTATTTATAGGGGTCAAAACAACTCAAAACAGCCTCTCATAGCTGTTGGAATCAAATCCCAAAACAAAAACCTGACAAAAAACTAGCTGTTGGAATCTGTCAGAAAATCTGACAGAGTCCGGTCGACCGGGACGGTCGACCGCCAACGGTCAAAAATCCGACCGTTGGGGACCTACGGTCGACCGCCTCGGTCGACCGAGTTTTCCCGATAGCAAAACAAAGAGATCGGTCGACCGTTGCGGTCGACTGATACTCGTGCACAATCTGTGCACGTCCGGTCGACCGACGCGGTCGACCGGCCACTGTCAGTTCTGAAAAATCAGAACTGCCAGAACCAGAAAATTTGGGAAATGGTTTTATCTTTTAAGTTTTATATTTTAAACTTGTAAAAACTTAGAGTATGAGCCTGTGTCAATACTCTATCATGTTTTAAAATATTTTGATATAAATCCTTTTGATAAAAACTTGTTTTTCTAAAAAAAAACTGTTTTTTCCACAACTTAAATATTTCTAACTTAATTTCCAAAACATGTTAGGGAAAAGGATTTTGAAATCATTTTTGAAGCCCTTATAAAAACTGAATAGGTGTGTGTGTGTAATCCCAATCCTCTACTTCTATCATCTAGGTTTTGACACAATTTCTGAAAACAAAAATACAAATCTTGTTTTTCTTTGTCGTCTTGATCTTGTCTTGATCTTCACATCATCATCTTGATCCCGAAGCATCCTAGTTGTGCATAGCTTGGGAATCTTCATTTTGCGGCGTCCAAACTTGTGAGTCTTTTAGCGAAGCCGTCAAAAACAACCTGTTAAATAACCTGAAATATTCTGAAACACAAATGTTAAATACATAACTAAATATGTTTTGTTATCATCAAAATACCATGGAGATATCGGGCAAATGGCCTTTGGGCCAACAATCTCCCCCTTTTTGATGATGACAAAACATATGTAGTTATCACAAAATATTTTGGGTAGAGACTTCAAATGAAGCTCCCCCTCAACACATGCATATCATAAATGACACAAATCATACTCAGGCATAGTATAAAAAAAATGACAAACACCATATTTTCATGCCAACAAGTACTCATATCATAGAGCAAATACTCATGTCATAGATAAGGATAGAACATGGGTTCATACAAAAGGATACATATAAAGAAACACGTCCACAAAGCATAATAGAAATACATGTAGAAATATGTCCAAATACATGTCCAAAACAAAATAAATACTACATGTCCAAAACACATAAATACTACATGTCCAAAACACACAAATATCAAACACACAAATATCCAAACACACAAAGTACTGCATCACAAAATATCTCTCTCAAGATAACTCTCCCCAAATAACTCTCCCCCTTTTTGACATCATCAAAGGGGAGGTCACTCCTCAGCACCAGCATCACCGTCATCGCCGTCATCGTCTCCGTCCTCTGACGAGTGCTCCATGCCTTCGGCCATAGTCTTGTCACCATCACCATCTTCCTCTGAAGAAGCTGCCGCCTCCTCTGGATCAATGCTGTCAACCCGAGGTCGAGGTGGAGGAGCAGATGATGGAGCTCTGGTAGGAAATGGAGGAGCAGAAGAGGAAAGTGGACGAGCGATGGAAGTAGGATCAGGAGGAATCATGTCAAATTTGGTGAAAAGAGCATCAAACTGAACATCCACAAATCTCATGGAGTCAGCAATATATGACATGTCATTCCTACGACCCTGGATGCGAGAGTCTATCTCCGCTCGAGCAGCGGCCTCACGCTGAAATCGTGCATCCAGCTCTGCACGAAAAGCTGTATCGCGCTGCTCAATCCAGGCCTGATGTGCCTCGAACTGAGAGCGGACCTCAGAAGAGATGAGAGACTGAAGATCAGGAGGAAAAGCTGGGGCTGACGCAGATGAAGTCCCTGGGGCCGAAGATGACCCTGGGGCAGAAGAAGATCCAGGAATAACAGGAGGTGGAATTGGAGGTTGCTCAGGAGCGTGTCTACGCAACTGTGCTTCCATCCTCTTCAACAAAACTCCATCAATGTTTATATTGGGATCTTCTGAAATCTCAGCAGAAAGATCGAAGTTGAGGGCTCTGAGAATGTGAGTAATCAGCATGCCAAAAGGAAGACTTCGACCAGACATACGAATTTGGTCAGAAGCCATATGAGATGCAATGAGTCGGGGGATATTTATCTTAATGCCTCGCAGAAGGCAATAGATAATCAGAGATGTAGGACCCCTAGCATTACTATACTCACCATGCTTAGGGACTAGGTTGTAGAAAATAATCTTAGCAAGGACCTGAGCAGTGAGAGTGAACCTACTCACAACTTCGTTCCTTACTAGACCGGGGTTGTCATCCCCGTGGATCAAGGTAGAGGCGGTGAGCGCAGACTCACCGTCAGGATAGGACTCAAAGTGTGTAGGTCATAGGAATACACATCAACACCACCAGGGGTGAGATGTAGGATATCAGCAAATCGACCGATGCTAAGGTCGATGTCCCTACCTAACACTCTAGATTGATCCGGTTCCCATCAAATGAAAAGTTTGCATAAAAATAGGGAACTAGAGAGGAATAGACTTGTTCCTTGATAGTTAAGAACTCGTCTAGTTCATTGTTCCTAAAGATTTGGGGGATATCCAAATGCTCAAAATCTTGAATGACAACATATCTCCCCGAGTTGATTTTTCTAGTGGAAAGATTGATGTGACGATTACCGCAAGTTCACTGACAAAAAGACGTTTAGGTTTGGGAGTTGAAGGTTGTGCAATGGCTTTGCCTTTCTCTTGCCTTGATCGTTTTGACATTTTGGAATAAAAAAATGAGATTTTTTGGTTGAAACAAGTTAGGGCTTGATCTAGATGCTTAGAAACCTAGAATTGATGACAATAGATAGTTGATTCCAAAGCAAGATATGAAAAACAAAATCAAAATCGGATTTTTACCTTAACTTGAAGGACTGAAACCCTAGATCAGTGAAAGCCGAATTTCTCCGAATCCAGCGGATGGATGATCCTGAAATTGAAGATCTGGAAGTAGAAGAAGGAATTACAAGTGGGTTTTAAATTAATTGAGATCGGTTGAGAGATTGGAGAGAAAGAGAAAATTTTGGAGGGAGAAAAATTCGGGCTCGTCGGAGAGAGAGAGAGAGAGAGAGAAAAAGTGGAAATTTATAACAGATTAGGGCTGAATTCGACGAACGGTCGACCGGGGGTTGACTGTCGGTCGACCGGCGCCAACCCGAGAGCTCTGTAAATTCAGAGCGGTCGACCGGCACGGTCGACCGAATTATCCCGAGAGCTCTGCTGGTCTGCAGCGGTCGACCGGGACTATGGTCGGTCGACCGGTTTCGCCTGAAACCTGTCTGCAAATACAGCCTAAAAAAATTTTAAAAATATAATTTTATTAAAAAAATATGATATATTATAAATATAAAATTACAATCAACATGTTGTAATCTTCATTAAATTGTTATGACAACCAAAGTTACAAACAAGGTATTTTAATTTTTAATTTCCATATTAAAACAAAGTTTTAGAGATGTTAAAGCCGAATACCCAGTGACGGGTTCTGAACTTCTTCCTCTTGATTCCTCGTGAAATGAGTTGAGGCGTGCAATTGCCATCTCTAAGGTATTTGCTTTATATATGAAAATTTTACAAATGTTTATTTTTATTTATGAAAATAATGTGTATATGTATACAAGTATATAATCACAAATTATAAACTATACATGTGGACATTTAAACATTGCATAAACAACTAGATATCAAAAACTGGACATGGCATATACAATCATGATAGAGTTGCAAGTTTATACTAATCATGTATCAATGAGGCATAAAATTAAACTAGCAATCCTATAACAATTGTATATACAAATTAAACTCTTAAATGGAGATGTTACCAAAATACGGGCAATCTCCACAAATAGGTGCCTCCACGATAGCGATGCATGCACGATTTGTTCTTTAAGCTCCGATGCATCAACCACCCGGGCATCACCTCCTCCTAAGTCTTGGAGGGTGTAGATCCACTTATACCTGTATCATTTAAATTCGGTGGCTCTTTTGGTACCCAAATCTTAGTGGGTCTTTTGGGGTTAGATCCGGGGCGAACCCAAACAAATTTATTCTTAACATTATTCTTAGCATAACAAAACTTTTCTAAATGGCCTTTGCGGCCACAATGCGTGCAAATGTAAATTCTACCACTATTGTACATAAAAGCATGGTTATGTGTGTGTGCATGTTTATGTGTAGCATGTTATGATGAACATGTTTCCCTTGGGCTATTCCTTTGGGAAACCTAGATGCAAGCTTGTTGAAATCAAATGCACACTTTTTAAGAGTAGAGTCTAAAACTTCAACCCGTTTTTGAATCTCTACAAATTCATTTTTATTACAAGAGACCATGGGGGTTTTTCCTTTATTTGCCAATTTATATTTTTCAAAATCACTTTTCAATTTTCAAAAGCACTAGATAAAACATTCTTCTCATTTAAGCAATTATCATATTTGTTCTTTAAAACATCATTTTCCTTTTTCAATTTCTTATTATGAGATTGTGAAATCTCATATCTATGTTGCAATTCTTCAAAAAATTGAGCAAGTTCATCCATTGTAAGATCATCATCATCAATAGAAGTTTCTAGACATACCTTAGATGAATCCTCACCTTGTGCCATAAAGCACATGTTGGCGGTGTCGATCTCCTCCTCAGATTCTGACTCCGTATCATCCCATGTAGCGGCCAAAGCTTTCTTCTTTTTCCCATGCTTGGAGATGGTTGCTTGGAGAGCGGGGCAATCGGCAATTAGGTGACCGATCTTCTTGCAATGGAAGCAAGGACCGGGTTCTTCTCTTTTCTTCTCGTACCTTCCTTGAGGTTTCCCTCTTCGGAAGTTGCTTTGTCGTCCCTTCTTGTAGAACATCTTGCCCACCTTCCGGATGAGCATGGCGAAGTCCTCATCGCAATCCTCCGATGAGTCGTCCTCTTCGTGTATGGTAGGAGTGGCTTTGAAGGCAATGGTCTTCTTCTTGGGTGCCTCCCTTTCTTCTCGAACCTTCATCTCCATCTCATGTGTCTTGAGATTTCCGATGAAGCCGGAGAAGTCCATCTCCTCTTTGTCATTAAGCTCCTTGAGTGTTGTTGCCTTGACTTCCTAAGCTTTGGGAAGAGCCCGAATGACCTTTCGAATCTTTTGGTCATTGTCAATCTTGTCTCCTAGAGAAGATAAAGCGTTAGTGATCTTAGTAAAACGAGTGAGCATGTCATCAATGCTCTCATTATCAAACATATAAAAGTTCTCATATTGAGAACGTAGCAAGTCAACCTTAGCTCTTTTGACTTGTGACGTTCCCTCATGAGTCACAATAAGAATGTTCCAAACCTCAAATGCAGATTTACAATTAATTATGTGTGCAAGGTCATCCTCATTTAATGCTTGGGTCAATGCATATTGTGCCCTAGCATTAGCCTCATAGTCTTTGGAAGTATCCTCGGACCATGTGCTCTCATCGGTTGTAGGTTCTATGAAATCTTTGGTTATGGCCCTAGCTACCCTAACACCTAAGGATTTTAAAAATAAGTTCATCTTGACTTTCCAAATGGGAAAGTTTAAGCCATCAAATTTGGGTGGGGATTTAATGCTAGAGAAGTCCATGGATGCCATGAATGCACAAGCAAATATAAATGCAACAAAAATGTATATAGCCAAATATGGATCTCCCTAAGGTGGTTAGACCTAAGTTGTAGGGTTAGGCTCTGATACCAATTGAAATCGCTATGATACTAATTGAGATCACCTAGAGAGGGGGGGTGAATAGGTGATGGCTATATGAAATGACAATTATGCGGAATTAAAAATTTCTAACACAACAATTCGCACAAATGTAAATTTGCAATAATAGAACAATATAAGTGCAATAAAGTAAGAGAGTTGAGTTAGAGAAAATTCGAGCAAACGCAAACACGCCGATATGTTTCCAAGGTTCGAGCCACGCTCTACGTCCCCGCCTTCACACTTGAAGGATTTTCACTATTGAGGATCCCACCGGATCAACAATACAAGGACACACTTGTCCGTCTCTCGTGATGCCGCAACACCACCTTGAGCACACTCGCTCGCCTTGAGGCCGATGCCTCTACAACTTCACTCCAAGAAGAAAATGAGTGATCAACACTTGATCACTTTACAAAAGCTCACTTAGCACAATCCTAGAACCAAGTATGTAGATGTAGATTGATGGGATTGTGTAGTGCAAAAGTTAGGGAGAAGCTAGAGGTAAAGGCTACAAGTTGGGGTGTTGGCAATTTTTGGCTTTGGAAATCTTTTGCAAAAGAAAGCTATTGAAAACTTGGAAAACACTTGAAAATCTTTTGTAAAATTGTTCTTGATAGATGTCTTATCAAATAGAAATGACCTCCTATTTATAGGGTCAAAAACACTCAAAATAGCCTCTCATAGCTGTTGGAATCAAATCCCAAAACAAAAACCTGACAGAAAACTAGCTGTTAGAATCTGTCAGAAAATCTGACAGAGTCCGGTCGACCGGGACGGTCGACCGCCAACGGTCAAAAATCCGACCGTTGGGGACCTACGGTCGACCGCCTCGGTCGACCGAGTTTTCCCGAGAGCAAAAACAAAGAGATCGGTCGACCGTTGCGGTCGACTGATGCTCGTGCACAATCTGTGCACGTCCGGTCGACCGACGCGGTCGATCGGCCACTGTCAGTTCTGAAAAATCAGAACTGCCAGAACCAGAAAATTTGGGAAATGGTTTTATCTTTTAAGTTTTATATTTTAAACTTGTAAAAACTTAGAGTATGAGCCTGTGTCAATACTCTATCATGTTTAAAATGTTTTGATATAAATCCTTTTGATAAAAACTTATTTTTCTCAAAAAAAAAACTATTTTTCCAACAACTTAAATATTTCTAACTTAATTTCCAAAAACATGTTAGGGAAAAGGATTTTGAAATCATTTTTGAAGCCCTTATAAAAACTGAATAGGTGTGTGTGTGTAATCCCAATCCTCTACTTCTATCATCTAGGTTTTGACACAATTTCTAAAAACAAAAATACAAATCTTGTTTTTCTTTGTCGTCTTGATCTTGTCTTGATCTTCACATCATCATCTTGATCCCGAAGCATCCTAGTTGTGCATAGCTTGGAATCTCATTTTTGTGGCGTCCAAACTTGTGAGTCTTTTAGCGGAGCCGTCAAAAACAACCTGTTAAATAACCTGAAATATTCTGAAATACAAATGTTAAATACATAACTAAATATGTTTTGTTATCATCAAAATAACCATGGAGATATCGGGCAAATGGCCTTTGGGCCAACAGAGCTTAGATGCTACTCCACCATCTCCAGTTGGTTCGGTATCAGTGAGGACTTCACCAGGTATGACACTGGGTAAAGGTCATGTAGCCAGTTTTGATGCTGAACAGGTTGAAGACATTGATGAGAATGTCAAATTTTTTGCAGCAATTGAAACCAAGATAAAACCATGAAAGTGGTGAGAAGCATGAATCTCAAGTTTGTGACCACGACAAACTCAAGTTGAAGGCTGTTATTCTCTATGACGGTAGTGAGGAGGTTCATATGACTCAGCCAGGCCGGTTCGCTGCTGAAGAATCAATCACATGTGTTTGAGCTTGATGGAGCTCATTTCAATGAATTACAGTTGGCTTGATCCCTTGGGCAAAGTACGTAGGCAACCGTAAAGGCGCAGCCATTTGGTGATACAACCCGTATGAAGCTATATGGTGTATTTGGGTTCTCGAGAAGCTGATTGGGACTTCATGTAGAGGTGAAGAGTTGGACTTCACGTAGAGGTGAAACATTATGATCTCAATGAACAGTTGATCTTCTGGTGAGAAGAGGGTTAAGCTTACATAAGGGGGATGTGCATCCAGTTTGTTGAAGCCGATGATGGTGTTGGTGTGCTCTACTCAAATTTGATTGGACCGTCTTGAAGACATGAGCACTGGAGAGAATCAGTCAGTTAGAGAGTCAGTGTTGGCTCATGATGGAATCTTCTTGAGGTCAATTGGAATAAAGTTCCATGAAGTTGTTGGTGGGAGATACGTTCTTGGTCGGCTCTTATAGCATTTCTCTTCAGGTGGAGTGATGGGTGTAGGCTGTCTAAAAATGACTAACCAGGCAAGCCACCAAAGAAGCAGTCTCAAAGACGCAAAGGATTGAAGCCCGCGTCTCAACTTCAAGACGCGTCGGCCTGAAGCCCGCGTCTCAACTTCAAGACGCGTCGGCCTGAAGCCCGTGTCTCAACTTCAAGACGCGTCGGCCTGAAACCCGCATCTCAACTTCAAGACGCGTCGGCCTGAAGCCCGCGTCTTAAACATCAAAGCGCGTCGGCCTGAAGCCCGCGTCTCAATATCAAGGCGCGTTGGCTCGACGCCCGCGTCTCAGCATCCAAGGCGCGTCCGGCCTGAAGCCCGCGTCTCAGCATCAAGGCGCGTTTAGTCTGAAATCCGCGTCTCAGTTGCAACCGCCCAGATCGTGGGGAGTCAGTTACCGCGCGTATCGCGGGTAACGGCCCTCATTCAGGCGCATTTTTAGGGGGCACGATCACCCCCTAAGACCCCTATAAATAGCCCTGTTAGTTATGAACGATAGGTCGAAGATTTGGATTCAGTGGGAGAAGAAGGTCGAGTGATCAATTAAGGTCGGCATTTTTGAATCCAGAGGGTCAGAAGATCAAGGCATCGAGAGAGAGAAGCCCGACGTCAACAACCGAGAGAGAGGAGATTCTTCAACAGGCTTACTGAGTACTAGCCTATCTTCGCCTACCTCCTCTTTGAGAGTTTGGTAGCCGGAGCTGAGTTACTCCCCTACCGGCCGAAGAGAAGACCCCCGACGGTCCAGGACGGTCATCTGGTCAACGGAGAACAAGATTCACTCTCCATCGCCACACGAAGAACCCAGCCTTAAACAAAGGGAAGATCCAAGCATCCTCCCTCCCTTGTAGTCGGAATATTGTTTTGTTGTAATCTTTCAACTGATTCAAGGAAATTTTACGGCAAAATCTCTTTTCCGTACCGAACAAGAGATGGCGACTCCGCTGGGGACTACATTCGTGACCGATGAGCACATCGTGGTGCAGGATGACGTTCTCCGTAAGGGGAAGATGGTCGAATCACTCGTCGTTGAGTTCGACCAGGCGAAGTATGAAGAGTTTCTCTCTTCTGGCTCCAAGAGCCCCAAGACCCGCGTCTGCCGCAGGGTCTCAACGACGCAGCCTCCCGAAGCCCAATCTGTGGCTCAACCAGGCGCTGCTGTCACCCTCTGTGCCGCGCCCAGTTCACGCGTCAACGCCTCCTCGAAGGCCCGCGTAACATCCAACGCCTCTGCTGCGATCAACCGCGACGCGCAGAACCCACGCGCCAACGCCTCTCTGAAGGCCCGCGTGGTCCACGGCACAACTGTTGCTGCGATCGACCGCGTCTTGCAGAACGCCCGCGTCTCGCAGAAACCCCGCGTCAACGTCTCCCAAGAGACCCGCGTGGTGAACAGCCCTGGTTCTTCAAACCAGGAAGTTGTTGGCTTCTCTCCTCCTCCACGACGCAATCGAAATGCCGAGCGTCGACAAAGACGACGCGCGCGTCAACACTCGGTTGGAACCGATGGTTCTCTGACTGGGGTTGGACGCGGCGTTCAATATGATGCCTTGCCCGCACCTCGACCAGTGCAAGAAATCCGCGTTTGGCGACCCAAACGCGAGACTCCTCAAGTTGAGTCTGCTGGAGACCAACTTACCAAACGCCGAAGCGAAGTTTCTACGTCTCATCAAACGCAGGACGCATGCGTTCCCAGGCGTGGGGCCCAGCAGCCCATTATCTTCCAAGTCCCTCTGCTTCAACGCAGCGGACAACAGTGCGAGGACCGCGTCTCGTCTCAACAGAGACACCAGACGCGCGTGACGCCCCAAGTGTCTCTGCCCCAACGCAGTGGACAACAGTGCGACGACCGCGTCTCGTCTCAACAGAGACGCCAGACGCGCGTAACGTCCCAAGTCTCTCTGCTCCAACGCAGCAGACTGCAACGCGAGGACCGCGTCTCGTCTCAACAGAGACGCCAGACGCGCGTAACGCAACAGTGTGATCTCCGCGTTTCTGAGACTTGCGTCCAGACAGCGCAACACACGACTGCCCCCCGTCTTCGACGCTGTGAGGCCAGTCTATTTAATCCCCCTCCCACGGATTTGAGGGATTATTTGACAAGGAAAAGAAGTGCCAATCAGGCCACTTCTTCTTGCTGCTGTCAACAACTCATCCAGATGCTCTCTGAATGCCATTGCGAATCAGGCGTTCACCAGCCGTCTTTGATTAGACAGCTGACCCTGATTCCCCCGTCAGCTAAAAGAAGACGCTCCCACCGAAGGAGAACCTTCCCTGACGTTGAGTACCCGGAGCTCACTGCATATATGACAAGCAGAAGCAGGGGAAAACAACCTATGGTCAATTCAGAGGGGTCAGACTCTGAGCCAGAAGGGGTGTATCGACACACCCGTACCCGGACTGGAGCCATCACCCCAATTGACTACAATGCCCTATCCCGCGGCATTAGGGAAGATGATTCTCACTCAGTTGTGATAGAATCATGGGCTTCGAATTCTTCCGGTGGAAAGGAGGTTTCCGCCTACATGGCAGACGCTCCTGAGGACACAGCAAATGCTCCCGAGGAGACAACTAAGTACTTGGCCCGGATGCAGAAGCACCAAATGGAAGTACTCTCCTCTCAGCAGAGAACCATTGACGACCTCAAGCATATGCTTGAGAAATTGCTTGACGAGAGGGCAAGATCTCCTCCCAGAAGGCCAAGAGCTAGAAGGGGAAGAGGAGGAAGTCCACCCTCTGATCCTTCCGATGGGACACGACGATCCACTCCTTCGAATGTGTCCAGACCTTCAGCACATGCAGGAAGCGACCCAGATTCGGAGAAGGCTCAAAATCAAAGAATGAGCCTATTGGAGCAACGACTCAATGCCCTTGCTAGTCGTAAAGATCTCCAAGAAGCTGGAGTGGTCCGGCCGTATCCGGCCGAGTGGGACTTAGTCCCGTACCCTCCTAGATTCAAGGCTCCAACTCTCCAAGCATTCGACGGAAAGGGGTCGCCCAACCAGCATATCTACTACTTCAAATCCCAAACTGGGAATGTGGTAGATAACGATGCCATCCTGGCACGTCTATTCATTGGCACCCTGAAAGGGTTAGCCTTTGAATGGTTTATGAAACTCCCTGAAGGTTCAATCAAGAACTGGGGCGACCTCGAGAAGCTGTTCCTAACACGCTTCTTCGAGGATGATTCGGAGGTTACCATGCCTACCCTTTTAGCTACCAAGCAACGAAAGGGAGAGTCCGTTAAGTCTTTCGTAGAAAGATTTCGGAACACGGCACTCCGATGTCCGAGCGGCATGACCCAGGCCACCCTGGTGGAAACATGTCGCCACAATCTCCAAACTTCACTCCTTGCTCAAATAGGAGTAGCAGAAAGCCGCACCTGGAAACAGTTAGTCCAGCAAGGTGAACAGGCTGAAGAGATTGTCGCCCGCGTCAGAGCGGAAGAAGGCAGGCCCAGGCCAGAAAGGTCGACAAGGCGTGCGCCAGACACATCCCTCCAAACCAAACGGAAGGATAACTTGGCAACGGAGACCAAATCTCCCGTCAAGCCTCAAACAGGCAGAGCAGGTGGCTCTTCCAGCCAACCCCGCGCCAACAAACAATATTCCTTCAAGGAGGAACATGTCGACTCGCTCTTCAAATTACTCAACAAGAGCAATCGACTGAAGCTCCCTGAAATCAGGCGCCCAGAAGAAGTCGGCAAGACCGACAACCCCAACTACTGCCTGTACCATAGGATGCTCGGGCACCCTACCAAGAGCTGCTACATCTTCAAGGACGTCCTTCAAGCCCTAATTGACGCGGAGGTACTAAAACTCCGACCGGAGCAGAAACAGAGGGCGGCCAACATGACGTCGGCACTCCACTTCGGGACACGACCCCCGATGCCCGTGGGAGTGATATCTGTCCCGAAAGGAGAATTGAGAGTGGTCAATACAGACCCTCATCAGCAGCAGGAGAAAGGCTTGGTACCCGTCCCTACACCTCAAGGGGAAATCATGTGGATCCACCCTGACCTCGTCGACGAGCAACAATGGACGACTGTGACCAACAGGAAGTCCAAAGGCAAAGGAAAGGCATCATCTTGCCACGTGATCTGCGCTTCTTCCCGGGAAACAGACGCTGATGTTCCTTCGTTGACCGACTCAGAAGAGGAGACAATGGTCCTGGCGGCAGAGCCCAACCAACCGACAGCAGGCACCCGTTCAAGGCAGGCGTACTTGAAGCAGTACGGCGAAAAGGCGGTGGTCCCTCCTCAACCAGCTGTAGAGCCAGCTCAGCTCTCCACAAAACCACCCGTGGAGAAACAGAAAGAAACTCGGTTTTCTCGGGTCCTTTCAAGAAGTGCAGCGGAAGGATCTTCGACACCTTCGACACCTTACCGCTTCGATGTGCTGGCTCAGTTAGCCAACATCCCGGCACGCATTACCTTGTATGAGCTCCTGAGGCTATCTAAGTCAACCAGAGAGGCTCTACAAGAAGCCCTGACGAACGCTGAGGTCTTTCTGACCCACGTACCGAGAGAGAAAGATGTAGAGGATTGCCTCCACACCTCTCCAAATGTTCCCTGCATTTCCTTCACAGCAGACGACATGCAGGTTAAAGGAAAGCATGACCGACCCTTATACTTCACGGGGTATATTGGGTCATCCGAGGTGAACCGCATCCAGGTAGACCCAGGGTCCGCACTTAGCATCATACCTCGCCGAGTCATGCAATTTCTTGGCATTCCCGCCCATCGTCTGAGCCCAACCCAGACGACTATTTATGGGTTTAATGCCAACAGCTCCCGCCCGATGGGGAAGATCAAGCTCAAATGCCGGATCGGGAGCCTCAAATCGGAAGTGACGTGTTATGTCATTGACGCTGACACTTCCTACAACCTGTTGCTGGGACGACCATGGATCCACCAAAACTCCATCGTTCCCTCCACTCTCCATCAAGTCATGAAATACATTGACGAGAGCGGACAGGTTCGAACGTTGATCGCCGAAAGGCATCCGTTCAAAGGGGTCGAGAACTATTTCACGGATTCCCTCTTATATGAGGAGAATAATGGAACCCCGCAACCAGAGGAGCCAGACTCTGGTAATGAAGCTGACACCGAGCCCGAAGAAGAAGAGTGCCTGTGGGAGTTAGAACCACTTGTAAAGAGCACTAATAAGCTCGATGTTGATACCACCGACGATGCAGGCGGTTGGTATATTAATGAAGACTTAGATTTCGCGTATTTTCCTGTGTATGAATCTGAGTCAATACCGTCGGATACTAGTACCGACATGGGCGAGGATGTATGGTCGGCAATGAATGCTCTGACATCATTGCATGTACCTATAAAATCATCCTTCGGGACGTACCATGATGATGGTGACGCGCAAGGATCTTCATTTATGGTTCCAGCCAGACAAAAGGGCCAGAGACCTATCCTCTTTGGACGAATCATGTCTGAACCAACGCCCCATGAAGAATCAGAAGGCGAGGATGAATCCCCCCAGTTCAATCATTATGAACCGAGAACGCTCAAGATGATGAAGCGTATGGGGTACGATCTAATCAACAGGCCCGGGTTAAACTTCGGCAAAGGAAGGAGATCATTGCTTCGATCTTTTGTACCGAAAGGGAAAGCACCTGACTATTATCATCAGACCCGCCGGGGGTTGGGCTATGTATCAACTCCAGTGCCGTCAGCCTCTGATTCTGAGGAACCATCAGGCCATGATCACTCTTCAGACACGTCATCGTGGGAATCAGATGTCAGTATTGGCAACATCTTCAAAGGGCTTTCAGTAAACATGGTTTCAACAAGCCATCTGGAAGACGAAGACGAAGAAATGATCCAGTCGGATACAGACCCCTGGATCAAACACCTGAATGCTCTCTGGGATATCCGCTTCGAACAGCGTGAGCCACCCACAGAAGACAAAGTTGTTCAGATCAACCTAGGAGATGAAGCCAACCCCAAGCCCATCTTCATAAGTGACGGCCTGTCACCATCAGAGAAGAATGATCTAATATCTCTTATACAAGAGTATATAGACGTCTTCGCCTGGAATTACGAGGACATGCCTGGACTTGATCCTCAAGTGGCTATGCACCGCCTCAACATCAGTCCGGACGTAAAACCCGTCAAGCAACAGCAGCGACGGTTTCGTCCCGAAATAATGGAGGCCATTCAATCAGAAGTCAAGAAGCTTATTGACTCCGGCTTCATCAGGGAGGAACAACATCCCGACTGGGTAGCTAACATCGTCCCCGTTGCTAAGAAGAACGGGAAGATCCGGATCTGCATCGACTTCCGCGATCTAAACGAGGCCTGCCCCAAAGACGAATTCCCATTGCCAATCACAGATGTCATGATTGACAATACCTGCGGATTCGAGCGAATGTCCTTCATGGACGGATTCTCAGGATACAATCAAATCAAGATGTACCCTGACGATGAAAAGCATACCTCCTTCAGGACACCT
This sequence comes from Agave tequilana, assembly GCA_038442645.1. Taxonomy (NCBI): domain Eukaryota; kingdom Viridiplantae; phylum Streptophyta; class Magnoliopsida; order Asparagales; family Asparagaceae; genus Agave; species Agave tequilana. Next base: position 149,529 of record JAVJIF010004022.1, read on the forward strand.
CTAGGAGTATACTGCTACACCGTCATGCCCTTCGGTCTAAAGAATGCAGGGGCAACATACCAAAGGGCCATGAATACCATTTTCCATCAGCAGATACGCAAAACGGTGGAATGTTATGTCGACGACATCGCGGTGAAAAGTCGCATTAAAGGAGATCACATAGCTGATCTGAAGATGGTCTTCGACATCATGCGGGCTCATCAATTGAAGATGAACCCCACCAAGTCCTTCCTGGGGGTAGCCAGCGGCAAGTTCCTAGGGTTTGTTGTAACTTCCACAGGAATCCATTTGGATCCGGAGAAAGTCCGTGCTATCCAAGAGATGCAACCCCCCAGAAGCCTCAAGGAGCTCAGAGGATTGCAAGGACGATTGGCGTACATCCGCAGATTCATTTCAAATCTCTCTGGGAGATGCCAACCCTTCGCTAAGCTGATGAAGAAGGGAGTCTCGTTCATATGGGACGACGCTTGCCAACAAGCATTCGAGGAGATCAAACGATACCTCACCCAACCACCAGTACTTGCAGCTCCGGTATCCGGAAAGCCCTTCCTGGTGTACGTCCGATCGATGGATCATTCTTTGGGAGCTCTACTAGCTCAGAATGATGACCAAGGACGAGAACAAGCAATCTACTACCTCAGTAGAACAATGATCGGGGCCGAACATCGGTACAACCCGATCGAGAAGGAGTGTTTGGCCTTGGTGTTCGCTATTCAGAAAATGCGACACTATCTGGTAGGCCAAACCATAAATGTCATATCAAAAGTCAACCCCCTGAGGTTGCTTATGACAAAGCCTTCATCATTGAATGGCCGGCTGGCGAAATGGGCTATATTGCTCTCTCAATATGAGATGCACTTCCTGCCACAGAAGGCCATTAAAGGACAAGCGGTGGCGGACTTCTTAGCTGAACACCCGGATCCGAGGGCAGCCAAACTTTATGAGGATCTCCCAGATGAGGTCGCCGAAATATGCCTGACTCAGGCAACATTCGAAGGACAAGTATGGCAACTTTTCTTCGATGGTGCATCAAGGGCAAGCCCAAAGGGACACACAGTAGCGGGGGTAGGAGTAGTACTCATCTCCCCACAAAACTACGTGATCCCCCGGGCTATCTCGTTAACCGAACCCTGTTCCAACAATGTGGCGGAATACAACGCTCTCCTGATTGGGATGCAATTCGCCGATGAGATTGGCGTTAAAAATCTCGAGGCGTACGGTGACTCCAAACTCATCGTCAGCCAAGTTCGCGGAGAGTATGAGGTCAGACATGAAGATCTAGTACCCTACTACGACGCGACAATCCACATGGCGGAAAAGTTTTCAAACTTCTACATCGACCATGTGCCGCGAAGCCAAAATGCGCATGCAGATGCCCTCGCATCTCTCGCAGCTTCCCTAGCTCTCCCAGCAGGAGCAATGGAGAAAGTATTCGTCTATAGCCACGACCTATACTGTCCAAAAATTTCCCCCGGAGACTACCCAGGGTCAACAAGAGATCGTCGCGGTAAAGAAACACTTGAAGTGTCAACCGCTCCAGAGCTTAAAGACTGGCGATTTCCCTATATTGATTATGTCTTATACGGCATCCTGCCTGAAGACACCAAAGAGGCGGCCGCCATTCGGAGGAAAGCCCCCAAATTTTACTATAATGCGATCACGCGAACACTGTACCGTCGATCGCATGACGGGATCCTGCTCCGGTGCCTCTCATCAAAAGAAGCCCGTGAAGTGTTGAAAGAAGCCCACGATGGTATTTGTGGAGCTCATCAACCTGGCCCGAAGCTGGCAAACCGACTCCAAAGATTGGGTTACTATTGGCCCAAGATGATTGTCGACGCCATCTCCCTCGCTAAGAGATGTCACGCCTGTCAAATACATGGCGATTTCATCCATCAAGCACCAGGGTATCTCCACTCTACGACCTCTACTTGGCCGTTCGAAATGTGGGGGATGGACGTGGTTGGCCCCATCAGCCCACCATCGTCGAAAGGACATCGGTTCATTCTAGCAATAACCGATTACTTCTCCAAGTGGGCCGAAGCTGTTCCTCTAAAAGAGGTAAAATCGTCTAACGTGATCAAGTTCGTGAAACATCACGTTATCTATCGCTTCGGTGTGCCTCGGCGGATCATCCATGACAATGGACCCCAGTTCATCAGCCAGGCTTTCCAGAGATTCTGTGCTAAGTTCAGAATCCAGAGTGTGTCATCAACGGCATATTATCCTCCCGCCAACGGCCTCGCGGAAGCTTTCAATAAGACTATTGGCAAGCTTCTTAAGAAATTCGTCTCGAAAAGTCAACGAGACTGGGACGATAAGCTGGGTGAATGCTTATGGGCCTATCGCACAACAGTGCGAACCCCGACGAAGGCCACGCCATTTTCCTTGGTGTACGGATGTGAAGCCGTCCTTCCACTGGAAATCCAAATTCCATCTCTACGCGTCGCCCTGACAGCGGAGATGACAACAGAGGAGAAGCATCGACAGCGACTCCAAGAACTGGAGGCCTTAGACGACAAGCGTCTGCAGGCCCAGCAGCAGATCGAGCTTTATCAAGCTCGCATCACCAGAGCCTTCAACAAGAAAGTCAAGACGCGAACTTTCAAGAAAGGCGACCTTGTCTTAGCCGTCCGGAGACCCATGGTCATGACGCACAAGACGAAGGGAAAATTCCAACCCAAATGGGAAGGACCATTTGTAGTAGAGTCGGTCTACTCGAATGGATCGTATCGTCTCATAACCTCTAATGGCGATACACTCATGATGCCAATCAATGGCAAATTCCTGAAGAAATACTATCCCTAGATGGTGTTCTTCTGTTGATCAAGTTAAAATTACACCTCTGATCAAAAACATCCGACGCCTTCGACGGCTAAGGATAGAGGAAAAGGTTGGCATCTAAGCCCAACATAAATCCTCGACAACTCATCATGCTGAGGGGAATAGCATGACTAGCCCAACTCAAACGGTAGTTGGTAAAGGCACCTCAAATCCGTTGACAGCTGAGGGTTTGCTAAAAATCCTAAGTGGACCTGATTCCACTCTCTCCTCCAAAATCTCTTACCAATTCTCATCCATAGAATGGTAGGACCACAAAATGCAAACATTACTACGTTAAACACTATACCTCTGGTAATGAATACTCCTTGTCGAGTACAAGCCCCGCTTGTTACCTCTACATAGAGCAGCAAACTTCAAAATTGCCAAGTTAACACTATACCTCTGGCATTTCAAATTCCACTTGTCAGTTCTCATCAATAGAATGACAGGTCCTCAAATTGCTCCTATCAAGAGCCAATTCTTGTCAAGTTAATATCACACCTCTGACAAACTACTGTTTAAGTTAACATTACACCTCTAAGCAGTATATCAGGTGCCCGTCAAGTTAATATTACACCTCTGACAGTCACCCTTTCTTCAGACTTCCATATCGAAGCTGAAATGGACGATGCCAAGTTAACACTACACTTCTAGCATCTGAGTCATTGCTAAGTTCAACAATACACCTATGGCTATGACCTTTCCTCGACTTCCTTAAGCCGAGACGAACGATGCCAAGTTAACACTACACTTCTAGCATCCGAGTCATTGCTAAGTTCAACAATACACCTATGGCTATGACCTTTCCTCGACTTCTTCAAGCCGAGACGACTAATGCCAAGTTCAACATTACACCTCTAGCATTACCCTCACTGTTAAGTTAAACATCACACCTATGACAGTGACACCCTCAGTTTTCCCTTATAAAACTGAGATGTCGATGAGTTAAGTTAATATCACACCTCTAACTCATGTCCTTGTCAAGTTAACATTACACTTCTGACAAGACTATTTCCAACCCGTTAAGTTAATATCACACCTCTAACGGTAAGGACTTCCCTAGATTCCCCCGCGAGTCTAGTTTCATTTGATATTCTCCCCAACAGAATATCGAATTCATTTTGGAGGCATTGTTGGTTAACATTACACCAATAAACAATGTTTCCATCAACATCCCCAGCTGATCTAAAATCAAGTTAAGCACAAATCCTTGATAAAAGTTCATCTTTCCTGGGGATACGAACTCCACCTGTCACTTTCTTCCACAAAGTGGCAGGTCCACCAAAAATCACCTCTGTCAAGTTAAGCTTACACCTCTGACAGTGTCATGAAAGTTCTTGGAACAAGATCTTTCCTCAATACTTTTGACTTATTAAGATTATGATTATAATTTTGATAAAGATCAAAAGACTTCCTTGCTCCTACATGTCCAACCAAAGGCAAAGAGTTCGAGACAAAAGAAGTAAAAAGGAGGGTGTCACTTTTGTTTATATCCAAAATATGAAAGTGATACAAAAACGCTCTCTTATACAAATAAGATTGAGCGTTACAAAAAAAAAAGGGAGGAGAAGGCTAAAAATCTCGATCTGGTAGGGAACGGATGCGCTCCCTGAGACGATGCATCTCATGCTGACGTGCCTTCTCAGCCTCCATCATCGCCTGGACCCGCAGCTCCTCTTCAGATAGGCAGGGTTTTTCAGCTAGCTGGGCTCGCAGAGTCTCCAACCTGGAGAGATGAACAGACTGGCTCTCTTCAGCCCGTACCCTTGCAGCCTTCTGCTCCTCTAGCTTCTTCTGGAGGGCGACGAGCTTCTCTTCATTGACAGCTAGCATGGCTTTGGCCTTAGCAATGGCAGCCCGAGCGTTGGTAATAGCAAGCTCTGTGTTCTGCATGATAAGCTCAGTATCCCCTGAGTCTTCAATCAGCCTTTGGCATTCAGCCTGGGAACGCTCAAGGTTGCTGACCTCTTCGGCAATTTGTACTTCCACTTCCTGTCGCTCTTGCCTTTGGGCAGAAAGGAGGCTATCCAGGATGACTTGGGTTTCGTGGAGGGAGTCAGCTTCGTCTAAAGACTTCAGCTCTTTCAGGTCACTCTCCAACTGATCCACCACCCGCATACATGCCTGAGCAAGAGGAAGGCCCCCGACTAGCTCGATGTTCTCGGCCACATTCCCGAGAAATCTCCGGGCAAAGTCAAAAGAACGACGCCCAGAAAGGATAAAGTCGATGCACGATCGCATCGCTTCAAAGAACTGCCGCACCGTACTGCGTGTCAGGAAGTCCATGCTGTCATCACCCGGAACGCTCCCCGACCCCCTTTCTATCTCAAAAGAGGGGGTGTAGGCCGGCTCTTTTTGCACAGAAGTCATGCTGACTGTCGATACGGCAAGAGCGGAACCAGCCACTGGTGCTTCCGGAGGTGCTATCCCTGCTGGAACTTCCGCGACCAATGATGGAGTGGCAAGCACGATTTCCTCAGAAGCTTCATTTGAAGCTTGGGCTGTGCAATCTCCTGGGAGTGGACCTGCCATTGGACCCTCCACCCGAGCCTTCTTGACCTCAGTAGTGGCTTCCTCCTCTGGTAGAGTGGAAGGCTCCCCAGTACCAGCAGCTGCCCCCTCTGAGGGCATCTCAGCAGCTGAGGTCTCAATTCCCTGTGGCCGAGTCAACTCTCTCACCATCTCCTCAATATGCGAGGAGGTTGTAGCCTCGGCATCTCCGGTTGGCCCTGCAATATAAAATGAAGAATGTCAAGACATCTTCTTCAACATGTAAAGAAAAATTGGACAGGAGGTGGAAAGGGTACCTTCAACAGGAATAGCCGCCACTGGTGGTGCAGATGATGACTCGCCCACATACATTTCCTCCTCTGAGACATGGAAGAACTTGCTTTGATCAGGAGGAGCGGGTTCCTCGCTATAGTCGACTTTGTCCTCAAAGAGGCTTTCCCCTGAGAGCGAAGAAGACGACAGCTCAGGAAGCTCCGTAATCGGAGCCTTGCCTCCAATCACCCCAGTAGTAGGACTAGGGTCGACGGCCCTGGAACTAGAGATGAAGACGCCTGGAGACCCCAACTGCTGTGCCTCATCTCTCCCTTCATGAGCAGAAGGAGGTTTGAGCTGAGCTGAGGTTTCCGGAAGTTCAACTTCTTCATCGCCCATTATGTCAATCTCCGGGGATTCGGCATCAGCAGCAATAACGGGTTGTTCGATGAACTCCCCTTCCTCCACAGCCTCGCGGTGCGACTTAGGAGCACGAACTAAAGGGAGGAAATCTTCCTCTTCCGGAGGTTCCTCAACTCTGACGACGTCTTCAGGAGGGGCCTCAACTCCAGCAGAGATAGCTCCGGATTGAGAGACTTCAGCCGCCAAGTCCCTCCTAACCTTCTTTGGGGCTGGTTCAACAATAGGAGTAGAGCGTTGATGACGCTTACTCGCCAACTGCTTAGACCTCTTTGCTGGTGGCTCCGCCCTCGTTGCTGGAGGCTCCGCCCTTGTCGCTGGTGGTTCCGCCCTCGTCGCTCGTGGCTCTGCTCTTGGTGGTCGTGGCTCTGTAGCTTGTGGATCCCTCCTCGTCCTTCTCCCGACCTCCTTACGAGCTCTCCGGTACTGCTCTACGACTCTCGTTGGTTTTCCGGACTCTGTCCTTTCCTCGAGACTTGCATTGATGCTCTCGATACATGAAGACGCCGGAAGAAAGTCTGGTGTCTGGACGGCTTGGGAGTACCAAGTACAATAGCTTAGACTCATCTGGCACTTGGGCGCTTCGAGAGGTAGACGGAAGGTTGTTCCTGTCCCTCCAGCCACACTATAGTACCAGGCCCGAGCACCCTCGAACAAGTTCCCTTCGAAGGCGAGATAAGCGTTGGGATTCCCGATATAGAGCTGGTCATAGCCGAACTGTCGAGCGAAGCGATTCGGCATGTATGGCTCAATGGTGCATGATGTCCCTTGTCGAAAAAGCATATACCCGGGCCGAATATTGAGCAACCACCAGAAGGCTCCCTGGGATAACCTCGTGAAATCATCAGGGCCTGCGGAATCGACAAGTAGATCGCCGTAGGATGCACCAGGGATCTGGAGGAGGCAACGATTGAGCTGATAGTTTGCCGGGGCTGAAAGACGCTTCCGGATATAATATATGTAAGGATCCTGCCACCTCGAACCCTCCAATCGCTGTATGAAGGGGACGGAGTCCTCCTTCCAACGCACCGCCGTCATCAAAGAGGGGCAGTGCATCACATACCAGGCCATAAGGTATGTGTAAGGCAGCTCAACCCGAGGATTGGGACGCTTCACCACTGGATTCCCCTCTGCGTCCGTGAGCGGCTTTCCCTCGGAATCCACAGTTTTTGGCGGCTCACAAAAGCTTTTAGCCAGCGCCCGCAGCCCGCTCTGAATACCAGCCACCACGGCCGGGAGAAGAGCTATAGGGTTGCCATGGGCCAGAAGCACCGCCGGGTACACCACGTCGGCAACTATAACTTCATGTGGCAGCGTGGGCACCACACAACGCTTTAGCCACAGCATCAGAAAACCCGCCAGCAGCGCCCGATCGGAGATAGGAGTCCGGGCTTGGTGGTGGAAGCTTTCAAAAACCAAGTCGGGGTCGAAACCATCTTCGTTCGATTCTGTGGTGTAGAACTTCTCGGGAGCCTGGTCAATCCGGTCTTCGATATCCCTATCAGAGCTGGGAGCCAATCGGGTGATCAAGTGGTCTTTGGTGTTCACATTGTTGAACAAATAACTCGCCCAAGACAGATACGTGACCCCCTGCGACCGCCATTTGGTGATCTGACCGCAGATATGGAAGTGACAGAGCACTTCCCAGTAGGTCTCGTATATGAGGGGAAACTCCTCCTTCACGTAGCGAAGCTCCACAGCGGTCGGGACATATTCTTCATAGGGCATGTCCCCTGTTACCAGTCCTGAGACCTCGTGCAGCTCGTGTAAGGCAAGGCCCATCTCCCCGACTGGAGTAAAGAACGTCCCCGTCAAGGGATTGTAACGTTCTAGGATCCCAAAGAAGTTTTGAGAACTTTGAGGGATCCCCCACTGTACGGCCCTGACCGCCGAGTACAGTCCTACACGCTTCAGCAAATCCCCGAGCTCGGTAAGGACAAAGCCAACCATCCTGCCCCACCAGTAATTCGCTGGGGAATAGATCCACCCATATGCACGGAACGCAACTGGATAGTCACCCTCCGCTGCCATGAACATGTTGAGGAAGGTGGTGCCAATGTGCGGTATCTCTCCAGACGGGATCTCCCTCTTGCGCGATCCAGGGAAAAGGCCGATAACCGACCCGTCATGGCCGTCATGACGGTGCACTTGGTAGTGGGAGCCCAGATCGCCAAGAGTAACCTCAGGAGCATATCGAGCGAGGTCAAACTCCATCTTCCGCGGGACGGACATATGCTGGTAATAGAACATAGGGTACATCCTATCCATGGCCGGGAGAAAGAACCTTCGGCCCCCTATTTGACGGAGCCATGTGTAAGTCCCTTCGTGCACGCGATGGCCGCCATCGTGGATATGATCCCCGAAGAAGAAGGCGGGCTTCTTCAGCTGGATGCCGTCATCCGTGACGAATGCTGCATCGGTCATCAGCACTCGAAGAGTCCTCATCTCGACATTCGAGAGCTTCTTCTCACGAGCCGGCGACTGGTCGGCAGTCACAGGGGCAGTCCTTTGCAGCACAAAGGTCAGGTTCCGGTCAGCTCCACCTACATGCCCAAAATGGCGTATCTTGGGGAGTGAAGTAGCAGGTTGCGGCGCTGCAAAAAGATGAAGACACTTAAGTCAGATGCTTTACCAAAAGTAAAGAAAAATACTAAGTGTTCTGCGTCCAAACGCAGAAAAGATACTGGACGCAGGAATCATCAAATCCGCGTCCAGACCCGCAAATCTGCGTCAAGAAGCACAGAACGCAAAGATTGAAGCCACTTATGAAATTCCAAGTACTTGGACTCAGACGCCAGATTCATCAAATTGGCGCCTGATGGCACAGAAACGCAAGGATCAAATCCGCGTTCTGCAAACCAAGACTTGTGTAATTTCAAAGTACTTGGACTCAGACGCCAGATTCATCAAATTGGCGCCTGATGGCACAGAAACGCAAGGATCAAATCCGCGTTCTGCAAACCAAGACTTGTGGAATTTCAAAAGTACTTGGACTCAGACGCCAGATTCATCAAATTGGCGCCTGATGATACAGAACGCAAGGATCAAATCCGCGTTCTGCAAACCAAGACTTGTAAAAATTCAAAGCACTTGGATTCAGACGCCAGATTCATCAAATTGGCGCCTGATGACACAGAACGCGAAGATCAAATCTGCGTTCTGCAAAGCTGCGTCCAGAGACCTTCACAGTTAGAGAAATTCTAAGTGAAGGACCCGAAGCACAGAGTCCTTGGGCGTCAGATTGTCTAATCCGCGCCCCGGTTATCATCCCAAAGACTGCGTCTGGGGAATCAAACACTGGTGAAGTTCTGCCTAGACGGCATACTACCTTGGAGACCTTGGAGGACGAAGTCCTGCGCAGAGGAAGAGCTGCCCCTCCGGGCCTCGGTGGTGGTCGCCTTTGAGGAAGAAGCGGTCGGCTTAATCTTTGGTGCCATGGCAAATTTGATCCGAGGTTAAACAGAGGAACAGGGAGGAGAATATGTTCTTAGCAAGCGCGAGAAGAAGAGGAAGTTCTCCAAACAGTTGCCTTTTATAGGCACGGGGATGCGCAGAGATACGCGGCGCGTGACCCAAGGGACGCTGCAGCGAACCGTCGCTTGACGCGTGTAACAAAATCACTGCCGGTGACGAAGATCATGCGTCGCAACCCCCGTGAATCAGAAGCCGACACGTGGAGCAGTTCATTTAATGAACCGCAAGATCCGCGCGCCAAAAGGCGAAATTTCGCCGTTTCCCCAGGCCAGCTGGCGGCGTCATCATGACAGCGTAAAGTTCGCGCCCAGAAAACGCACCGGACATGCCCCGTTAGCATCTCCAAGAATGCTTTCTGAAGGTCGCGTCCCCTCTAAGGAGTTCGCGTCTGACCAACATCGCGTCTACCCTATAGACGCTGCGTCTTCAAAGTGGCTTCTACTTTTCAAAAAGGAGCCTGCGTCCAGTCTCTTGCGTCTGCTTTCAAAAAAGGAGCCTGCGTCCAGTCTCCTGCGTCTGCTTTCAAAAAGGAGCCTGCGTCCAGTCTCCTGCGTCTGCTTTCAAAAAGGAGCCTGCGTCCAGTTTCATGCGTCTGCAAGACAGTTCAACAGTACACTGGCGCCAACAGACAACCAACTACTACTAGCCAAAAACGCACCCGTGACAGACTAAAAAGCAATTGGGGAGGTCTAGGCTGTGTATCTAGACACTCAACACGATCGACTCTGATGGCTTCTAAGAGTTCAACAGTACACTCACGAAGACCAAATTCGGATAAGGTCAAACCCGAAGCATCAACAGTCCAGTCACAAAGGCGAACGCGGTTTAAGTCCAAAGTATTCCGAAATCCGTCCCATTCAACTGCGGAATATCGGAAACTTTGGAGGGGGTTCTGTAGGCTGTCTAAAAATGACTAACCAGGCAAGCCACCAAAGAAGCAGTCTCAAAGACGCAAAGGATTGAAGCCCGCGTCTCAACTTCAAGACGCGTCGGCCTGAAGCCCGCGTCTCAACTTCAAGACGCGTCGGCCTGAAGCCCGCGTCTCAACTTCAAGACGCGTCGGCCTGAAACCCGCGTCTCAACTTCAAGACGCGTCGGCCTGAAGCCCGCGTCTTAAACATCAAAGCGCGTCGGCCTGAAGCCCGCGTCTCAATATCAAGGCGCGTTGGCTCGACGCCCGCGTCTCAGCATCCAAGGCGCGTCCGGCCTGAAGCCCGCGTCTCAGCATCAAGGCGCGTTTAGTCTGAAATCCGCGTCTCAGTTGCAACCGCCCAGATCGTGGGGAGTCAGTTACCGCGCGTATCGCGGGTAACGGCCCTCATTCAGGCGCATTTTTAGGGGGCACGATCACCCCCTAAGACCCCTATAAATAGCCCTGTTAGCTATGAACGATGGGTCGAAGATTTGGATTCAGTGGGAGAAGAAGGTCGAGTGATCAATTAAGGTCGGCATTTTTGAATCCAGAGGGTCAGAAGATCAAGGCATCGAGAGAGAGAAGCCCGACGTCAACAACCGAGAGAGAGGAGATTCTTCAACAGGCTTACTGAGTACTAGCCTATCTTCGCCTACCTCCTCTTTGAGAGTTTGGTAGCCGGAGCTGAGTTACTCCCCTACCGGCCGAAGAGAAGACCCCCGACGGTCCAGGACGGTCATCTGGTCAACGGAGAACAAGATTCACTCTCCATCGCCACACGAAGAACCCAGCCTTAAACAAAGGGAAGATCCAAGCATCCTCCCTCCCTTGTAGTCGGAATATTGTTTTGTTGTAATCTTTCAACTGATTCAAGGAAATTTTACGGCAAAATCTCTTTTCCGTACCGAACAATGGGAAGGCATTATGATGCATTCCGGTTGAATAGTTGAGCTGAAGATTGGAAGCTTACAATTGATATTGGAGTTTGGCGAGAGTTGCAGGTGGCAACGACAAACTCAATTTGGATCTGGTAAGATCAGTAGAAATCAATTGTACGTATACTGGCGATTCGTTTGAAGGAACAGGTTTCGTCTGTTGGCCAAGTCGAGATCGTGTGTCGATTTCGCTGAGATCGTGTGTCGATTTCGTTCGGAACGCTGAAGCGAAATCGTGTGTCGATTTTGCCGAGATCGTGTGTCGATTTCGCCGAGATCGTGAGTCGATTTCGCCAGGTGTTCGTTGGAGTTCAGTTCAGATTTGAAAAATCTTCACCGAGGTGGATAATTGTAGAGAGAGAGGAGATAAAGGAGATAGAGGAGATAGCGCAGAGATCGGAAGTCAGAGAGTGAGAAAGGCATTGAAGCAGGCCTGGACAAGGCCCGGTCGACCACCCGGTTGACCGGTGGACAGAGCCCGGTCAACCGCCCAGTTGAACAGTGTGCACGACGTGCACAGACATGGCCCGGTCGACCGCCTGGTCGACCATGGCAAAGGAATGGTCGACCGCCCAGTCGACCGACTGAAAGTAGCTGCTCTCGGTTGGTCCCGGTCGACCAGGCCGGTCGAACGAGGACAAGGGTCGGTCGACCGACAGACGCGTTTTCGTTCTCCTTTCTGAGTTCGGACTTCTTTTCTGTTTTGGGGTCGAATCCAATCAGGGTTTCCTAAATCTCTGGGACTCTCTGGCTATAAATAAGGGCTAGAACCCTTATGTATTGTATTCCCTGAAATTCCTGAAAGTATCCTTCTGTATTTGCTTGTATTGATTGTTGAATCAATAAAATCTGTCTCTCCCTTGCGCCGAGGACGTAGGCAAATTACTGAAGCTCGTTAAATATTGTGTTGGCTTGCTTTCTCTATTGTTTCTCTGTTCTTGTCGTGTGGGTACATCTCTGGCTGCATCTATCTCTAATTGGTGGATTCTTCATCGGTTGTTGCCTCGCGCGCAACATCATGCCTGTCCCAATGACAGATCATGCAGTATCCAAATTTCCTTCGGTGGAAAGGATACACATAGTGCTTGAGAGTGGTAAATTAGAAGTTTCACATGCTTCGTCAAATGACATAAAGGAAGTCGAAAGAGTTCCATCAAAACTTTTCCTTTTTCTCTAGATGCAGCAATCATTAGTAAGTCACACTTACCTTTCTCTCTTTTTTGTTCTAAAGAATGAGTTCAACCACCATCTTCCATCAATATGAGGTTATTTACAACCTTTCTCACTACATGACATTATAGGGTAACTCTTTGCATGAAATAATTGCATCACTTGAAAATCACGAAGTCTGTCTTCGGTTATTTCAAATCAATGAAGTATTTCATCTCTCTATGTTGTATGGACCTGTTCAATTAAGGCCTAGTGATGATGTTGTAATTTCTTGCATTTTACTCCCAGGTTAATTTTAAAATCCCCATCTTGGAGTAGTTGGAAAAAACATTAGAAGAAAAGGAAATCAAGGAGAGGAGGCTTAACTTAAACATGATGGCTTGGTATTCAAGGGAGGTCACAAGATAGAAGAGCTAGGTTGAGTCACAAGAGAGAAGTTCTCGGATCACTACAAAAGCACCTAGTGGGGCTAAGATTGGCCTGCAGATTGGACTTGCAATCAGTCAGCTAAAAAGGTGGGTACCGACCGACCAACCAACTCACTCCATAACTCTCTCTCTCTCTCTCTCTCTCTCTCTCTCTCTCTCTCTCTCTCTCTCTCTCTCACACACACACACACACACACACACACGCACACACCCACCCACCCACCCCACCAAACTTGGGTACCCTTCCTATATGTGGAAGTCATTCATACTTGCTAACAAAGCCATCACCACCCAATATAACAAATCCACTCACACTTCATCTATTTTCCATGCTCATAACCATCCATAGAGCCATTTTATTCATACGAGGCAATGAGGGACCGGATGGAGAGGTTCGCTAGCTTCCCCTTCTTGTCGGCTGCGTCTCCCATTCCAGTGTTGATGTCATCGAGCACCAAGCTAAGAAATCACAAGCGGAATCGAATTCAGCACCACAAGTAAGCCCTCAATTCTCTCTTCCCTTTGTTTCTCATATATATGTGTGCTCATTTGATTCATTCGGTTTTGTTTGTATGAAGGCATAGTCCAATCCAACAATGGAGGATGAAGAGCTCATTCCTTCCTCTCCAAAAGCCCAACATGTCTGCGGGGATTCAGAAGGTGATCAAGAGCTTCAAGAACTTGTCCTACCTGTTCCAGTTTTACAAAGAGGAGGATGATGACGAGGAGATCGAGATGGAGATCGGACTCCCTACTGATGTTCAGCATGTGGCTCACATAGGATGGGATGGATCCAACAGTGGAAGCACTGGCATGAAGAGCTGGAACAAAGGCCCAGAGCTCCTCTCTCTCCCCACAATATCCCTGAGGCAGTTTGAGCTTGCCATGACTGCCCAAGCTGATGGTCCCCATTGAGCTCAGCTGCAATTTGCTGGAGAAGATTTGGTACAATTAATATAGCTTCTCTGTTCCCTTGTCTCTTGTTCTTCCTTCTGTCCTTTTGATGAGGAGTGCATGTGAACTCATATAGCCTTTTCCTGATATGGGAATCTTCCTACATTTTTTACTTTTAACTCTTTTTGTAAACACATGAGCTTGAGCCACTGGTGTGTGTGTGACAGTGTGCATATTTTTTCCCCATGGGAGCTGATGGTCCTCATGAGGACAGCATGGGGCTCTCATGAATTGACAGCATACCAAACTCTAAAAACTATCCTCTTGAGCCTATAGAATGTGAACAAATTTGTCTCTCTCTGGTTTGTATGTACACCTCATGAGCCCTTGTCCTAGGTGAGCAAATTGTCATAGTTTGGGTTATTTTTTTTTCCTTTTGTAACTATTGTATTCCTAACTTTGTCATGATACTTCATTACTTGCTTGATTTATTGTCTACTTTATTATTTGTTTTATCACAATCACTGTTATCATCTCTCTCCCGTGAACATTAGGTTGTATCTTGAATACTAAAACGTATCAGTTGACTAATTGTTAGGAGGAGAAAATTTTCTATTTTGTGATTAAGGGTTTAGGTGGAAACAGTTGTTTTTGGTTGCTTTAAACCTAAGTCTGTGCTTTAATGTTTTTGTCTGGAAACCTAAAGCTCACGTTGTTGAATGTCCAAGACCTCAACCACTACTTTGATTGCTGTGTAGCAATATAGCATGACAGAGAAATGCAGGTGGCATGACTATTTCAGATTTGATGACATGTTGAATTAGCACCTTCATCAGGTGTAGGCTCCATATGTTAGCATTGATTTAAAGTTGTTTATAGAATTTTCTTCATCATGCCTCGGTTACCTTGTATAGATGCATTGATGTGTGTGTGTGTGTGTGTGTGTGTGTGTGTGTGTGTGTGGTGGGGGGTGGGGGTTTTTTTTTTTTTTTTTTTGGGGTTGGGGGGGGGGGGGGGGTGGGAATAAAAATTAGGGTTTTGAGGGGATAAAAAAAGATTCGGGCTTGAGCATCCAAGAGATCTCTCTCCCACTCTGCACATCACTGTGCAAAGATTCATTTTTGAAAGCAAATCACCATGCTCCAATAAAGGAGGTTTAATTTCAGTTCATCATAAACAACTACAACTCTTGGCCTTATATATAGGCTCCTACAAAGAAGAGTTCTCCATAATAACCGATGTGGGACTAAAAAAATACAATAAATAAAATAAAATAACTAAAAAGAGATTCCTAAATAATAGTTAGAGTGATCCCCATTATTCTCCCCGGCTTAAAAGTATTTATCTTAAGTGAATGTAGTGGTAACAGATAGTGGACAGACCAGGTAGAACCGAATCACATCTCGCATCAATCAGGCTAAGGTGGTGGTTGGGGAATCAGCATTGATGCGTCATGCCGGAGCCACAGTGGTGGAGGTGGAACTGGCTAACCGGCGAAAATTAATGGTAGCTCAAGTAAGATATATGCAGTAAAACAACTCATATCAGCTCCATTGAAAATTGAATCGCAACTCAAGAAGCCAAACTTGCGAACCTGCCTCATTTAGAAAGATTTGCAATCAATCGTACACGTCAGGCAACCTCAGGGATAAGAGAACCTCATAGTTGGCGAAGATAACAATAGCTCTATGACAGGCTCCGCTAGAAGATCTACAGGGGTCTCAATAAGTGACTCTTCCACTTTTGACTTTGGATTCAGCTTATCAACCAATTTTAGATCGGGCTCTGGCACCGGCTCATCAACAATTTCTAGCTCTGGCTCTGGCTCTGGCTCAGCCTCATCAATAACTTTTTATTCTCAACATCATCACTAGGGACACTACTAATATGTTGACTCTTGTCTTGTGACTCTATTCTCTTTAAAGTAGAATTCTAATCCCGAGCTAGTTTGAAGATAAGGTCAAGTTTTTCTAACATGCAGTCGAAGTTCTCTTCCATGTTGGTTCTGGGGCTGAGTTATGATCCTAATGCTTTGAACATAACTCGAATCGGATTCCGAACGGGTCCTAAAACGTTGTTGGAATGCTACAGGAATTATACCGGTACCAAATAAAAGCTTATGGAGGTATGATTTGCTGCTAAAAAACTGTGAAATCTTCCTAGCAACTCCGGGACTTAGCCGCGGATCCAACGTTTCAGACAAAACTCGAATTAGACTCCGAACGGGCCTCGAACGGACTTCGGATGCTTGTTGTGCTATGCAGTCTGATTGTTGTTGATTCGCTGGATTGACTCAGTGAGTCAGCTCGTTTCTGACTCAGTTGGACCTGCACGAGTTGACTCAGTTAGTTCTAGTTTAGTCTGGGTCTGACTTGGGCCGGTCTGACTTTGTTGGACCTAATCTTCTTGTTCTAATTGGAGCGGATTCGGGTTGGGAACGGGTCAGACCCGCTAGCTAACGGGTTTAACTTAAACCCAACTTGCAATCAGATCGAATTTGGGTTCAAGTAAATTCAACTCGCATCCGTTTACTTGTCTTCTTCCTCTCGATCTCGGGTTTCTTGAGGCGGTGGTGGAGCTCCGATGATGGTGGTGACGCTAGAGCAAAGGCAAAGGCTCCAACGAGATTAGAAGAGAGTCGACGAGGACTCTAACGATGAAGGCAGTGGACGTCCTTGCGGGTCAATGGCGAGGCGACAACGGACGATTGGATCTGAGAGGCAGTGATGCTCTGATGTTGACTTCGAGGGGAGAGGATAAAGAGGAGTGGATAGCTGCGGCGGATCTGGACTAGATTTGTTGATGACGCAGCCGACGATGTCTGGAAGACAAAGAGGCAGTGATGGAGTTGTGGCGATGATGCTCTGATCTGGGAGACGAAGAGGCGATGACGGGTTTCTTGAGAAGTCTGGGCATGAAGGACGTGGCGGTGAGAGTTGTAAATGTTGGCCCAGAGGCCCTTCACTCTAGTTTTGATGATGATTAACTCATGTAGTTATTGTTTACTAATAATCTTGTGATATTTAGTTTCAGATATTTGATCAAGATATTAGTAGGTGATTAGCTTCAATAAAGGTGTTTTAGAGCTATCACATGTTGATTCAAGAGCTCGAGCGTCAAGATCGCATCTAGCACTCGGTTGGAGTCAAGCTCGTTGGATCGGTTTTGGATCGAGTCGACTTGGAGAAGAAGTTCTACAAGAAGACCTAGGTTTGTTTAGTTAAGATTGTTTAGATCTCATTGTAAAGATTAGATAGTGTTTATATACTCAAGTTCACAATACACACACAAGTTTAAAGTTTCATGTTTTGGTTTTTCAGTTTAACCGATCTTGGTTTTCATGTCAAAAATATAGATATAAAATCTTTATATGTATATTGGATTCTATCCATATATAACATGCTTAAAAGTTGTTTCAATATCATGTTTTTGTATTTACATGTGTTTTGGAAAAATCGGATTTCCATTTCAAAGTTTGGTTTTTAGAAAATACGATTTTTGTTTGAAGGCAATTTTCAATCTCACAAAAATGGTTCAAATTATTTGAAATATGTGTTGAATTTTTGTCACACATATTTGTATTTCAAAGATCTAATAAGAACTTATTTTTGTAGAATTTGTGTGATTTTATGGGATTTAACTGGTAAATAAAACAAGTTTTTAAATCCTAAATCCTTGGCCAGATTGCGGTCGACCGCACCAAGAGCCGGTGGAATGTCACGGTCGACCGATGTGCACGAGACGTGCACAAGGGCCTGCCCACTTGGCCGGTCGACCACGCGGTCGACCGACTGAGAGCACCCCACTCTCGGGTGGGGGTCGATCGACCGGGCGATTGACCGTTGGCTAGGCACAGTCGACCGGGCGGTCGATCGCAGGCACAACGGTCAGAAAAGTGACTATTGGCCGGTCGACCGGCTGGTCAACCGGAAGGGCAATTCTGCCCTTTCCAGCTGCCAACAGACAGATTTGTTTTGGGGCTATATATAGCCCATTTCTTGAGCTATTTTTTACAAGTTTTTAGAGAGCAAAACTTTCTATCTTTCAGTAAGTTTTTAAAAGAGTTTTTGTGTCAAAAGATTTATTCTTTATTTGTTTTTAAAGGGTTAGAAAAATCAGAAAAGGAGAAGTCTTTAGGGAGTTGTTTTGATCTTCATCTATATTTCAATCTAGAGTTTTTTCCAAGAGTTTTTTCTTTGTGATTTTGATTTCCAAACTCTTTATTTCTCACACTTGAGCTTATCGTATCTATCCTATCTATTAGGATCTTATTTTGTGAGAAAGAATTGGTTTGTGGTCTTTGTGATCACCTAGAGTTGAAAACCTCTTTTATTTGAGATTGTGAGTATCCCTCTAGTGAGAGGTGATTGTGGAGGTTGTGTTGGAATCCCTCTAAGTGTAGAGGTGATTGTTGAGTTATGGCTTTGAGCCTTATCCCTCTTGTGTGAGGTTGATATTTGTTTGGCTAAGTGCCTATCCCTCTAAGTGTAGAGGTGATTTGTGTTGTGTCTTGCCTCTAGTGAGAGGTTGTATTGTTGGAGAGAGGAGTTGTGTACTCCTAGTTGTATTTGCCTAAATTCTCAGTGGAGGTTCCCTGTGTGGGAAGTCCTGTGTGGACGATATAGTGGAAATCCTTCTGTGTGAAGGCGGGGATGTAGAGTTGGGTGCTCGAACCTCGAAACATATTCTTGTGTTTGTGTTTGATCCACTATCTCTAACTTTCTCTCTTATTTTGTGCATTGCATCATATTGTTCATATTATATATATGCTTGAGTTTGTTTGTATGCCATACTTGTGTTAAACCAAGAGAGCTTCATATAGCACCTCAACTCTTATTCAGAGGAATCAAGAGGAGTTCAGAGCCCTTCACCAGGAATCCGGCTACACTCTTTGGTTACACTAAGTATGTTGCATTTAGTTTTTAAATTCCGCATTATTTCTCATCAGATTAGCTATACACCTATTCACCCCCTTTTAGGTGTACTTTCAATTAGTATCAAAGCCTACGCTCCTGATATTAGGTTTAACCACCTAGGAGTGAGATCTTGGTTTGCTAATCTAGATTTGCATTTGCACACTTGTTTGTTTACACACACTCATGGATTATCTTGCACCTCCCATGTTTGATGTTTCTAACATCGATATGTGAAAGTTTAGAATGAGTATGTATCTAAAAACTCTAGGCTTGCATGTTTTCCTTGCCGCTACCAAGAAATCCTATCTTGATAATAGCAAGCATATAGAGGCCAATGCACAAGCCCTAATAGCACTTAGAAGTACGCTTAACAAACAATATTTGTCTATGATTTCTCATTGTGATTCCGCTTTTGCAGTGTGAAACACTTTGACCTCTCCCGCGCTTCAAACACCAAACAATGTGGAGGAGAAATCTAGTGGAGGAGAATCCGAACAACATTGCTATATGGTCCAAGGGAATGACTCTCTTGAGGTACATTCGGAAACTCAAGTAGATGATTGTGCCAGTTCTTCCCGGTGATGATCATATTGATGCCGATGCATTAAATGAAGAACTATTTATTGTATGTGAAAAATTACTTGAAAAAATACCAACTTTTGAAAAAGAAGAAAATAAAATTTATCCTCTAAACTTGACTTGGTTTTGCAAGAGAGGGATGAGATTTCAAGTGAACGTGACTCACTTAAATCCCAACTTAACATTGCCCTAAAAGAAAATGAAATTTTGAAAACCAAAAATGATTGTGATATTGTTTTGAAGAAAAATGAGGTTCTATCTTCAAAACTTGATTTTGTGTTAAAAGAAAATGAATCTTTGAAAAATAAAATTATTTCTATTTCAAAGGAATTAGATTTGGTTTCCAAGAAAAATATTTTTTTGAAAAATGACTTAGATTCTCATGTTTGCCATGCTAGTATAACTTCACCATCTAGTGTAACCATAGCATGCTCCACCTCTTCTTCTATTATTGCAAATGATATATGTATGTTAAAGAAGAGTGTTGATTGTTTGGATTCCACTTTGAGCCAATGTGCCATGAACCACACACGGTTGGAATTTATGTTTCGAAAGAATAAGTTTCACATATGCATGCACACAAACCATGGCATACACATGCTACCCACGTTCATACACATAACACTATGTCTGCTCATGTGTACACATGTATACATTGTGGTCATAAGGGCCACCTTACTAAGTTTTGTTATGATAGAGTACATAATGTAAATTTAGCAAATAGATTTATTTGGGTTAGGAAAGGTGCTAACCACCATGAACCCAATAGAGTTTGGGTACCAAAATCCACCCCTATGATATTTGATGTAGGCGTGGGCTCTCGCTTAACGTGAGAGTATTGAAGCCTTGAGGTGGATGCGTTCCGAGCTTAATGGTGACTATTTTGGATGCATCACTTTCAAGGGGAGTTTTGGTGGGAGGACCACCATGGTTTGGAGACATAGAGATGTGCCCTAATGGTCTTGGTAACGATCTCTAACTCCCATTTATGTTTACATACTTTTAGCTTATTCATTTTTAGCATGTCATGTTTTAATGCTCATTATGCCATATGCCATGATAATTAGATTTATGACATACATATATAGTATTTGAGAGACACCCATGTTTATATGGACTTATATTTAGTGCTCTCACTATGGTTTAGCTATTGTGTATATCATAACTCTAATAATATGTGCATTTACCTAATGATCATATTGATTTATGTTTCGTCTTATGCTTCATGTTTTGATTACTTGTTAGATGTAAGTTTTTATTAAAACTTGTGTCAATACTTGTACAACTAGTGAGCCACAAATTGATTATTATATGTTTGTGCTTAATTGCTCATTTGTACCCATTAGATGTACTAATACAACCTAGTTTTGATGTTTCATACATTTTGACTTGTATTCCTTATTTTGTACATGTTTTCATTAATATGTGTTTAACTTCATGTATATGTCAATTTTGCCAAAACTTTAAGATATACATATATACCCTTGAGTCATTTGCGTTTCATGCAAAATTTCTTATGGACTCAATTGTGTTTGGATATGTATGCATGCCTTTAGTCTTGACAAAATATACATATGCCTTGGAGTTAGTATTGTTTTTAATGAAAATTAAATTTTCCTTTGTTTTAAGGAACTTCATATGAGCTTCATTGCCTATATTCATGATTATACTTTTCACATGACTCTTGTACCCTCACTTTAATTATGTTTACTCATTACACTGTTTTATGAGTACTTTGTTGAGCTTTCTATATCTTGAGTGTCAATTTTGTGTTGAATGCATGCTTCATGAATTATATGACTTTGTTTCATGTTTTTGAAGAATCTATCACTAGTTATTTCAAACTATTTTAAACTAGTTCGTATTCTTCATTTTGGTAGAGTTTTCAAATATGCTAAACTTATTTTCAAACTTATTTTGAAAAACCCCACCATCTAAGGGTGGTTGGATGGGCGATCATGCCTTGTATACTCAAATTGAAAATCTTTTTAAACAAGTGCATGATAGGGTGGAAGGTATGAGTTATGCACTTGATTCTCATTGTGTTTTCAATTGGTATAACAATTGATATTTATTTGGTATACTGTAACACCCCATCCTCAGAATGCGAACACAGCTATGTGTCCTGATTTTTGGAGCGTATTTTTTATTTTCTGTTATTTAAATCCTTACTCATATAGCAGTACTGCATGATTTGACCTTTTCGGTATTCAGATTTAACTGATTTCAGTTTTAAATATTATTTTTCTATATTCTAGATTTTTCATGATTTTCTGGAATTTTTCGGAATTAAATTGTAAATCTTCAAAACCGGTGTCGACTAGTGTCGCTGACCGACTTTCGAATTTTTAATTTATAAACGGAGTTGAAATTCTAAAAACGGCTTTCACATTATTTCTTAAAATAATGTTTTCCATCTAAATGAATTTTTTGAGAATTTTTAGAATTTATCAAAAATCCGGCCTACCCGGTGTAGACACCGTCCACAGTGGATTTTAGGATTTTTATTTTGAAAATGAAATTGAATTTCTAAAAACTGATTTCACCAAAAATCTTAAAATAATATTTATTATTTTTGAGAATTTTTGAGAAACTTTTCGAGATATTTTATTTTTCGGCTTTTCTCGAGTTTCCGGTGTTTTCCCAGATACCGGAATTCCATCCGGATATTTTACCTTTTCTCTCTCCTTACCTGAAATGAGACCCACCAAATCTGGGTTCTACAGTTAATGCGGAGACTCTCTCCATTCCGCATTTAATGTTTTGTTCTTCAAAGAAAATCAACCCAGATCAAATCACCCATGCCTTTTTTTCTCTTCTTTAACGCGATCTTGCGTTTTCCTTTTTGGACGCAGCATTAATCCCCGCGTCCAGCTTTAGTTGCCAGACGCAGATTTCTTGAATGAGACGCAACCCCTTTTTATGAAGGAGACGCAACTCTCCTTTAAATGGAATATGGAATGGCAAACTTGTAAATATATCAACTCCCTTATATATATATATATATATATATATATATATATATATATATATATATATATATATATATATATATATATATATATTCATCTCTCCATCTTCTCTCTCTTTCATTTTCTCTTCTTCTCCTTCATCTTACAGCCAACGGCAGCCAACCAAGCTTCCCTTCTTGGCCGGCCATCACCACCCACCATCTCCACCTTTCTCCACCACCATCTCCTCCACCATTCTCCCCTTCATCTACTCCACCATTCTAACAACAACAACAACCACAACACCATCTTCATCACCTTCTTCTTCCTCCATTTCGAACCAAAACAACCCATCTTATCCACTAACTTCACCACCATTTCCACCACCACCTACACCACCTTACCACCACCAACCATACCATCTTCTTCTCCTCGTCATACTCTTTCCAACGAGGTCTAGCTTTGTTCTCCGGAACGCCATTTTCAAAACTTCATTTTTTTTCATTGAACTACACTTGCACCATCAACTATTTTCTCTTTTGGGGCTTTGGCCACCCAACTCCGGCCAACTCTGGCCGCCGCCGGTGATCACCGGCCAAGCCACGGTCGGCCTACCTCCCCCTTCTCTTCTTTCTTTCTTTCCTTTGCTTTTCTTTCTTTCCTTCCTTCTTTCCTTTCTTTCCTTTTCTTTTCTTTTCTTTTTTATTTTCCCTAAACCTGCGTCTCTCCCTCTCCCATCACTGCATCTCTATTCCCCCCTTTTCCTGCGTCCCTCTCATTTCCCTGTCTCTCTCTTTCTCCCCTGTTTTAAAACGCGGAGCTCACCCCACGTCCAAGCACCTCTTTAACGCGATCCTCGCGTTCATGTATTAACACGACACGGAGCACGTGCTAGCGTCTGCGTTCGTCCTGTGTTATAAAACGCGGGTCTCAGACCCCGCGTTTGTGATATCAACGCGACGCAACCTCCCGCGTCTGCGACCCCTGCGTCTTCATTCTCACTTTTTCTGATTCATCCTTTCTCCTACTCTTTCTTTTATATATAATATTGGTTATTGAACGCCCTAGTTACCTAGATTTTGGAGCTTAGGATTTCTCGAGGTTTCTTGAAGTTTTAGGCGAGTGTTCTCGCTTTCCTTCGGATTTTCCTGCTTCGTCATGTTGACTAATATTATATTATTTTCCTGGCACACTTGCATGTATCATGCTATCACTTGTCGCCTGCCTAATATCACCTCTTAGGCATATGTCTCATGGCACCTATTATGCTAATACTTGACACTCGCCTCGTTAAGACATATGGATACTTGGCTTAAAATTATCATATTTACGGGAATCATGTGACTTGAAATTATAATACTCATGTACTCTTGAACTCCTGATCTTGTCATGAACTTGCTTTCCCGTGAATTGATAATTACGTAATAAATCATAAAAATGATCAACTTGCATCGGGTCGGGGGAAACTTGTGGCTATCAATATGTGTTCGTGTTTATAGTGGTACTAGGTATGTTGTGCAACTAAAACTTTCGGTCTGACCTGTGGGCCTCCAGGCGACCTAGAGGAGTGCTGGCTCCCTCCTTCTTGGTACCATCTTGATAAGGGCATTCTAAAAGACCCTCTTGTAGGCCTTGCGGCCGGTTCCATACACCAGCAATGGAACGTCCTGGACCGTGGTCCCGGGCATGTACGGGACCCACTGTAAACATTGTTCGTTGATACCCCCGTTGGTTTCCAATAACAGTCTCGATTTACTCATATGTGGATGTATGTGTGCTGGGACGCTATTACACATACCTAGACATATGGGTAGAACGAGTAATAAGCACAAATATTAAAAATTGTAATGATAGGTTTATTCATGGCCTTCTCACTTTCATCTTATGTTTCCATTGTATGCTTACTATACACGTGCTCTCAACCCAGTTCTTGATGCTTACTACTGTTCGGATTATATCAACATACATATACTTATCTGTACATGACACTTTGCATTCACCTGTCTATTTGTTAGGGAGTTTCTGACTCCCCTGGACTTGCATGTTCAGGTTCTGAAGCTTGGATTGAAGCGGAGCCCTCCACTGAAGATCAAGCTTATCTCTTGGAGCAGGTTGACTTGTCCTAGCTCCTTCTGTTCCTGAACCTTCCTGCTAGCTCGGGGACCTTCTTCTCAGCCCGTGAGCACCTTTTGCTGTACAAATTGTAAATTTCACTTTTGTACCTGGCTGTGATATAATGTACATGTACCAGTATATCACGCTCTGTGATAACTTTATAATCCTTATGTTGGAATGTATATAGATATATGCCACGCACTTTCGTACTCTGATTTTTGTTTGTACTGATGCTTAGCGTATATACGTGAGGGTATTTCTGACCTGCGTATATACGTCGCAGTAGCGTCTCCGTACCCGCCGGATCGGGGCGTTACAGGTTGGTATCAGAGCCAGGCTCTCACACCTACAGTACAACCAAACCGCAAATTTATGGGATCTTAATTTGCAGTTGGAATACATGAGTTTCGGTTATACATATCAACAACAATATACAAAGTTATCCATTCCTTCTTGATATTTCTTCCCTTGATTCCTAAAGTCCATCTATCTTTTGCTTTCACTCCTCTTTCCAGACATCTTTTACCAACATAGATATGGATAGAAGGGCTGGACATAACAACTCCGGGCAGCCACAGGACGGACCCGTAGGGGAAATGCAGATATTCTAAGGGTTATCCAAAATATGGTGGAGAATCAACAAAGGCAGACCGAACTCCTTCGGCAAGGATTGATAGCAGCTCCTCAGGAACGAAGGCCGGGCAACGTGTCAGACTTTAGACGGTTGCAGCCGACAATATTTACAGGGGAGAGAGACCGCTAGATGCCGAGCAATGGCTAATCGACACCACAGATCTCTTGAAGGCAGCAAGGGTTCCAGAGGAAGATCAGGTGGAGGTCGCCAAGATCCAACTAAAGGATGTGGGTAGAAACTGGTGACTAGCTGAAGAAGCGAGACTGGATAAACCCATCACTTGGGACCAGTTCTCTAAGAGCTTTTATGATAGATTCTTCCCTACTACCGCTCAGAAGGAGATAGAAGAGCAATTCATCCGACTTCAACAATGGAATCGATCTGTTGATGAATATGCTGCCGAGTTCTTAAGGCTGAGTCGTTTTACTCCATATATGATAGCCGACGAAGAGAAACGGGCAAGCAGGTTTCAGCAGGGCGTACAAATGGATATTCAAGTCCTTTTGATTCCTCAACAGCTGAAAACATATTCCCAGGTCCTCACTGTAGCTCGAGAGGTGGAGCGAGGATTGGAGAAAAAGAATTTTGATCAGATGAGGAAACAGGCCATGAAGAGGCCATTTCAGCAATTAGGCAGAGGAGGTCCAGTCAGAGCTGCAAAAGCCCCAATGGTTAGAAGACCATTTCGATCAGCCCCTCTTCAAATAACTCAACCACTTCCTATATGTGCTTATTGCTAGAGGATAGGCCACACGCAGCAGGAGTGCCGTAGGGTAAATGGATTATGCCTAGCATGTGGATCTGGTGATCACACAATAGAAGGCTATCCCCATAAGAGAACTGGGATGATGAACTGAACCCTACCGGCACCTCTAGTAGCCATTGGACAGAGGAACCCAGGGCCGATGGTCGGAAGGGCCCCTCTCCCTCCACAACAACAGGTTTTTCTCCCAGCTCCAAGGGGAGGAAGAACAACAGCAGGTTGTGGAAGAGGACGGGCCTACAACTTGACAGCGGAAGAGACCCAAACTTCTGGAGAGGTGGTAACAGGTAAGATTATGGTGCACTCTAAACCTGTCTTAGCCCTCTTTGATTCTGAAGCTTCTCATTGTTACATATCAGATAGTTTCACTGCCTTACACTTTATACCTGTTGAATATTTAGACCACCAGTGGGAGATTAGTACTGGTAATGGGGTAGTCCTCTCTAATAGAATTTGTGTAGATGCCCGGTGGAACTATGTAACAGGACATTAGCAGTGGATATGCTCGTACTAGATACTAAAGGGCACGACGTAATCTTAGGCATGACTTGGCTCAGTAAATACCATGCGGTTATTGATTGTCGAAACAAGAAAGTTATTTTCAGAATACCACTTCAGCCTGAGTTCCAATTTGAAGGAGAACATAAACCTGCCAAGGAAAAACACAGATGATTGCTGCTGAGATACAGAAAAAGAGAGTACCAGTTTGGAATGAGTTTCCAGAAGTATTTAAGGAGATCTCAGGACTTCCACCCGATAGAGTAATTGAGTTCTCCATTGATATCATTCCGGGCACAGTCCCAATATCTAAAGCCCCATACATAATGGCACCCACTGAGTTAGAAGTTCTAAAGAGGCAGTTATAGGAATATTCTGACAAGGGATTGATTAGACCGAGTACTTCACCATGGGGAGTTCCGGTACTATTGGCCAATAAGAAAGATGGTGGTAAGCGGTTGTGTATAGACTACAGAGAATTAAACAAGGTTACCATCAAGAATAAGTATCCCTTATCAAGAATTGATGATCTTTTTGATCAACTTCATGGGGCCTGGGTGTTTTCAAAATTGGATTTACAATCAGGTTATCACCAACTAAAAGTGAAGAAAGAAGATATTCTGAAGACAGCATTCCGAACTCGCTATGGTCATTACGAATTTCTAGTCATGCCCTCGGAGTAACCAATGCCCCAGCCGTCTTTATGGATTTGATGAACCGAGTTTTCTCGCCATATTTGGACCAGTTTGTTGTGGTGTTCATCGACGATATCTTGATATATTCTAAAAACGACAGAGAGCATGCAGAACACTTGAGAATAGTGCTACAGACTCTCCGGCAGGAACAACTTTATGCTAAGCAAAGCAAGTGTGAGTTCTGGTTAGACCATATAGCTTTCTTGGGTCATGTAGTTTCAGAAGAAGGAATTTCAGTTGACCCTAATAAGATCCAGGCAGTAAAAGATTGGCCAATCCCAAGAACAGTAACAGAAATTAAAAGCTTTATTGGATTAGCCGGGTATTACAGGAGATTTGTCCAAGACTTTTCCAAAATCGCAGCCCCATTAACAAAGCTCACCAGAAAAGGGGAAAGGTATCAATGGTCAGAGGAATGTACTGCAGCATTTGAACAATTAAAGGAAAGACTAATTTCAGCTCCAATCTTGAAGACTCCCTCGGGAACAGGAGGGATGGTTATATATAGTGATGAATCCGGAAAGGCCTAGGATGTGTATTAATGCAGCATGGTCATGTCATAGCTTATGCATCTACGCAATTGAAACCACATGAGAGAAATTACCCAACCCATGACTTAGAACTGGCGGCGGTGATATTTGCGTTGAAGATCTGGAGACACTACCTTCTGGGGGACAAAGTATTAATCTATACCGATCGTAAGAGTCTTAAGTATATCTTCACGCAGAAAGAATTAAACATGAGGCAACGGCGGTGGCTTGAATTGATGGCCGACTATGACATAGACTTACAGTACCATCCTGGTAAGGACAATACAGTCCCAGATGCATTAAGCAGGAGACCAGAGAATAAAGTATTATTCCAACTTACTCAACAGAAGGAATTGCTTCGGGAAATCATAAAGTTGGACATAATGCTAATACAAGGAACTGATGAGTCAAGTCAGTTAATGACCTTTCTGATTCAACCGACCCTGATAAATGAAATTAAGGAAGCTCAAAAGGAAGACCCCAGATTACAGAAATTCAGGGCTCAAGTAGAAGCTGGATTAAGAACAGACATCCGTATTCATTCGGATGGTGCACTTTATTTTGGTAACAGAATCTGTATACCATAAGGGGAAGTCCGGCAGAAAGTTTTGGCAGAGGTACACAGTTCGGCTTATTCCATACACCCAGGAGGAAATAAAATGTATCAAGACTTGAAGCAGAAGTTTTGGTAGAATGCCATGAAGAGGGAGATAGCTCAGTATGTGGCAAAATGCTTGGTTTGTCAGCAAATAAAGGTAGAACATCAGAGAACAGCTGGACTTCTACAACCATTACCGATACCCGAATGGAAGTGGGAACATATCACCATGGATTTTGTTACAGCTCTACCCCGCAGTCCTAAGGGTAACAATGCAGTATGGGTAATCATTGATCGCCTCACAAAAGCAGCTCACTTCCTACCTTTCAGAGTGGGTCAGTCAACAGAAGTTCTTGCAGATAAATATATGAGAGAAATTGTTCGTCTGCATGGAGTTCCAGTTAGCATCGTGTCAGATAGAGACACGAGATTCCGATCACATTTCTGGGAAAGTCTCCAAGAAAATTTAAGAACTCATTTGAAATTTAGTACCTCATATCATCCCCAGACAGATGGACAATCTGAACGAACTATCCAAATCCTTGAAGACATGTTACAAGCCTGCATGGTAGAATTTAAAGGGTCATGGGAAGACTATATTCATCTAGTAGAATTCTCTTATAATAACAGCTATCAGGCCAGTATCAAGATGGCTCCATTTGAAGCATTATATGGCAGAAAATGCAGGTCGCCAATATGTTGGGATGAAGTCGGCGAAAGAAGACTTATGGGACCAGATATTCTAGTTCAGACAATAGATAAAGTCAGAATTATCAGAGATCATCTCCGGGCAGCACAGAGCCGACAGAAGAGTTGGGTAGACACTAATAGAAGACCGTTGGAATTCAGAACGGGTGTGTAGACTGTCTAAAAATTACTAAAAGACAAGCCATTAAAAAGCAGAATTCCAAGTTCTAGACGCAAAGCTAATTTTGGCCGCGTCTCAGCAGCACCAAGGCGCGAGGGTCGAAACCCGCGTCTCAGCCAACACTGCAGCACCAAGGCGCGAGGGTCGAAACCCGCGTCTCAGCCAACACTGCAGCACCAAGGCGCGAGGATAGAAACCCGCATCTCAGTTGTAACCGTCCCGATTTCGGGGCCAATCACGGCCCACTGATTAGGTAAGGATAGTGTGAAGTTTTTGCACAAGTATTATGTAAAAGAGGAAAGGTTTAGAGTCAACCTTAGGTGCTTGATCACTCCACAAATGTAGTTAATATGATTGATGTATCCTTTCCAATCTCCGTTATAGCATGGGCTATACCGGGTCGATTCTCAGAGAGAGCTCACGATGGAAGTTTTACAGTCCTTAGTGAAGAAAAGAAAACGAAGATTCTTCTTTGTATTTACACAAATGCAAGAAGCATGGAAAAGAAAATAAAAGAATTGGTGGATTTGTGCATAATGGAAAAGAAATCAAAAGAACTTTGGAAAGTGTATTGCTAAGAAAGAAAGCTATTGAAGAATTCTTAGAAGAAAACTTTGGATGAGAAAGGCCATGGCTAGCTAACTTTACCACTTCGCTAACTTACTAAGCTCAATGGTGATGCTTGATTGCCTCATGTTGATTCATTGGCAATAGAGATCACTTTGCTTGTTTGTTCAAGTACTTTACCGTTTGGAAGATGAGTGTTCCTTTAGGTCTTAGCTTGTAGCCTCGTGTTGATTCATTGGCTCTCAAGATAGATTTTCAATAATGAACTCTAGGAGTGACACTCAAGGGATGCTAAGGAAGAAGATACAACATTCAATTAACATTCAAGACATAACAACAAATTAGCTTGAAGTAAAGAAGTTGTTCTATAAGTAGCATATGTTTGGTGATCCATCTCCATGTTCCATCAAGGCTCTTGTTCTAGACAAGGCTCTAAATGAGGCACACATGAGTCATATGGAGTTTGAACAAGCATTTACCAAGTGAAAGCAACTCTACTTCCTTGGAAAGCAAAAGAAACTCTAACAATGCAAGTATAGAAATTAACAATCATCCAAAGAGATAGAAGTTAGCTAGGTAAGTTGTTACCTAGCCATGTAAGAGAGATTTAGCTATACATTGCACAAGGAACAAAACAACAATTCATGATGTAAAGCAATAGAAGTAAAGCAATAGAAATGCACTAGAAGTAAAACAAGAAAGTAAAGCAAAGTAAAGCAACGTACTAGAGATTGTAAAGAGAAGAATGAAGCTTTGATTAATCCTTGCTTACAAGTAATGTCACCTCCTTGCTTACAAGCTTTCAACAGCACTCTCTTTTCTCTCTTTGACAAAATCTCTAGGAGGAAGAAGTGGGAGACTAAAACCTAGAGAATACTAGAACAAAATACAAGACTCTCCCCTAATTTCTCCTCTCTCTTCTCTGCTCTCTTGTGCAAGCCCTGGTCCTGTATTTATAGGCCTCAGAGAGAAGCATCTAGAGCCCAGATCGTTGGAGAAAAATCCGGGCTCCAACCACCCTGTAACTGCCGCAGATACGCGGGAAAGCGCGGCAAAATCTTGGCCGTTCAGGCCAGATTTTCTGGTACAGGTTTGTTATGAGTTTGTTATCCACGTGGCCTTCTAGAAGATTGAGTTGGCGCGAGGATCTCTCCTGATTCTGGATTCAAACTTGGGCTCTTTTGGGCTTTGAATTAATCTCTTTAATTATTGCTAATTA
This sequence comes from Agave tequilana, assembly GCA_038442645.1. Taxonomy (NCBI): domain Eukaryota; kingdom Viridiplantae; phylum Streptophyta; class Magnoliopsida; order Asparagales; family Asparagaceae; genus Agave; species Agave tequilana. Next base: position 180,282 of record JAVJIF010004022.1, read on the forward strand.
AAGAGATTTTGGGCCTTTTTCTCTTTTAAGATGTGGACCTGCAAAAAATGGAGAGAAGATGATCAAGAATCATATATTTATTGACAATTTGCATGGTATGGAAGCGGTAAAATATGCAAATATGTATAACAATCACACCCCCATACCTAACTTTTGCTCGTCCTCAAGCAAAACAAGAAAAGAAAAAGAAAGAAAAAGAAAATCCTAACTAGTTTATTACACCACTTTCGTAGGTGACACGATTGCACTGAGCACGTGCAACAAGCCGTTAAACCTCTAGGTTACCCTAGAGGAGGAGTGTTGTCTCCTGAGGGTTTTCAGCGGATTGCACCCACAAAATCCATAAAGAAAAATAAAATGGTTAGTGAAAATTTTGATCCATGTTTTAAAGATTCTCCCCTAAGTTATAGGTTTCAGGTTACTCTAAAATTGTCATTCCTCTTATAAGCGTCTATTTGGAGTTTTGTTTTCAATTTAGGTTAAGATTTTTAGGAAAAAGATCAAAAACCGGATTTTGCATCCATCCTAGGATATATACATCTATAAATATGTAGGATCTTTCTTAGACTAAGTTCATTTATTTACTAATATATATAATATTTTTTCTTTCTTTTTTTTTCTTTTTTTTTATATATATACAATTTTTATTTATTTATATTTCCTTAGCATCCTTAGGCTTTCTAGTTTACCGTTGTAGCGAGTCTCTTACCGATGACTCCCAAACCAGATGGTCTTAGGGAACCAGATGAGAAAACATCCCTCAGGTTCGATGACTCAAATAAACTAGGCCACGAAGGAATTTAAGGACTTAACCACCTTTAGGCGTGATCGGCAATGCTTCTTGAGGCACAGCTAACCAGCTTAGTTAGTGGCTAAGTATTTATTATTTATTTATGTACATCTCTTTTTTTTTCTTTTTTATATTTTTTTTATTATATATATATGTAAATAAAATCACAAAGTCTTTGATTAATCCTTCAATATGTTAATGTATATATCCTAAAGAAAGAATTAAAATCTAGTAATTTTTCTAATCCTTTATTACTTAACCTAAAAATCTAACAAAACTCCGCTTTCGACTTATAATTCGAAATCTTAGTTTAGAGCTTCCTTAATCCCTAAAGTTAAGTTTGATTCTTTAGACATGGATCAAGAATTTCCTCTTTTTTTTTTTCTAAAAGAAAATAAAATCTAACAAGAAAATAGAAAATTTACAAAGAAAGGTAAAATCTAAAAAATAAAAACCTAAAAAGAAACTGAAAATCCTAAAAATAAAAATAAAAGGCCTAAAAAGAAAATGAAAAATCCTATGTTAGCATCTACCCCCCCATACCTATCTCATGCATTGTCCCCAATGTATGCAAGATGAAATGATGCATGAAATAGGTAAAGGATAAATATCACCCTCTTTGTCGCTTTGGACCAGCAGTGGTGCTAGGTCCAGCAGACTGTGAACGTCTCAAAGCTGCCTCCATACTGTCTAACCTAGAGGATTGCTCCTCTACCTTCTTTCTAAGACGAACCTGCCCCCTAAAGATTTTCTTCATGCCCTTCCAGATGGTGGACATGAAGGCTCGAGATTCAGATGGGGGGTCCTGCCTCCAAAATTGTGGCTCATCTATTTCCTCTAAGCTTTCCGTCGAAGAAGACTCCACCGGAATATCTTCGGGTTGGACAGTAGGAGTCCAAACCGCATGCAAGCAACCATTATAAGAACTGGTGGGTCTTTCTGCGATAACAAACACTCGGTCAAAGGTATCAAACACATCGGCTGGTATGAAATGTTTACACAGACGTGTAATCAAGACTGGATGGAAATGCTTGGCACCCCGAGTGCGGGAGGAATTAGCAATGATCGCGTGAAAAATGGCCTTATTCAAACAAACCGTGTGTTGTCGAGTCATTAGATCATGAATAATTTGTAACACTGGTCTGTTAAAGGATGTGACATGTTCAAGCCCTAAAATGTTGCGTTGGATCCAACGTCCCACGCAGTACACATTTCTAAAGGTCGTGTTGGCTTTGAGCCCACGATCCTGCTCTATGCAACGAGCACCCATGATTGTCATATAGTCTATCAATGGCAAAGGGTTGCTATGACGGGGGTGACTTGGGACATGAGTAATTTCCTCAAGAAGAGGAATTGTGACGACGATGTCCCCTAATGGCATATGGACAGCAAATTGGTATGTCTCATAACTCATAGATGCATAATCAAGTGCATTATAGAATGTAGAGACTAGTTCAGGGCAGTAATACGCATCAGTTTCATTGATATCGTAAACCAAAGAATACCAATTCCATGCACGCAAGCGATCAACAAATATGTGCCCATACCCCCCATGATCATGCAGAATTTTTGAAAAGTCTTTCTCTACAAACACATTTGGAGCCATGTGCAATAATGAAAATTAAAGAAATGGATTTAGAGATAAAAGATCAAACCACCCCCGGAGTTCGTGGGGGGAATCCAAAGGCAGATGTGCAGAAGGCACCAGAGACAGATTCTGGAAGAATGAGTACTGTAGATGCTACAAGATGAAGAAATCGACTGGCCAGAATTTTGCAGATCTCCAGATGTGGCAAGAGAGCAGCAGATCTGCGGCTGGATTGAGGAAAATGCGGCAAAATGAGGGTTCCAGGGAAGCAGAAAATTTCTGAGAGGTCGGCTCTGGAAGGAAGAGGCAGATCTGAGAGGGATTTGCGTTTTAGGGAGGAGGGGTAGGTGAAGAGAGTATTTATAGGAGGGAAAGAAAAGAAGAGTTCCAATAATAGCCCTAGGTCAAAAGTGTATTTACAACCCTAGGAAAAGGAATAGAAAAATGAATGGAATCCTAGGGAAGATAGAATCCTAGGAATTTGAAATTCTTTTAAACACAAAATTCCCTCATTTTTTTTCTTTTTTTTATATTTATTTACAAAAAATGATCCCAAAATGATATGCAGGGAAAATTCGGGAAACTGTACATATGGAATGGTCACAAATAAACTGGGTCGCAAAGACCCAATTCATGAACTTCTTGTGACATGAATTCAGTGGTAAGGAATGGCTTTAAACGTTGACCGTTCACAGTGAATTTGTTGCCATTATTTGGGTCAAGAATCTCGATTGCACCGTGTGGGAAGACATTTTGAACAATGAATGGCCCTGACCACCTGGTTCTCAATTTACCAGGAAAAAGGTGGAGTCGTGAATTGTACAACAGAACCTTTTGTCCAGGACAAAAATTTTTCTGTGAATGGATCTATCATGAAAAAGTTTGGTTCTGTGTTTGGTGATCCGAGCATTGTCATATACCTCGTTTCTTAGCTCTTCTAACTCGGATATCTGCAACTTCCTTAAAGCACCGGCTGTATCCAAATTCAAGTTCAGCTGCTTTAAAGCCCACATAGCTCGGTGTTCTAACTCCACAGGCAAGTGACAAGGTTTTCCAAATACGACTCGATATGGAGACATACCGAGGACAGTCTTGTAAGCGGTCCTGTATGCCCATAAAGCATCAGTGAGTTTGATGGACCAGTCTTTACGGTTCTGTCCAACGGTTTTCTCCAAGATGAGTTTTATTTGTCTATTCGTGACTTCTACTTGCCCGTTGGTTTGAGGATGGTATGCCGTGGATAATTTGTGAGAAATAGAATATTTGCGCATTAGGGCTTCAAAAGCCCGATTGCAGAAATGACTCCCATTATCACTTATTATCGCACGGGGGGCTCCGAAGCGAGAGATGATGTAGTCTCGTAAAAACTTGATAACAACTTGGTTGTCATTTGTCCTTGTTGGAATTGCTTCAGCCCATTTCGAAACATAATCTACGGCTACCAAAATGTATTGGTTACCATAGGACAGAGGAAAGGGTCCCATAAAGTCGATGCCCCAGAGGTCAAAATTTTGACTTCTAAGATGGGTGTGAGGGGCATCATGTCTCTCTGTGTAATTCTACCCGTCATTTGACACCTATCACAGAGCTTGCAGAAAGTGTATGCATCTTTAAAGAGAGTGGGCCAGTAAAATCCACTCTGAAGTACTTTCTCAGCAGTTTTTTGTGGACCAAAATGTCCACCGCAAGCTAACTTGTGACAAAATGTCAAAACACTCTGATGTTCATCCTCAGGAAGGCACCTACGTATTATCTGGTCAGGACAATATTTGAATAAATACGGTTCATCCCAAAAGAAGAACCGCATTTGACGCATGAAACGATGTTTTTCCTGGCCTGACCAATGAGAAGGTATTTGCCTGGTAGCAAGGTAATTCACTATGTCAGCATACCAAGGCTCTCCACACATCACAAAAATGTGTTCGTCAGGAAAATCGTCATTAATCGGTATTCTCTCCTTAGGTGCATTTAGGATTCTCGACAAGTGATCAGCTACCACATTCTCAACGCCCTTTTTATCTTTAATCTCCAGATCAAACTCTTGCAAAAGAAGTATCCATCGAATAAGTCTTGCCTTAAGCACCCTTCTTTTGCATTAAATACTTTAGGGCGGAGTGATCAGTGAAAATTATCGTCCTGGACCCTAGCAGATATTGGCGAAATTTTTCCAACGCAAAAAACAACCGCTAAAAATTCCTTTTCAGTAGTTGTATAATTGAGTTGGGCATCATTCAGCGTTCTGCTAGCATAATAGATTACGTGTTGCCTAGTATCAATACGCTGCCCTAAAACAGCGCCTATAGCAAAGTCCGAGGCATCACACATAATCTCAAAAGGCTTGGTCCAATCTGGTGCAGAAATGATCGGTGCTGAGACAAGTCTACTCTTAAGCTCCTTCCATGATTTTTGACATTCCTCATCAAATATAAAGGGTACATCCTTTCCTAACTGATTTGTTAAAGGTCTTGCAATATTGCTAAACCCTTGAATAAATCGTCTATAGAAGCCGGCGTGCCCTAAAAATGACCTAATGTCCTTTAAGCATGTTGGTTCAGTGAGCTTCGTTATGACTTCCACTTTAGACTTGTCCACCTCAATTCCTATACGTGAAACCTTGTGCCCAAGAACGATTCCTTGCTTGACCATAAAGTGACACTTTTCCCAGTTAAGTGTCAAATTTTTCTCCATACATCGTTGTAAAACCAGCTTCAAATGGTACAAGCATTGCTCAAAGGAATCCCCATAAATCGAAAAATCATCCATGAAAATTTCCAGAAATTTCTCCACCATGTCTGAAAAAAGGCTCAGCATGCAACGTTGAAATGTTGCGGGAGCATTGCATAGGCCGAAGGGCATCCTTCGGTATGCAAATGTTCCAAAAGGACAGGTGAAGGTAGTTTTGTCTTGGTCTTCGGGAGCGATTGGATTTGATTATATCCTGAATATCCATCCAGGAAACAATAGTACTCATGTCCCGCCAATCTTTCAAGCATTTGATCAATGAATGGAAGAGGAAAGCGGTCTTTACGTGTGGCAGTGTTCAACTTTCTGTAATCAATACAAACTCGAATCTTCGTTGGAAGACGTGTTTGTATCAATTCTTTATTCTCATTTTCCACCACAATAAATCCAGCTTTCTTAGGCACAGCGTGAACTGGACTAACCCACTGACTATCGGATATGGGATAGATAATCCCATTGTCTAATAGTTTCAAGATCTCAGATCTAACAGCTTCCTGCATTATTAGGTTCAGTCTACGTTGTGGGTCTCGTTTTGGCTTGGCATCTTCCGTTAAATGAATCCTATGTTGAACTATGGAAGGACTAATCCCCTTGATATCAGCCATGGTCCAACCAATGGCTTCTCTATTTTCCCTTAACACAGTCAGAAGGTCCTCTTCTTGTTGTTTAGTTAGATTGGATGCAATGATTACAGGAAAGGATTCCTTCTCATCCAAGTACTTGTACTTGAGATGGTCGGGAAGAACCTTAAGATCAGAAGAAGGGACAGGCTCTATCACTGGTTGTTCATGGTGCAAGGGAAGAATAGGGATGGAATTAGTGGTCCTTTCAACATTTGATTCAACAATTTGATCAAGGTTGAAGTCATCAGACTCCAACTCAAATTCCTCTTCAGACTCATACTCCACCTCCTCAACATGTTCACTAGTTAAACCCTCAATCAAGTTCACTTCGAAAGAATCATTGTCCAGATCCCTAGGCTGCTTCCCCAGATGGAAGACATTCACCTCCTTTGTCATATCTCCGAAAGTTAGCCGCATTGAGCCATTTCTACAGTTGATGATCGCATTTGCGGTGGCTAAGAAAGGACGTCCGAGAATGACAGGTGTTTGTACTCTGTGATTTTGGATGGGTTGTGTTTCAAGAACGACAAAGTCTACGGGGTAAATGAATTCCCCGACCCGTATTAAAACATCTGTAATCTCCCCTTGGAAATCTTTACAGAGCGGTCAGCCAACTGTATCGTCATTTGGGTCGGGCGAAGGTTGCCTAACCCTAACTGCTGATACACGGAAAAGGGGAGAAGATTGATGCTCGCGCCCAAGTCAAGCAAAGCCCTATTTATGGTGGTCTGCCCTATGATGCAAGAAATGGTTGGGCTCCCTGGGTCTTTGTATTTCACAGGGATCGGACCATTGAGCAGTTCACTTATGTTGGAAGCCAAGAAGACTTTTTTAGGGACATTTGCTTTTCTCTTTTTGGTACACATTTCTTTTAGAAATTTGGCGTAGGATGGGACTTGTTGTATGGCATCAAGGAGAGGGACATTGATTTGTACTTGGTTGAATATCTCTCTTATCTTCTCCATGTGAACATTCATCTTATGATTTGTAAGCCTATTTGGGAAGGGAACAACAGGCTTATATACTTGCTCATCAACTTTTTCTTTTCCTTTTGACTGGGAAGTGGATGGTTGTGTGCTTGAAGAAGGATTGTCTTGAATCGGTTGGATTGGAACAGAAGGTGGTGGTATTGGCACAGATTTGGGTGGCTGATTTGAAACCTTATTATCTACATGCTTTCCAGACCTAAGGATTTGAATAGCTTGGCATTGGCTGGGGCTCAAATCTTCAACTTCGTGCAGGGGAAAATGGGTTTTGGGATTTGGCACAGGTTGGCTAGGTAGCATTCCTTTTTGTCTTTCAGCCAGAGAATTAGCCAACTGCCCTATCTGGATTTGCAATTTGTTCATGTCCTGCTGCTGATTGTTCATCATTGAAGCTTGGGTCTTAGATAAGGTCTCTATCATTTTCTCCAAATCAGAAAGTCTCTTGTCTGAAGGTTTGGTGGTGGATGATGCTGATACTGGGGCTGAAAATTTGCTTGGTAAGGCACAGGATTCTGATATGACTGGAATCTTGGTGGACTTTGGTATGAATGGACATTTGGTGGGTTCTGGTGGTAAGTCGGTGGATGAGACTGAGCAGGGTATTGTTGTGGAAATGGTTGCCTCGGCTGCTCAGGACCAGACTGACTCCAAGAAAAGTTTGGATGGTTTCTCCACCCCGGATTATATGTCTTGGAGTAAGGATTGTAAGTGGGTCTGGTATATGCGGCATTCGTACTCTCCTGAAACATTTGAGTTTGATATACTGGACACTCCTCAAACAGATGATTCAGATCATGGCAATAGGTACAACCCGGATTTACCACAGATGATGGGTTGACCTGATTAACAGTAGAATTTTCCCTAGACTCTAGCAACTTAATCCTCTTCATTAATTGGGTTATTTAGCTTCTGCAGCTATTGAGGATTCTATGGAGTGTAAACCTGTTCTGGAAGTTGTGGGTGTGGGTTTCTCAGTACATGACTCCCATTGGACTGTCTTTTCAGCTAAAGCCTCAAAAAGATCCCAACCCTGATCTTCATCCTTCTTTAAGAATTCCCTTGGCACATAGTTTCAAGGAGTGTCTTAGTATGATAATCAAGCCCATCATAGATAATTTGGCACTGGCGCCATTTTTCTATACCGTGATGGGGACACAGGGCTATTAGGTCTTTAAAACGCTCAAAGTACTTCCAGAATGGTTCATTGGCTTCTTGTTTGAATTGCATTATATTTTTCCTCATAAGGGCTGTCTTATGGATAGGATAAAACTTTTAAGAAAGACCTTAACGAAATCATCCCATGAAGAAATTGAGCTGACTGGGAGATTATAAAGCCACTTCTTAGCAATATCCTTAAGTGCGAAAGGTATAAACCTAAGCCTGACAGCATCCTCGGTTAACTGAGAAATTCTCATCATAAGGTATACTTCTTCAAACTCTCGGATGAAGAAGTACGCATCCTCAGATTCTAAGCCATGGAATCGTGGAAGAGTGTTTATGAACTGCGACTTTAACTCAAAGTTATTTCCATTTGTGGTTGGGAGGAGAATGCAAGATGGAAGTGATGTGCGAATCGGGTAGAACTTATATCTTGCAATGACACGTTGTTGGTCATGATTGGAATTGTGTCGAGTGGAGATGTATGTGCTAGTGTAGTCACAAGCCTAGCAGAATTCGGATCTCGATACCACTCTTGCATACAAAATTACACAATCAACGTGCACCGATCACACAGCGAAAAAATGAAAAATAACAAATAAGAAAAAAGAAAAATCAATCCAAGCTATCTAGGGCTCCTGGACCTAGACGACTCCTAACTGATTAGATCGTCCACAGGAGGTTTAGTGTAGACTCTGACTATAAGCAAATCAGCCAGGGAAGGGCAAGGTTGGTGGGAGGTTTTCCGTCAGAGACGTTCCTTAATTAAGTAACCAGCAACCTTCCGGCTTTCGGCCCTCAATCCCTTTCCTAGACACTGATTTTACAAAAGTCAATTTCCAACACTTTTCCCCTTAGGATAATCTCCTAAGTGAGTCCGGATGTCCCTAGGGCCAGCGTCTAGCAGTTTTTATTTAGAAGCTTAGGATTGTGAGTGCTTGGGAAAATGATTTGTGGGCTAAGGAAAGGGTGATAAAATCCCCACCTTATCTTTTTTATGGGTAATGCCCTTAGAATTGATTTGTGCAAGTGTACGATGTAAACAAACAACGTTCACTCAAAGCGTAATTAAATCAAAAAAAAAGAGTGAGTCCTAGTCAATATGCGATGCGTACGTACCTTGTCTCCAGCACTCTTCAACAGTAAAAGTAAAGAAATTGAAAGACACGTGCCTAGAGATGCAAATGTCTAAACAATTTTTAACTTTGCAACAAATTTTTTACTGTTGATTATTAGCAGATATAAGATGAAGCATACAAGATTAATTATTGCAGCAGCTGTATTTTGCAGAGCAAGCAACCCTGCAGAAATTAGGTCAGTAGTTAACTCTTCCTTGCCGCAATTCTGCGGCAAAAGCCGTGAATCTGCGGCAATTCAGAGGACTTTTGGTTTCTGCTTTCGAGAGCAGAAGCCCAGAGCCACTTATATGTTTCTGCAATGCAAATTTTCCTGTTTTCTTCACCTGTAACCTGCAACAGAGAAGAAGATTCGTTTAGTTTCTCACTTGAAATCAAAAACCATTGCTCTCCCCGGCAACGGCGCCAAAAATTTGATTAGGTAAGGATAGTGTGAAGTTTTTGCACAAGTATTATGTAAAAGAGGAAAGGTTTAGAGTCAACCTTAGGTGCTTGATCACTCCACAATATAGTTAATATGATTGATGTATCCTTTCCAATCTCTGTTATAGCATGGGCTATACCGGGTCGATTCTCAGGGAGAGCTCACGATGGAAGTTTTACGGTCCTTAGTGAAGAAAAGAAAACGAAGATTCTTCTTTGTATTTACACAAATGCAAGAAGCATGGAAAAGAAAATGAAAGAATTGGTGGATTTGTGCATAATGGAAAAGAAATCAAAAGAACTTTGAAAAATGTATTACTAAGAAAGAAAGCTATTGAAGAATTCTTGGAAGAAAACTTTGGATGAGAAAGGCCATGGCTAGCTAACTTTACCACTTCGCTAACTTACTAAGCTCAATGGTGATGCTTGATTGCCTCATGTTGATTCATTGGCAATAGAGATCACTTTGCTTGTTTGTTCAAGTACTTTACCGTTTGGAAGATGGGTGTTCCTTTAGGTCTTAGCTTGTAGCCTCGTGTTGATTCATTGGCTCTCAAGATAGATTTTCAATAATGAACTCTAGGAGTGACACTCAAGGGATGCTAAGAAAGAAGATACAACATTCAATTAACATTCAAGACATAACAACAAATTAGCTTGAAGTAAAGAAGTTGTTCTACAAGTAGCATATGTTTGGTGATCCATCTCCATGTTCCATCAAGGCTCTTGTTCTAGACAAGGCTCTAAATGAGGCACACATGAGTCATATGGAGTTTGAACAAGCATTTACCAAGTGAAAGTAACTCTACTTCCTTGGAAAGTAAAAGAAACTCTAACAATGCAAGTATAGAAATTAGCAATCATCCAAAGAGATAGAAGTTAGCTAGGTAAGTTGTTAGCTAGCCATGTAAGAGAGATTTAGCTATACATTGCACAAGGAACAAAACAACAATTCATGATGTAAAGCAATAGAAATGCACTAGAAGTAAAACAAGAAAGTAAAGCAAAGTAAAGCAACGTACTAGAGATTGTAAAGAGAAGAATGAAGATTTGATTAATCCTTGCTTACAAGTAATGTCACCTCCTTGCTTACAAGCTTTCAACAGCACTCTCTTTTCTCTCTTTGACAAAATCTCTAGGAGGAAGAAGAGGGAGACTAAAACCTAGAGAATACTAGAACAAAATACAAGACTCTCCCCTAATTTCTCCTCTCTCTTCTCTGCTCTCTTGTGCAAGCCCTGGTCCTGTATTTATAGGCCTCAGAGAGAAGCATCTAGAGCCCAGATCGTTGGAGAAAAATCCGGGCTCCAACCACCATGTAACTGTCGCAGATACGCGGGAAAGCGCGGCAAAATCTTGGCCGTTCAGGCCAGATTTTCTGGTACAGGTTTGTTATGAGTTTGTTATCCACGTGGCCTTCTAGAAGATTGAGTTGGCGCGAGGATCTCTCCTGATTCTGGATTCAAACTTGGGCTCTTTTGGGCTTTGAATTAATCTCTTTAATTATTGCTAATTAAAGAGATTTCGGGCCTTTTTCTCTTTTAAGATGTGGACCTGCAAAAAATGGAGAGAAGATGATCAAGAATCATATTTTTATTGACAATTTGCATGGTATGAAAGCGGTAAAATATGCAAATATGTATAACAATCACCCACCTAACGGGGAATGTTAGCCCCCATTATGAAGTGTTTTTAGGAGGCACGTACGCCCCTGAAACCCCTATAAATAGCCCCGTCGCTATGAAGAAGGGGTCAGATTTTTTTGGGAGAAAGAGCTCTGAGAGAAAAGAGAGAGAGTTCAACCCTTCAGAAAACTTGTTGTGGTCAAGTTAGCCTTTGCCGACAACCTCTTTGAGAGTTTTGGTCGACATAGCTGTGTTACTCCGTCAACCACCCGAAGAGAAGAGCCCCGGAAGATCTCAACGTTCACCCGGTCAATGGAGAACAAGATTCACTCTCCACCGCCACTTGAAGAACCCAGCCTTAAACAAAGGTAGGATTCAAGACTCAACATCCTCCCTCCCTTGTAATAGGAAGACCGATCTGTTGTAATTTTCTATCCAATCAAAAGAATTTTACAATCGAATCCTCTTTTTCCGACGCGTACAAGAGATGGCGACTCTGCTGGGGTCCTCATTTGTTACTGATGAACAAATCGTGGCGCAAGGTGACGTCCTCTATAAGGGGAAGATGGTCGAATCGCTTGTCGTCGAGTTCGACCAGGCAAAGTATGAAGAATTTCTCTCTTCCGGCTCCAATAGCCCAAAGACCCGCGCTGTCGCAGGGTCTCTACGGGGACTTGCCCCGAAACCCGCTCTGAGACTCTCTCAGGCGCGGCTGCTGTGAAGGGTGTCGCGGCCAACTGCGCCAAGCGTGACACACGCGCCAACGTCTATCAGGAGACCCGCGTGACCTCAGGCGCAGCTACTGTAAAGGATGTCGCGGCCAACCGCGCCATACGAGATACACGCGCCAACGTCTCTCAGGAGACCCGCGTGGTTAAGCCCTTTGGTATTCAGCCAGTTCATCCTCTCCCTCAGCACCAAGCCGTCGTAGGTTTCTCTCTACCTCCGTGACGCAACCGAAACGCTGAGCGCCGACAGAGGAGGCGTGCGCGTCAGCTGCAAGCTGGAACTTCTGATCGTCCAACTGAGGCAGGTCGCAAGGTTCAAACTGGCGTCTCAGTTACGCTGCATCCAGCACGCGAAGTACGCATTTGGCGGCCCAAATGCGAGACTCCCGAAATTAGTTCCTCTGAAGCCCCACTCCACAGACGCCAAGGCGAAGCCTGCGCGCCTTGTCGATCACAAGAAGCGCGCGCCCTTAGGCGTAGGGCCCAGCAGCCCACTCTCTCTCAAGCGCACTGCCCCGACTCACCAAGCAGCAACGCGACAGCCACGTCTCTTCTCAGCAGAGACGCCAGACACGCGTCCTAAAGCTGCGACGCGAGAACCGCGTCTCTGAATCCTGCGTCCAAGCTGCACAGCGCAAGGATGCTTCCCGCCCTCGAAGTTGCGAGGCTAATCTCTTCGATCCTCTTCCCATGGATCTAAGGGATTACTTGACGAAGAAAAGAAGTGCTAATCAAATCACTTCATCATGTTACTGCCAACGGCTCATCTCTATGCTCTCGGAGTGCCGTTGTGATTCAGGCGTGAACCAGCAGTCTTTAGTTAGACAGCTGACCTTGATTCCCCCATCAGCCAAAAGAAGACGCTCTCACAGGCGGAGGATCTTCTTTGACACTGAATATCCTGAGCTCACTGCTAACATGGCGAGCAGGAGCAGGGGAAAACAACCTGCAGCCAGTTCTGAGGATGAATCTGACTCTGAACCGGAAGGAGTGTACCGACACACTCGCACCCGGACCGGGGCCATTCCCCCGATCAACTACAATGCCCTAGCCCGTGGCATTGAGATTAACGACTCGCACTCTGCCATTGCAGAGTCGCAGGCTTCAAACTCTTCTATAGAGAAAGAGGCCTTCACATACATGACGAGCACTCCTGAGGAGACCGCCAGGCGCTTGGAGCAGCAAGCCCAGGCCCAGAAGGAATAACTCGAGATGATTCGTGCTCAGCAAGAATCTATCGACTCCCTCAAGCAGATGCTCGCACAGTTGCTCGAAGACAAGAGGAAGTCAACCAACAGAGCCTCCTCTAAGACGTCTAAGGGCAAACGAAAAGAGGGAGAAAGCTCATCCTCCGAACATTCCAAGAAGAAAGAGCAATCTACTTCTGCCTCGTCTAAATCCTTGTCACAGGAAAAGGACGACCGAGAACAAGGAAAAGTTCATTTTAAGAGAATGAACCAGTTGGAGCAACGTCTTGAGGCCCTTACCAACCGGAAAGGCCTCCAAGAAGCTGGAGTGGTCCGACCTTATCCGGCCGAGTGGGACCTGGTTCTGTACCCTTCCAAGTTCAAGGCTCCAACCCTCCAAGCATTCGATGGGAAGGGTCACCCAACCAACATATCTACTACTTTAAATCTCAAACAGGAAATGTAGTAGATAATGATGCTATCTTGGCGCGCTTATTCATTGGCACCCTGAAAGGGCTCGCCTTTGAATAGTTCATGAAGCTTCCAGAAGGCTCCATCAAGAACTAGGGTGATTTGGAGAAGCTTTTCTTAACACGCTTCTTCGAAGATGACTCGGAAGTCACAATGCCCACCCTTTTGGCTACTAAACAGCGAAAGGGAGAGTCCGTCAAATCTTTCGTAGAAAGATTTCAGAAAGTGGCACTCCGATGTCCGAGCGGTATGACCCAGGTTACCCTGGTGGAAACATGCCGCCACCATCTCCAAACCTCACTCCTTGCTCAAATAGGAGTCGCTGAAAGCCGCACCTGGAAGCAATTAGTCCAAAAAGGTGAACAGGCTGAGGAGATTGTCGCCCGCGTCAGAGCAAAAGAAGGTAAGCCCAGACCAGAGAGGTCAACGAGGCGTGCGCCAGACACATCCCTCCAAGCCAAAAGGAAGGATAACTTGACAGCAGAGACCAAATCCCCTGTCAAACCTCAACCGGTCAAGGGAAGTGGCTCTTCAAGCCAACCACGGGCCAACAAGCAGTATTCCTTCAAGGATGAACATGTCGACTCGCTCTTCAAATTACTCAACAAGAGCAATCGACTGAAGCTTCCTAAAGCTAGACGCCCCGAGGAAGTCGGTAAAACTGATAATCCCAGCTACTGCATGTATCACAGGATGTTGGGACACCCCACCAAGAGCTGTTATGTCTTCAAGGACATCCTTCAGGGTCTGATTGACACGGAGGTATTAAAACTCCGCCCAGAGCAGAAGAAGGTGGCGGCCAATATGACGTCATTCCTCCAGTTTGGAAGGCAACCTCCAACACCTTCTGGAGTAGTCCCTATCCAAAGAGGAGAGCTGAGAATGGTCAACACAGACCCTCACCAACAGCAAGAGAAGGGCCTGGTACCCGTTTTCACACCTCAGGGAGAGATCATGTGGGTCCATCCCGACCTTGTGGATGGCCAGCAATGGACCACTGTGACCAGCAGGAAGTCCAAAGGCAAAGTAAAGGCTTCATCTTGTAACGTGGTGTGTGCCTCTCCTCGAGAAGCGGAAACTGATATTCCCTCGCTAACCGACTCAGAAGAGGAGACAATAGTTCTGGCAGCAGAACCCAGTCGGCTGGTGGCAGAAACCCATTCGGGGCAGCCATATTTGAAAAAGTATGACGAAACGGCGGTAACTCCTCCAAGACCCGCTGCAGAGCCATCCAAGCCCTCCACGAAGCAACCCGGGGAGAAACAGAAAGAACTTCGATTTTCTCGAGTTCTTTCAAAAGACATAGCGGAAGGATCCACAGAACCTTACCGCTTTGATGTCCTGGCTCAATTAGCCAACATCCCGGCGCGGATTACTCTTTATGAGCTCCTCAGGCTATCAAAGTCGACCAGAGAGGCTCTACAAGAAGCTCTGGCCAATGCTGAGGTCTTCATGACCCAACTACCAAAGGAGGAAGATGTAGAGGATTGCCTCCACGCCTCCCAAAATATTCCCTGCATCAACTTCACGGCAGATGATATGCAAGTCAAAGGGAAGCATGATCGACCCCTTTACTTCGCAGGATATATTGGATCATCTGAGGTGAACCGCATTCAGGTAGATCCCGGGTCTGCATTGAGCATTATGCCTCGCAGGGTCATGCAACATCTCGGGATTCCTACTCACCGTTTGAGCCCTACCCAGACGACCATTTATGGGTTCAATGCCAATAGTACCCGTCCAATGAGGAAGGTCAAGCTCAAATGCCAGATCGGAGATCTGAAGTCGGAAGTGACATGCTACGTCATCGACGCTGACACTTCCTACAATCTACTGCTGGGAAGACCCTAGATTCATCGCAATTCTATCGTTCCCTCTACCCTCCACCAGGTCATGAAATACATTGACGGGAGTGGAAAGGTGCGAACGTTGATTGCCGAAAGGCATCCGTTCAAGGGAGTCGAGAATTATTTCACAGATTCCCTCCTGTACCAAGACTCTGTGGAAGCAGATGAAATCCCATAACTAGAGGAACCAAACTCTGGCAATGAAGCTGACACGAGCTGGAGGAAGATGAGTGTGTGTGGGAGCTAGATCCACCTGTAACGGGCATTAATAGGTCCGATGTTGATAATACCTCCGCCGATGATGCAGGTGGATGGTATATTAATGAAGATTTAGATCTGGCGTATTTTTCTGTGTTTGCTTCTGATTCAATGCCGTCAGACACTAGTACCGACGTGGATGATGATCTCTGGTCGACAATGGATGCTTTGACATCATTGCATGTACCGATGAAATCGTCCTTCGGAACGTGTCGAAATGTCGGCGATGCGCAACAATCAATATTCATGGTTCCAGCGAGAAGGAAAGGCCAAAGACCAATTCTTTTCGGACGAATTGAATCCGAACCAATGACTCATGAAGAATCAAAAAGCGAGCAGGAATCCCCTCAGTTCGGTCATTATGAGCCAAAGGCACTCAGAATGATGAAAACATGGAGTATGACCTAACCAGCAGACGCGGGTTAAACTTCGGCAAAGGAAGGAGAACGCTACTTCGATCCTTTGTACCGTTGTGTCGAAAGGGAAAGCACCTGATTATTATCATCAGACTCGCAGGGGGTTGGGCTATGTGTCAACTCCGATCCCATCAGCCTCTGACTCTGAAGAGACATTGGGCCATGATTACTCATCGGGCACGTCCTCGTGGGAGTCAGATGCTAGTGTCGGCAACATCTTCAGAGAACTTTCAGTGAATATGGTTTCAACAAGCCACCTGAAAGACGGAGATGAACAAATGATCCAGTCTGATACGGATCCTTGGATCAAACATTTAAATACTCTCTGGGATACCCGCTTTGAACAGCGAGAGCCACCAACAGAAGACAAGATTGTTCAGATCAATCTGGGGGATGAGGCTAATCCTAAGCCCATCTTCATAAGTGACGGCCTGTCACCTTCGGAGAAAAGGGATCTAATATCTCTTGTACAAGAGTATATAGACGTCTTCCCTGGAATTACGAAGACATGCCCGGACTTGATCCTCAAGTGGCTATGCACCGCCTCAACATCAATTCGGACGTCAAGCCTGTCAAACAACAACAGCGACGATTCCGCCCAGAGATAATGGAAGCGATTCAATCAGAAGTCAGAAAGTTTATAGATTCTGGCTTCATCAGGGAAGAACAACATCCCGACTGGGTAGCCAACATCGTCCCCGTTGCCAAAAAGAACGGAAAGATCCGAATCTGCATCGATTTTCGCGATCTGAACGAGGGCCTATCCCAAGGATGAATTCTCACTGCCAATCACAGATGTCATGATTGACAATACATGTGGATTCGAACGAATGTCCTTCATGGACGGATTCTCAGGATATAATCAAATCAAAATGTATCCTGATGACGAAAAGCATACCTCCTTCAGAACACCACTAGGGGTCTACTGCTACACCGTCATGCCCTTCGGACTGAAGAACGCAGGGGCAACATATCAAAGGGCCATGAATGCCATTTTCCACGAACACATGCGCAAAACGGTGGAATGCTATGTTGACGACATCGCAGTAAAAAGCCACACTAAGGATGATCATATAACTGATCTAAAAGTTGTCTTCGACATCATGCGGGCCCATCAATTGAAGATGAACCCCGCCAAATCCTTCCTGGGGGTGGCCAGTGGAAAATTCCTCGGGTTCGTCGTAACCTCTACAGGAATTCATTTGGACCCAGAAAAGGTTCGCGCTATCCAGGAGATGAGACCTCCGAGAAACCTTAAGAAGCTCAGGGGATTGCAAGGACGATTGGCGTACATCCGCAGGTTTATCTCAAATCTCTCCGGAAGATGCCAACCCTTCGCTAAACTAATGAAGAAGGGTGTTTCGTTCATTTGGGACGACGCTTGCCAACAAGCATTTGAGGAAATCAAGCAATACCTCACACAACCACCAGTCCTTGCAGCTCTGATATCTGGAAAACCTTTCCTGGTATACGTCCGAGCAATGGATCATTCTTTGGGAGCTCTACTAGCTCAGAATGATGATCAAGGACGAGAGCAAGCGATCTACTATCTGAGTAGAACAATGATCGGAGCCGAACATCGGTACAACCCGATCGAGAAGGAATATTTGGCACTGGTGTTCGCCATTCAGAAAATGCGACACTATCTGGCAGGCCAAACCATAAATGTCATATCCAAAGTCAACCCCTTGAGGTTACTCATGACAAAGCCTTCATCGCTAAATGGCCGACTGGCAAAATGGGCCATATTGTTATCTCAATATGAGATGCACTTTTTACCACAGAAGGCCATCAAAGGACAAGCGGTGGCGGATTTCCTGACTGAGCATCCAGATCCGAGGGCAACCAAACTTTATGACGATCTCCCAGATGAGGTCGCTGAAGCCTGCCAGACCCAGACATCCTTTGAAAGTAGGTGTGGCAACTTTTCTTTGATGGTGCATCAAGAACAAGCCCAAAAGGACACATAGTGGCAGGAGTAGGAGTAGTACTCGTCTCCCCACAGAACTATGTGATTCCTCGAGCTGTCTCATTAACTGAGCCGAGTTCCAACAATGTGGCGGAGTACAATGCTCTTTTGATTGGGATGCAACTCGCCAATGAGATTGGCGTTAAAAATCTCGAGGCATATGGTGACTCCAAACTCATCGTTAGCCAGGTTCGCGGGGAGTACAAAGTCAGACATGAAGACCTAGTACCCTATTACAACGCAACCGTCCACATGGCTGGGAAGTTTACAAACTTCTACATCGACCATGTACCGCGCAGGCAAAATGCGCATGCAGATGCATTGGCATCCCTCGCTGCCTCTTTAGCTCTTCCAGCTGGAGCAGCAGAGAAGGTATTTGTCTACAGCCATGACCTGTATTGTCCGAGAATTGCCCCTGAGGATTACCCGGAGTCAACAGGAGATCGTCAGGACAAGGAAGTGCTCGAGTCGTCAGCCGGTCCAGAACCTAGAGACTGGCGATTCTCTTACATTGATTATGTCTTGTACGGCATCCTGCCGGAGGACACCAAGGAAGCGGCTGCCATTCGAAGGAAAGCCCCCAAATACTACTATAATGCGATTACGCGAACACTGTATCGTCGATCGCATGACGGGATCTTGCTCCGCTGCCTTTCACCAAAGGAGGCACAGGAAATATTGAAAGAAGCCCATGACGGTATGTGTGGAGCCCATCAACATGGCCCAAAACTTGCATACCGACTCCAAAGGCTGGGATATTATTGGCCCAAGATGATTGTCGACGCCATCACTTATGCCAAAAGATGTCACGCCTACCAAGTGCATGGCGATTTCATTCATCAAGCACCAGGCTACCTTCACTCCACGGCTTCTACTTGGCCACTTGAAATGTGGGGGATGGATGTGGTTGGCCCTATCAGCCCTCCATCATCAAAAGGACATCAGTTTATTTTGGCAATAACCGATTACTTCTCCAAATGGGCTGAGGCCGTTCCTTTGAGGGAGGTGAAGTCATCTGATGTGATCAAATTCGTGAAACATCACGTCATTTACCGTTTTGGGGTACCCCGGTGAATTGTCCACGACAACGGACCCCAATTCATCAGCCAGGCTTTCCAGAGATTCTGCGCCAAGTTCAGAATCCAGAGTGTGTCCTCAACAACATACTACCCCGCCGCTAATGGTCTCGCAGAAACTTTCAACAAGACTGTTGGCAAGCTTCTCAAGAAATTCGTCTCGAAAAGTCAACGTGACTGGGACGACAAGCTGGGTGAATGCTTATGGGCTTATCGCACAACTGTTCGAACCCCAACCAAAGCTACACCATTTTCTTTGGTATACGGGTGTGAAGCCGTGCTTCCACTGGAAATCCAAATTCCATCTCTACGCGTCGCCCTGACAGCAGAGATGACAAATGAGGAGAAGCATCGACAGCGACTCCAAGAATTGGAAGCCTTAGATGACAAACGTCTGCAGGCCCAACAACAAATCGAGCTTTACCAAGCTCGAATTACCAGAGCCTTCAACAAGAAAGTTAAAGTGCGAACTTTCAAGAAAGGCGACCTTGTTTTAGCCGTCAGAAGACCCATGGTGATGATGCACAAGACAAAAGGAAAATTCCAACCCAAATGGGAAGGACCATTCGTAGTAGAGTCAGTCTACTCAAATGGATTGTATCGCCTCAAACTTCAAATGGTGATACACTCATGATGCCGATCAATGGCAGATTCTTGAAGAGGTACTATCCTTAATAGTACTCTTCTACCGATCAAGTTAAAAGTATACCTCTGATCGAGACAAGAAAGAGCTTCTTCATTAACATCCGACGCCTCCGACGGCTAAGGATAGAGGAAAATGTTGGCTTTTAAGCCCAACATAAGTCTTCGACAACTCATCATGCTAAGGGGAATAGCATGGCTAGCCCAACTCAAACGGTAGTTGGTAAAGGCACCTCAAATCCGTTGATAGCTGAGGGTTTGCTAAAAATCCTAAGTGGACTTGACTCCACTCTCCCCTCCAAAATCCCTTACCAATTCTCATCCACAGAATGGTAGATCCACGAAATACAGTCGTTGCCAAGTTAACACTATACCTCTGGCACTTTAAACTCCACTTGCCAATTCTCATCAATAGAATGACAAGTCTTCAAAATTGCTCATATCGCAAATCTAAATTTGCCAAGTTAACACTATACCCCTGGCACTTTAAACTCCACTTGCCAATTCTCATCAATAGAATGGCAAGTCTTCAAAATTGCTCATATCGCAAATCCAAATTTGTCAAGTTAACACTATACCTCTAACAAATTACTGTTAAGTTAACATTATACTTCTAAACAGTACATCGAGTTTCTGTCAAGTTAATATCACACCTCTGACAGTCATCTTTTCTTCAGTCTTCCATATCGAAGCTGAAATGAACAATGCTAAGTTTAACACTACACCTCTAGCATCCAGGTCATTGCTAAATTCATCAATACACTTACGGCCATGACTTTCCCTCGGACTTCCTTGTCAAAGTCGAGATGACCAATGCCAAGTTCAACATTACACCTCTAGCATTACCTTCACTGTCAAGTTAAACATCACACCTATGACAGTCACACTTTTAGTTTTCCCAAATAAAACTGAAAAGCTTTTGAGTCAAGTTAATATCACACCTCTGACTCACATCCTTGTCAAGTTAACATTACACTTCTGACAAGACTACATTCAACCCGTTAAGTTAATATCACACCTCTAACGGTAAAGACTTTCCTAGACTCCCCGCGAGCCTAGTCTCACTTGTTATTCTCCTCAACAGAACAACAAGTCTACCTAAAAACATTGTTAGGTTAATATTACACCGTTAATAGTGTTTTCATCAACCCTCCAGTTGAGCTTAAACCTTTGATAAAAGCTCACCTTCCCTGGGGGTACCAATTCGACCTGTCACTTTCTTTTTATAAAGTGGCAGGCCCACCAAAACTATCTTATTTCTGTCAAGTTAATATCACACCTCTGACAGCTTTGTGGGGTTCCTGAAATAGGATCTTTTCTCCACAAAATTTGACTTGTTAAAATTTTCATCATAGTTTTGACAAGCCAAAGATTCTTTACTTCTATGCGTCTGACTAAAAAGAAACGAGAGAGTCCAAGACAATAGAAGAAGATAAAAAGAAATGTGTCGCTTTTATTTATATCCAAAATATGAAAGTGATACAAAACGCTCTCTTATACAATGAGATTGAGTGTTACAGTTAAGGAGTACACAAAGAAGTCCCTCTCTCTCTCTCAGAGGTTGCACTCACTCCTCAAAGCTGCATACAATTCCAAGTACAGGATGTTTGGAAGGGCACCAAAATAGGATCGGACATTGTGGCAACGATCAGAAGCTGGTTGCACCACGATGCATGATGTAAACATCGAAGAAGTCCCTGGTTGATCGAGAACAATGGTGTTTCTTGAGGTCGAAAGGCAGCAGAGTCTTCTGATTCCACCTGACCATCCGAAGTGGGGGTATGATCCTTCGTTGATGAACATCTCTTCCACCAGAAGGTCAGTCAGTAGGCATGGAGTTTTCCTCGATGTCACTTCTGGGGTAAGAAAGGAGGTTTTGAGACCTCACAGGGGATGCTACCCACCACTATATCCACCGCTACCCCCGCCTCCATCCTCACTCTGACCATGCCATGCCAAGAAGCATGACTGGTGCATTGAATCCAAAGAGATCTTGGCGAGGGTCCGGTCCCCATCTCCTGAAGACAGGAGTCATGACTTCTTCTCCTGTGGTCGACCATCGACCAAGTTCGCTGGCCGATACATTCTCCCAAGGGCCCAACGAACATAAAAAAAGATGATCAAGCTTACCTGCACGAAGCAAACAAAAATTAGAATATCTGAAGCTTAGTATACTTCAACAGAAACACTAAATGACAGACGCAGCTATTGCTGAGGACTTCAGACGCAGGAATGGCCCACGCAGAGAGCCAAACTTCTGTGGAGACAGAAATAGACGCGAATCAAAGCTGTGATATACACGGATTTGAACACGATCTAGTTCTACATCCATGTCTAAGATGCAAAGACGCTCGTAGACGAAGGAGAGACTAAATGATGACTCTCTTGATGACTGTTGCCATTTATAGGCACGGCGATTCGCAAAGATACGCGGCGCTTGGCTCGACGTCGAGTCACCGCCAGACGCGTGGACAGCGCATTTAATGCCGCATGAAGTTCGCACGCCAAAAAGAAGGTGTCCCGTCGGCTCCACAGGACACGTGGCAGTGCACTCATGGCATGGCACGGATTCGCACTCAACAGTCGCGCCTCTTCAATGGACGCATCCCTTCAGCATGGCCATAGTTGCGTCCAGAAAATCGCGGCTTCACTCCAAAAAGATGCGTCTTTCCGAAGTTCACATCCTTCCAACCCAGACAAAAATCGCGTCTGCCTTATGGAATAATAGTCGCGTTTTCATCCCAAAAGGAAGTCGCGTCCTTAAAAGCAGTGCTATCTTTGCGTCCCAAAAGAACTGGCGTTCAGTCCCTGCTTCTGCAAATCGGTTCAACAGTACACTGGCACAAGCAGACAACCGTCCACTCATGGCTTAAAGCGCACCCACGACAGACTTAAAGCAATCGGGGAGGTTTAGACTATGCATCTAGACACTCAACACGATCAACTTTGGTGGCTTCAAAGAGTTCCACAGTACACTCACGAAGACCATACTCCAGACAAGATCAAACCCGGAGCATCGACAGTCCAGTCATAAGGGTGAGCTCAGCTAGAGTCCAAAGTATTTCGAAATCCGTCCCACTTAACTGCGGAATGTCGAAAACTTTGGATGGGGTTCTGTAAGCTGTCTAAAAATCACTAAAAGACAAGTCATTAAAAAGCAGAATTTCAAGTTCTAGACGCAAAGCTAATTTTGGCCGCGTCTCAGTAGCACCAAGGCGCGAGGGTCGAAACCCGCGTCTCAGCCAACACTGCAGCACCAAGGCGCGAGGGTCGAAACCCGCGTCTCAGCCAACACTGCAGCACCAAGGAGCGAGGGTCGAAACCCACGTCTCAGCCAACACTGCAGCACCAAGGCGCGAGGATAGAAACCCGCGTCTCAGTTGTAACCGTCCCGGTTTCAAGGCCAATCACGGCCCACATAACGGGGAAAGTTAGCCCCCATTATGGAGTGTTTTTAGGAGGTACGTATGCCCCTGAAACCCCTATAAATAGCCCCGTCGCTATGAAGAAGGGGTCGGATTTTTTTGGGAGAAAAGAGCTCTGAGAGAAAAGAGAGAGTTCAACCCTTCAGAAAACTTGCTGTGGTCAAGTTAGCCTTTGCCGACAACCTCTTTGAGAGTTTTGGTCGACAGAGCTGTGTTACTCCGTCAACCACCCGAAGAGAAGAGCCCCGGAAGATCTCAACGTTCACCCGATCAACGGAGAACAAGATTCACTCTCCACCGCCACTTGAAGAACCCAGCCTTAAACAAAGGGAGGATTCAAGACTCAACATCCTCCCTCCCTTGTAATTGGAAGACCGATCTGTTGTAATTTTCTATCCAATCAAAAGAATTTTACAATCGAATCCTCCTTTTCCAACGCGTACAGGGTGATCACGTATTTTTAAGGATATCACCAATCAAAGGGATAATCTGATTTGGTGCTCGCGGAAAACTTAATCCGAGGTACATCGGCCCATTTGAAATTTTGGATCATGTGGGAGATGAGGCTTACCGATTGGCATTGCCACCATCTTTAGAAGGAGTACATAATGTATTCCATATATCACAGTTGAGAAAGTATGTCAAGGATGAGAGTCACATTTTAGATCACTCAGAATTAGAACTACAACCAGATTTATCCTACAAGGAGCAGCCGACGGCCATTCTGGATAGAAGTGTCAAAACATTGAAAAATGGGGCAATACCATTGGTACTGGTTTCTTGGAATAGGCATGCCCCAGGAGAAGCTACGTGGGAACGAGAGGATATTATTCGTGAACGTTACCCCCAACTCTTTCCATCTTAGTTGGTAAAATTCCTTACCCCTATTCTTTCCTGCCTTCACATCCCTATTATTGAAATTTTGAGGACGAAATTTTTGATAAGGTGGATGGATTGTAACACCCCATCCTCAGAATGCGTACACAGCTATGTGTCCTGATTTTTGGAGCGTATTTTTTTATTCTATGTTATTTAAATCCTTACTCATATAGTAGTACTGCATGATTTAACCTTTTCGGTATTCAGATTTGACCAATTTCAATTTCAAATATTATTTTTTTTATTCTACATTTTTCATGATTTTCTGGAATTTTTCGGAATTAAATTGTAAATCTTCAAAACCGGTGTCGACTAGTGTCGCTGACCGACTTTCGGATTTTTAATTTACAAACAGAGTTAAAATTCTAAAAATGGCTTTCACATTATTTCTTAAAATAATGTTTTCTATCTAAATAAAATTTTCAAGAATTTTTAGAATTTATCAAAAATCCGGCCTACCCGGTGTAGACACCGCCCATAGTGGATTCTAAGATTTTTATTCTGAAAATGAAATTGAATTTCTGAAAACTGATTTCACCAAAAATCTTAAAATAATATTTATTATTTTTGAGAATTTTTGAGAAACTTTTTGAGATACTTTATTTTTTGGCTTTTTCTGAGTTTCCGGTGTTTTCCCAGATACCGGAATTCCATCCGGATATTTTACCTTTTCTCTCTCCTTACCTGAAATGAGACCCACCAAATTTGGGTTCTATAGTTAATGTGGAGACTCTCTCCATTCCGCATTTAATGTTTTGTTCTTCAAAGAAAATCAACCCAGATCAAATCACCCATGCCTTTTTGTCTCTTCTTTAACGCGATCTTGCGTTTTCCTTTTTGGACGCAGCATTAATCCCCGCGTCCAGCTTTAGTTGCCAGACGCGGATTTCTTGAATGAGACGCAGCCCCTTTTTATGAAGGAGACGCAACTCTCCTTTAAATGGAATATGGAATGGCAAACTTGTAAATATATCAACACCCTTATATATATTCACCTCCCCATCTTCTCTCTCTTTCATTTTCTCTTCTTCTCCTTCATCTTACAGCCAACGGCAGCCAACCAAGCTTCCCTTCTTGGCCGGCCATCACCACCCACCATCTCCACCTTTCTCCACCACCATCTCCTCCACCATTCTCCCCTTCATCTACTCCACCATTCCAACAACAACAACAACCACAACACCATCTTCATCACCATCTTCTTCCTCCATTTCCAACCAAAATAACTCATCTTCTCCACTAACTTCACCACCATTTCCACCACCACCAACCATACCATCTTCTTCTCCTCGTCATACTCTTTCCAACGAGGTCTAGCTTCGTTCTCCGAAACGCTATTTTCAAAACTTCATTTTTTTCATTTGAACTACACTTGCACCATCAACTATTTTCTCTTTTGGGGCTTTGGCCACCCAACTCCGGCCAACTCCGGCTGCCGCCGGCGATCACCGGCCAAGCCACGGTCGGCCTACCTCCCCCTTCTCTTCTTTCTTTCTTTCCTTTGCTTTTCTTTCTTTCCTTCCTTCTTTCCTTTCTTTCCTTTTCTTTTCTTTTCTAATTTTCCCTAAACCTGCGTCTCTCCCTCTCCCATCACTGTGTCTCTATTCCCCCTTTTCTTGCGTCTCTCTCATTTCCCTGTCTCTCTCTTTCTCCCCTATTTTTAAACGCGGAGCTCACCCTGCGTCCAAGCACCTCTTTTACACGATCCTCGCGTTCATGTATTAACGCAACACGGAGCACATGCTCGCATCTGCGTTCGTCCTGTATTATAAAACGCGGGTCTCAGACCCCCGTTTGTGACATCAACGCGACGCAACCTCCCGCGTCTGCGACCCCTGCGTCTTCATTCTCTCTTTTTCTAATTCATCCTTTCTCCTCCTCTTTCTTTTATATATAATATTGGTTATTGAACGCCCTGGTTACCTAGATTCTGGAGCTTGGGATCTCTCGAGGTTTCTTGAAGTTTTAGGCGAGTGTTCTCGCTTTCCTTCAGATTTTCCTGCTTCGTCATGTTGACTAATATTATATTATTTTCCTGGCACACTTGCATGTATCATGCTATCACTTGTCGCCTGCCTAATATCACCTCTTAGGCATATGTCTCATGGCACCTGTTATGCTAATACTTGACACTCGCCTCGTTAAGACATATGGATACTTGGCTTAAAATTATCATATTTACGGGAATCCTGTGACTTGAAATTATAATACTCATGTACTCTTAAACTCCTGATCTTGTCATGAACTTGCTTTCCCGTGAATTGATAATTACGTAATAAATCATAAAAATGATTAACTTGCATCGGGTCGAGGGAAACTTGCGGCTATCAATATGTGTTCGTGTTTACAGTGGTACTAGGTATGTTGTGGAACTAAAACTTCCGGTCTGACCTGTGGGCCTCCAGGCGACCGAGGGGAGTGCTGGCTCCCTCCTTCTTGGTACCATCTTGATAAGGGCATTCTAAAAGATCCTCATGTAGGCCTTGCGGCCGGTTCCATACACCAGCAATGGAACGTCCTGGACCGTGGTCCCGGGCATGTACGGGACCCACTGTAAACATTGTTCGTTGATACCCCCATTGGTTTCCAATAACAACCTCAATTTACTCATATGTGGATGTATGTGTGCTGGGACACTATTACACATACCTAGACATATGGGTAGAATGAGTAATAAGCACAAATATTAAAAATTGTAATGATAGGTTTATTCATGGCCTTCTCACTTTCATCTTATGTTTCCATTGTATGCTTACTATACATGTGCTCTCAACCCAGTTCTTGATGCTTACTACTGTTCGGATTATATCAACATACATATACTTATCTGTACACGACACTTGGCATTCACCTGTCTATTTGTTAGGGAGTTTCTGACTCCCCTGGACTTGCATGTTCAGGTTCTGAAGCTTGGATTGAAGCGGAGCCCTCCACTGAAGATCAAGCTTATCTCTCGGAGCAGGCTGACTTGTCCTAGCTCCTTCTGTTCCTGAACCTTCCTGCTAGCTCGGAGACCTTCTTCTCAGCCCGTGAGCACCTTTTGCTGTACAAATTATAAATTTCACTTTTGTACCTGGCTGTGATATAATGTACATGTACCAGTATATCACGCTCTGTGATAACTTTGTAATCCTTATGTTGGAATGTATATAGATATATGCCACGCACTTCCGTACTCTGATCTTGTTTGTACTGATGCTTAGCGTATATACGTGAGGGTATTTCTGACCTGCGTATATACGTCGCAGTAGCGTCTCCGTACCCGCCGGATCGAGGCGTTACATATACTCATATTTGTTTCTATATATTTATGCTTCAACTTCAAATAGTATCAATTTCGTTTGGTATTTAATTTTCCATACATATATATGTGTTTTGATTGTGCTTACTATATCTTTATATCTTAGAGCACAAATTTTGTTATGCTAAGATTGATTTAGTCCTTAATGACAATTATTTTTCAATTGGTATCTTATACAAGCTTATGTATCGTTTTCATTAGTATTTCATAAAGGGGGAGAAAATTCATGTTTTACCTTTCAATCGGTTTTGTTTACAATTGGTATCTTACTCCCACTCTTTATGTTGAAAAATGATATTTGTCAATTGATATCTTACTTTTCAATTGGTTTCCTACGCTCCTAATGAAAATTATTTTAAATTGGTATATGTTTCATTTTCAATATTGGTATCAAGAATCTTAAATTGATATTATTCTCTATTTGGTATCTCTATTGCAAAATGATTGTAGTGTTTAACCAACAAGATTGGTTTATGTTTTTTTAATTAGTATCATGTTTCAGTTTCTATTGGTATCATAACTTGGTATCAAAATGGTTTGATATTTATTGTTTATATGCAAGGGAAGTTTAACACCTTCTCTCTCTCTCTCTCTCTCTCTCTCTCTCTCTCTCTCTCTATATATATATATATATATATATATATATATATATATATATATATATATATATATATATATATTCATGTTGAGTGTATCTTATATTGAGGAGCTTGACCGCTCTACTTTATGTCTTACACATGTGTAGAGGGAGTTTCACATCTCTTTTTATACATTATATATTATGCTTTATGCGGTTAGGGTTTAGTCATCTCTTTTCATATAAATGCATGTATGCGGGGGGAGTTAACTTCACGTCTCTCCTCTTCATGTATGTATATAGCAATACACCTTTATTGTTTTGATTTATACAAAAAGAAAAAAATATTATTTATGCCTTTTAGTGTTTGTACCACTTTGTTGATAAATTGACAAAAATGGGAGAGATATTTTGGAGTTTTATATATGCATGTTTACTTCATGTTTAATATGCATGTTTAATATGCATGTTTATTTAAATTTGTTATCTTTTACTATTGATATCAAGAGCATCTTTTGTTGGTAACAAGAGCAGCATTATTTTTTTAAGAACATTTTTATTTTAAAATTGGTATTAAGAGCATGTTTATTTCATTGGTATCAAAGATCATGTTTGTTTCATTTCCTCGTTTTATGCTTGTTTATGCATATCTATATTGAGCATTCATTACATATCTTTATTGTTTATTGCTATGCATGAGTTAAGGGGGAGCTTTTTTGAAGCTTAACTTTAATCCATGCATATATAACTCCATGAGTTTTGTCATCAACAAAAAGGGGGAGATTGTTGGCTCAGAGGCCCTTCACTCTAGTTTTGATGATGATTAACTCATGTACTTTTTGTTTAATAATAATCTTTTAATATTTAGTTTCAGATATTTGATCAAGATATTGGTAGGTGATTAGTTTCAACAAAGGTGTTTTGGAGCTATCACATGCTGATTCAAGAGCTCGAGCATCAAGATCGCATCTAGCACTCGGTTGGAGTCAAGCTCATTGGACCGTTTTGGATCGAGTCAACTTGGAGAAGTAGTTCTACAAGAAAACCTCAGTTTGTTTAGTTAAGATTGTTTAGATCTCATTGTAAAGATTAGACAGTATTGATATGCTCAAGTTCACAATACACACACAAGTTTAAAGTTTCATGTTTTGGTTTTTTGGTTTAACCGATCTTGGTTTTCATATCAAAAACATAGATATAAAATCTTTATATGTATATTGGATTCTATCCATATACAATATGCTTAAAAGTTGTTTCAATATCATATTTTTGTATTTACATGTGTTTTGAAAAAATTGGATTTCCATTTCAAAGTTTGGTTTTTGGAAAATACGATTTTCGTTTGATGGCAAATTTTCAATCTCACAAAAATGGTTCAAATTGTTTGAAATATGTGTTGAATTTTTGTCACACATATTTGTATTTTAAAGATCTAATAAGAACTTATTTTTGTGGAATTTGTGTGATTTTATGGGATTTAATTGGTAAATAAAAGACAAGTTTTTAAATCTTAAATCCTTGGCCAGATTGCTCTGGCGGTCGACAGGACAGTAGACCGCACCAAGAGCCAGTCGACCGTCACGGACGACCGATGTGCACGAGATGTCCACAAGGGCCTGCCCACTTGGCCGGTCGACCCCGCGGTCTACCGACTGAGAGCACCCCACTCTCGGGTGGGGGCCGGTCGACCGGGCGGTCGACCGTTGGCTAGGCATGGTCGACCTGACGGTCGACCGCAGGCATAACGGTCAGAAAAGTGATCGTTGGCTGGTCGACCGGAAGGGCAATTCTGCCCTTTCCAGCTGCCAACGGGCAGATTTATTTTGGGGCTATATATACCCCATTTCTTGAGCTATTTTTTACAAGTTTTTAGAGAGCAAAACTTTCTATCTTTCAGCAAGTTTTTAAAAGAGTTTTTTTGTCAAAAGATTTATTCTTTATTTATTTTTAAAGGGTTGGAAAAATTAAGAAAAGGAGAAGTCTTTGGGGAGTTGTTTTGATCTTCATTTATATTTCAATCTAGAGTTTTTTCCAAGAGTTTTTCTGTAACGCCCCAATCCGGCGGGTACGAAGACATCACTGCGACGTATATACGCAAGTCAGAAATACCCTCACGTATATACGCTAAGCATCAGTACAGGCAAGAATCAGAGTACGGAAGCACATGGTGCATTATACATTCCAACAATAGAGTACAATTACAAAGCTATCACCAAATGTGACACAATATTACAATAATATTACATCACCACTATGGCGCAATTGCGAGAATACAAGGATATACAAGTATGAACAGTACAAAAGGAGGCTCAGAGTCATAACAGGAGAACTCTAGAGCGGAACAAGGGGGCCTGGAAGGATGGGACTCTGGACGGTCTGCTGGGGGTCCACGCTTCAGCTGCGCTACTCTGATCAGCAACTGGGAGAATCCACAAGCTCCAAGCTCAAAAACCTGGACATGAGGATCCAGAGGAGTCAGAACTCCTCGGCGAGTGGTGATGCGGAAGCCAGATGCGTGCTGAGATAAGCACATGTGTATCGATAAATCCAAGTCATAACTATGCATTGAAAATCGTGTTGTGAGCACAAGCAGCAGGAACAAGTAGAGAAACAGTAATTGATATGAAGCAGGGAATACTCATGATATGATAATATGAGAGCAGGAGATTAGAGGAGTAGAACACAAGTGGAAAGACATGTATGAACATGTATAGTATAATAATCATAAACCGGAAATCCAAGGTAAAACCCGATACAAGTAAACATGGCAAAGCATGTAATGGATCCATAGCTGGCATCTTTTATTATTATTACTCGTCTGACCCATATATCTAGGTATGTGTCCTGGTGTACATCTCAACACACATACATCCATATATAAGTAAGTCGAGGTTGGTTACTGGAAGCTGATGAAGAACTGATAACTCATAATTATAGTAGTTCCCGTCCGCCCGGGACACAGCCATTGGGGGCCTGAGATCCCCCTAACACGCATCTTCTGGGGACCTGAAATCTCCCTAACACGAATCATCAGTTTTTGTATTCTATTACTATAAGCAAGGCATCATACCGGCATTCATCACTTCCTCCCATTCCCCGTGTAAGTTATCCTTTTATAGCTTATTAACAATATATCAGATTTCGGGAATGAGTAGGATCATAACTGGTCATAACAGGAGTACATAACAAGCATAACGGGAGTTCATAATAAGAGATCAAGTACTATATTCCCATAGTGTGATAATCATGGGTAGAGAGTTAATCATAACAGGTATCAGGTTTTAATCATGGCAGTGACAAGCGATCGGGCAGGTGACAAGTAATAAGTCATGTCATAACAAGAAACAAGTGTCAAGTAGCAGTATATCAGGTATCATGTGTTTTGCCTTGGAGGTGATATTAGACAGGTGACAAGTAATAAGAGATAACATAGCAGAAATATGCATCAAGTAGTAACATGTTAAGTGATACATAATGTCAATACAAGTTGACCCGACGAAGCGGAGAAAATCGAATGGAGGCGAGGACACTCGCCTAAGTCTTCAGAAAACATAGTGAAATTCCCGATCTCCGGAATCCAGAAAATCAACACGTCAGTGCGTTAGAGAGAAAGTAATAGAGAGAGGAGGAAATCAAGAGAGAAAGAGAATGAGAGAGAGCAGAGAGAAAGAGAGGGCTAAAGAGAGAAGTATATGGAGAAAGAGAGAGAGTGTGTGCACAGGGAGAGAGAGTGTGCACAGGGGGACGCGACATTGAGAGTGAAACGCGGGGGGTCGCAGACGCCAGAGTCGCGTCGCGTAGATTTCTACAAACGCGAGGTTCGAGACCCGCGCTCAAGTTATAACATCAGAAGAACGCGGGCGCAGACGTGAGTTCCGCGTTGCGTTAACACGAGAAGAACACAGACGCGGGCATGGGCTCCGTGTCGCGTCGATACAGGAAGGACACAGACGCGGGCATGGGCTCCGCGTTGCGTCGATATAAGAACGCGAAGACTGCGTTATACAACGTCAAGAACGCAAAGATTCGCGCTAAGGAATTGCTTGAATGTGGGGTGATTCCGTGTCTGGCAATTAACAGAGAGAAAGAGAGAGACAGGGAGATGGGAAAATGAGAGTCCAGGGAAAAAGAGAGAGAGACGCAGGGAAGGGGAAGACGCAGAGAATCAGAGAAAGAAAGGAAAAATAAGGAAAAAGAAGAAGAAAGAGAAGAAAGAAAGGAAGAAAAGAAAGAAAGAAAGGAAAGAAAAGAAAGAAGAAGGGAAGAGGGGATGATGGCCGGCGATGGCCGGCGGTCACCGGCGGGCCGGCGGCCGGAGTTGGCCGGAGAAGGCGGCCAAGGCTCTAAGACCAAGCAATCATGGGGTGCAAGTCTAGCTCATTTGGAAAATTTGGAGTTTTGGAAATGGTGTTTCGGAAAGCGACGAGTAGGTCCGTTGGAAAGAGCACGCCGAGGAGAGAAAGATGGCGTGGTTGGTGGTGGCTAAGGTGGTGTAGGTGGTGGTGGAAATGGTGGTGAAGTTGTTGGAGAAGATGGGTTTCTTGGTGTTTCTTGGTGGAAAAGAGGAAGAAGGTGGTGTGGAGGTGGTGTTGTTAATAGAAATGGAGGAGGAGATGGAGAGGAGAATGGTGGAGGAGTTGGTGGTGGAAATGGAGGGTGGAGTGGCCGGTCAAGGAAGCAAGGCGGTTGCCTTTGCTGCTGTTGGCTTTCGTTGGCTGTTGGTGGAGAAGAAGAAGAAAGAAAAAAATGAAAGAGAGAGGAAGAAATGGGGGTGGTTATATAATGGAGGAAAATGATTATTACAAGTATGTCATCCCCATAAATGAGTTGCGTCTCTTTTTAAATAAAAAGAGTTGCGTCCTCATTCAACTGAGACTCGCGTCTGGCAATTGCCCAGACGCGAGGATGAAACTCATGTCCAGGGAAAAACGCAAATGCTGCGTTTAACAGAAAGGACAAAAGTCATAATGACTTGATTGGAGTTGATCTGAAATGCATTAAATGTAGAATGAATGCGAATCTTCGTATTGAGGACAAGATCTGAGTCTGGTGAGACTCGCGTCTGAGAAGGAGAGAGAAGAATGAGAAAAGATATAAATATAATATCTGGACAAATTCTGGTATCTGGGGAAAACACCGAAAACTCCGGAAATGCCCGAAAATGAAGCAGTTTGAAAAGCTTCCCAAAAATTCTAAAAAATAATAAATATTATTATAAGATGTTTGGTGAGATCGATTTATAAAAATTTAATCTCATTTTCAAAATAAAAATCCTAAAGTCCACCGTCGATACCGGTCTTCACCGGGTCGGCCGGATTTTGATAAATCCTGAAAAATCCCAGAAAATGCAAGAAAGGAGAAAATATAATTTTAAGGAGTAATATAGAAGCAGAATCCAGAAATTTGATTCCAATTGTAAACTAAAATTCCTGGAATCAACCAGTGATACTGGCCGACACCAAATCCAGTGGAATTTTGATAAATTCAGAAAAATCCCAGAAAAAGTCTTTAGATAGAAAATGTGATTTTAAGAAGTTATAGGAAATCCGTTTTTAGAATTTCAACTCCGTTTGTAAATTAAAAATCTGAGAATCAGTCAGCGGCACTGATCGACACCGGTTTTGAAGATTTTCAATTTAATTCAGAAAAATTAAAGAAAATCATAGAAAATCTAAAATATTAGAAAATGATGTTTAAAACTGAAATCGGTCAAATCAGAATAGCGAAAAGACCAAATTGAGCAATTCACTAGGATCGGGTTCCCGGTTCAGACAAGGGCTGACTCCGAGTTCACGAATCCGGATCCAAGACAAAACGATCATATAAATAATTCATAATACAAAATAAATACAGGAAGTAAATCGAAAAATACGATCGAAAAATCTGAATACGCAACTAAGTACGTATTCCGGAGCGGGGTGTTACATTCCACCCACCTTACAAAAAATTGCGTCCTCGCAATTTTGATAAGGGGTAAAATGAACACAAAAGGGGCAAGGACAGGAATTATACCAATCAAGATATGAATCACTGCGGGTAGGGCTCTCAAGTCGACTGAACAATAATCGGAATATAGACATTTTCTGC
This sequence comes from Agave tequilana, assembly GCA_038442645.1. NCBI lineage: Eukaryota > Viridiplantae > Streptophyta > Magnoliopsida > Asparagales > Asparagaceae > Agave > Agave tequilana. The sequence goes on from JAVJIF010004022.1 coordinate 214,216, forward strand.
ACTTCCTGCTGTATAGATCTTTGAACGATGTCGAATAATATTAACTTGATAACACAGCTTCGCAATAGAATTCCAGCCGTACTGCATACTTGATAGCTCTCTAAGAATAAGCCAGAATACCGAAGATAAAGAAAACCCTGATAATACTGAGCATAAATAAAGAAGATCGATAGTTAGGAATTTTGAATACCGGGCGTCGATCACTCTGAAAGATATAGCCAAGAATAGAGAATATCTGAATCCTGATTACTGACTTCTAAAAGATAACCCGATAGCAGATCCATTTTGAGAATACCCGAACTTCATAGAGTTGGCCGAAGAGATCACATAATAGCTTCATTCAGAACCAACCACTACCTCTCTAGTATATCCATATCTTAAGTGGGTATAAAGGCTTCGAAAAACCAAAACAGTGGATATATGGAAGGGATTAGGAATCAAAGGAAAGATGATCAAGAAAAAGATAACTCTGCACTTGTAGTTGGATTGTATAACCAAGACTCATGCATTTCAACTGCAAATTTCTTTACCATTAATTTGCCATCTGGACGTACTGAGGATGCGAGAGCCTAGGCTCTGATACCACCCTGTAACGCCCCGATCCGGCGGGTACGGAGACGTCACTGTGACGTATATATGCAAGTCAGAAATACCTTCACGTATATACGCTAAGCATCAGTACAGGTAAGAATCAGAGTACGGAAGCACGTGGTGCATTATACATTCCAACAATAGAGTACAATTACAAAGCTATCACCAGATGTGACACAATATTACAATAATATTACATCACCAATATGGCGCAATTGTGAGAATACAAGGATATACAAGTATGAACAGTACAAAAGGAGGCTCAGAGTCATAACAGGAGAACTCTAGAGCGGAACAAGGGAGCCTGGAAGGATGGGACTCTGGACGGTCTGCTGGGGGTCCACGCTTCAGCTGCGCTACTCTGATCAGCAACTGGGAGAATTACAAGCTCCAAGCTCCAAAACCTGGACATGAAGATCCAGAGGAGTCAGAACTCCCCGGCGAATGGTGATGCGAAAGCCAGATGGCGTGCTGAGATAAGCACATGTGTATCGATAAATCCAAGTCATACTATGCATTGAAAACCGTGTTGTGAGCACAAGCATGTAGGAACAAGTAGAGAGAGACAGTAATTGATATGAAGCAGGGAATACTCATGATATGATAAGATGAGAGCAGGAGATTAGAGGAGTAGAACACAAGTGGAAAGACATGATATGAACATGTATAGTATAATAATCATAAAACCGAAAATCCAAGGTAAAACCCGATACAAGCAACATGGCAAAGCATGCAATGGATCCATAGCTGGCATCTTTTATTATTATTACTCGTCCGACCCATATATCCTGGTGTACATCTCAACACACATACATCCATATATAAGTAAGTCGAGGTTGGTTACTGGAAGCTGATGAAGAACTGATAGCTCATACTTATAGTAGTTTCCGTCCACCCGGGACACAGCCATTGGGGGCCTGAGATCCCCCTAACACGCATCTTCTGGGGGCCTGAAATTCCCCTAACGCGAATCGTCAGTTTTTGTATTCCATTACTATAAGCAAGGCATCATACTGGCATTCATCACTTCCTCCCATTCCCCGTGCAAGTTATCCTTTTATAGCTTATTAACAATATTATCAGATTTCGGGAATGAGTAGGATCATAACTGGTCATAACAGGAGTACATAACAAGCATAAGGGAGTTCATAACAAGAGATCAAGTACTACATTCCCGTAGTGTGATAATCATGGGTAGAGAGTTAATCATAACAGGTATCAGGTTTTAATCATGGCAGTGACAAGCGATCGGGCAGGTGACAAGTAATTAGTCATGTCATAATAAGAAAACAAGTGTCAAGTAGCAGTATATCAGGTGTCATGTGTTGGCCGAAGGCCCATCACTCTAGTTTTGATGATGATCAACTCATGTAGTTGTAGTACTAATGATCTTGTGTTTAATTAGTGACAGATTTATGATCAAGATCTTAGTAGGTGCTTAGCTTCAACAAAGGATTTGAAGTCAAGTTTTGGAGCTAGCACGGTTTGATCTAAGAGCCATTGGATCGTGTTTGGACCAAGTCAAGAAGATGTGAAGGCTTCAAGTGAAGACTTCAAGAAGATGAAGACTTGTGTCTTGGTTTGTTTTAGAAGATTTTGTTTTTAGATTAAAATGTAAAGGATAGAGTAGTTGGTGGATTGCTCAAGTATACATATACACACACACACTCTTGATAGTTTTGTTTTACAAAAGATTTTCTATTTTAGAAAAATACATATTTGGTTTTTGGTATTCAAGTTTATATGTTTTAACCAAAACCATGTTTAGAGCTTAATGTCAAAAACATAGATATTTCACCATGTTTGTGTAGTGGATCATATCCATACACTCTATGCTTCAAATGAGTTTAAATATCTTGTTTTTTTATTTGGTGAAGTTTTGGAAAATCAAGCTTTAGAAAAATCAAGTTTTGGAAAATACTGTTTTTCATTTTGAGCCAATTTTCCATATTACAAAAATAATCTAAATCATTTATAACATGCCTTGATTTTGTGCAAGCATGTTTGTTTATCAAAGTATATTGGTAAAACTATTTTTGTAGATTTTTCATGATTTTATGGGATTTTATTTTAATCAAAAAGACCAAGTTTTAAATCCCTTTACATTTCTGTACTGGCTTCAGCCGGTCGACCGGGACGGTCGACCGCAGCTTGAAGTCGGTCGACCATCACGGTCAACCGACGTGCACAGACGTTAACGCCAGTTCTGGCAGGAGGCCGGTCGACCGACCCGGTCGACCGTCCGGAGAGCTCTGCTCTCTGGAAAGGCCCCGGTCGACCGAGCGCCCGACCGGACAGAGAGACTTGCTCTCTGTATCCTGACTCGGTCGACCGACCGGTCGACCGATGGCACAATGGTCTGAAATATGACCGTTGGCCGGTCGACCGGGCGGTCGACCGACAGGCTGACAGACCCCAACGGCTAGTTTTTCTAACCCTATAAATTTGGGGGTTTGGGCATTGTTTTTAACAAGATTTCTAGTGGACTTTGAGCCAGTTTTTCCCACTTGTTTAAAAGAGTTTTCTCCACTAATTTGAGATCTAATACTTCCAATCAAAAGAGAGTTTTTATCAAGAGTGTTAAAAGAGATTTTCTTGAGTTTTCCTCCACCATTCTCATCCTTGTTTTCTCACACAACACTTGAGCTATCCATTACTATATCTACCCTATAGGGAGTTTGTTGTGAGAGGATTTTAGGTGATCAAGAGTTATGATCACCAAAGTTCATCTTTGTTTCTTTTGAGGAGGCAGACGGCTGTGTTCGCATTATTTCGGGTCCTAGTGGGGACTCGGTGTTTCGGTTTCGGGTGCGAACTCTTTTTTTGAGGTGCGGCCTCGGCGAGCCGGTGGGCTTGCGGTGTGTACGGACCAGAGAGTCCGAGAGCTGTAGGTGTTGCGGCACCGAGTGATCCGGTGGGATCGATTATAGTGGAAATCCTTCGTGTGTCGAAGGCGGGGATGTAGAGCAAGTGTGCTCGAACCTCGAAACAAATCCCTTGTGTTTGCGATTGCTCACTCTCTCTCTTTGTGTCTTGTTTATATCTTGCATGCTTAAATTGTGTTCATCTTTATATGCTTGATATTCATTGTGTGCTTAATTGATATATGCTTGGGATTGTTTGCTATCACTTGTGTTCAACCAAGAGAGCCAACGCGGCACCTCAACCCTTATCTAGGAGAATCTAGAGGAGTTTGTCCAGAGCCCTTCACAGGGAATTCGGCAATACTCTTGTGTTATACGTGGTGTTTAGTGTAAGAGTTTAGTTTAGGTCATAATAGTTTGTACTTCCGCATTATTTAGCATTAAGTGACCATTAGATTAGCCATCACCTATTCACCCCCCTAGGTGATTCTACAATTGGTATCAGAGCCAAGTGCTCTGAATTTGGGTCTTACAACCTAGAGTTAAAGATCCTCATTTTTAGGCTAATCACATTATTTGTACACACACCATGGACTTCATATCACCACCCATGTTGACATTCTTAACATCCATATATGGAAGGTGAAGATGTCCTTGTACCTCAAGGCCCTAGGCATTCATGTTTATCTTGCCACACCTAATGATTATTGTTTAAATAGCAAGTATATTGAGGCTAACTCAAAAGCCATTCATGCTTTGAAGAGTACCCTAAATGATGACTATTTATCTAGGGTTTCTAATATTGATTCGGCTTTTGTAGCATGGAACACCCTCCTCTCCCTTGACGAAAATGATCAATACTATGCGGGGAGCGATTCGGATGTTGGAAGTGACGTCTCCAACAAGTGCTATATGGTCCAAGGGGATAACCCCCTTGAGGTAACTACCGAATCCGAGGTAGAAGATAATAACATGTCATATGATGAGCTCACACCTTTTTGGCAACTATTGCTTGAGAAATATGACATGCTTAAAAAGGATAATAAAAATTTGAAAAAGAAGTTTGATTGCATGCATATAGAAAATGAGTCTTTTAAAACTAAGATTGCATGTTTTGAAAAAGAAAAGGATGATTTGAAAAATGAAAATGTTTCCTTACTTTCAAAATTGAATGATCTTTGTGAAGGAAACACTAATTTGAAAAATGAAATTATTTTGGTGAAAAAACAAAAGGAAGTCGTTTTTCAAGATAATAATATTTTAAAAAGAAAAATTTTTGAAAAAGAAAAAGAAAAAGTTTCTAAAAAGAAAAGACGTTTGATCATGCTTTACATGCCACCACCTCTATTGATCAAAATGAAGTTAAATTTTTTAAAAAGAAAATTGATTGTTTGAGCTCCACTTTGAGCTCATGTGCATTTAATCATTCTAGGTTGGAGTCTATATTTTCAAAGAAACAAGCTCCACATTTTCATGCACATCATCATGCATATGCTTATGTTGCACGCCACGATCATACACTTACACATAAGCATCCTAAGGTGTACAAATGTACACATTGTGGCCGCAAAGGCCATTTAGCAAAATTTTGTTTTGATAAGTTGCATGTTTTAAATTTTGCTAAAAATAAAAATGTTTGGGTGCCTTACAAAACTAACCCCCAAGGACCCAAAGAAAATTGGTACCAAAACCCCCACCGTGTGTTTTTGATGTAGGTGAAGGCTCTCACACGACGTGAGAGGGATGGTGCCTTGATGGTGAATGCACATGGACTTGATGGACACATATATAGATGCATCGCTATCAAGGAGGTTTGGTGGGCCAACCACCATGTTTGGAGTTTTGGAACATAGTTCCTTAGTTGGTAACTATTTCTAAACTCTTAGTTTATTTACATGCTTCTATTTTTATAAATATCATATAGCATGTTCATATTTTAGGTTTTGTGCTTCATGTGGTAAATACTAGTTTAAATGTAGTTTTTATTAAAACTTGGATTTATACATGTACAAGTAGTGAGCAATAAATTGATTCATATATGTTTGCACTTCATGCTCATTTGTACCCACTATATGCACATGTATAGCCTAGTTTTGATGATTCTCTCATTTACACTTGTTTTGCCAATTTCATGTTTTACTTCATGTATATGTAATTTTTGTTCAAATCTAATAAATATACATGTATACCCGTGAGTCTCTTGCCTTCATGCAAATACCCTTAATAGACTCTTTTATGTTTGGGATATGTATGCATATTGTTAGATTTAAATAAATCATACATATACCTAGAAGTTTGTTTTTAATGAAAAATGAATTTTCATGTTTGTTTTGAGCCTTAATGACTATTTTCATGAAAATGCTATTTACATGATTATTGAACACTCATACTTCTTTTATTTTGTCATGACTTTGATTCATGAACACTTTTATGAGCTTAATCGATTTTGAGTGTCATCTCTTGTGTATTTGGTATGATTCATGAAATACATATGATTTGGTTTCATGTTTTTGAAGGATCTTTAACTAGTTTTTTCAAAAATTAATTTAACTAGTTATTTATTCTTCAATGTTTATGAGATATACACATGATCCTATTATTGTTTCAATTGGTATCATTGAATCATTTCAATTGGTATCAATTTGACTCTATTTTTGTATATACTCATATTTTGTTTTCTTATATATGTATGTATCAATTTCAATGGTTTACTCATTTTTCATACATATATATGAGTTATTTGTGCTTGAGTTAAAATTGTTTTACATGTTTAAAGCACAAAGTTGTTTATGATAAGAAAATGAAATTTTTTTAAGAAAAATTCTCAAAATTTTGTTTTATGAGAAAAATTCAAAATTTTTTTGATTTGTATTGCCTATATGCAAGGAGAGCTTAACATCTCTTCTACATATAGATTCATGTTGAGTGTATTGTATATTGAGGAGCTTGACAACTCTTCTTTATGTGGTACACGTGTGTAGGGGGAGCTTCACATCTCCTCTTATGCATTACATAATATGTGTTATGTGAATTGGGCTTGTCATCCCTTCTTCATGTAATGCATATGTATAGGGAAGCTAACTTAACGTCTTCCTCTTCATGAATGTATATCGTATATAATCCTTTATTGATTGATTTATGTTTACCCCTTCACTGGTTCCTTGTTTCGGACAAAAAGGGGAGAAAAATTTATTTGATTTTGTTTTTACTTTAACCCCTTTGTTGATGATTGACAAAAAGGGGGAGAAGTATTTGAGGTATATGCATGTTTTCCTTGCTTAAGGGGGAGAAGTATTTGTGTTTATGCATATATATTTTGTTTTACAAAATAGGAGAAAAAGAATTTGATTTGTTTTATGCTTGATTGGCATGTTTATCTCCTAGATTTGCATACATGTTTATGAGCATACATTGCATATTTATTATTTGTTTGTTATGCATGAGTTAAGGGGGAGCTTCTTTGAAGCTTTACTTTAATTCATGCATATATAACTTCATGAGTTTTGTCATCATCAAAAAGGGGAGATTGTTGGCCCGAAGGCCCATCACTCTAGTTTTGATGATGATCAACTCATGTAGTTATAGTACTAATGATCTTGTGTTTAATTAGTGACAGATTTATGATCAAGATCTTAGTAGGTGCTTAGCTTCAACAAAGGATTTGAAGTCAAGTTTTGGAGCTAGCATGGTTTGATCCAAGAGCCATTGGATCGTGTTTGGACCAAGTCAAGAAGATGTGAAGGCTTCAAGTGAAGACTTCAAGAAGATGAAGACTTGTGTCTTGGTTTGTTTTAGAAGATTTTGTTTTAGATTAAAATGTAAAGGATAGAGTAGTTGGTGGATTGCTCAAGTATACATATACACACACACTCTTGATAGTTTTGTTTTACAAAAGATTTTCTATTTTAGAAAAATACATATTTGGTTTTTGGTATTCAAGTTTATATGTTTTAACCAAACCATGTTTAGAGCTTAATGTCAAAAACATAGATATTTCACCATGTTTGTGTAGTGGATCATATCCATACACTCTATGCTTCAAATGAGTTTAAATATCTTGTTTTTTTATTTGGTGAAGTTTTGGAAAATCAAGATTTAGAAAAATCAAGTTTTGGAAAATACTGTTTTTCATTTTGAGCCAATTTTTTCATATTACAAAAATAGTCCAAATCATTTATAACATGCCTTGATTTTGTGCAAGCATGTTTGTTTATCAAAGTATATTGGTAAAACTATTTTTGTAGATTTTTCATGATTTTATGGGATTTTATTTCAATCAAAAAGACCAAGTTTTAAATCCCTTTACATTTCTGTACTGGCTTCAGCCGGTCGACCGCAGCTTGAAGTCGGCCGACCGTCACGGTCGACCGACGTGCACAGACGTGCACGCCAGTTCTGGCAGGAGGCCAGTCGACCGATCCGGTCGACCGTCCGGAGAGCTCTGCTCTCTGGAAAGGCCCCGGTCAACCGAGCGGCCGACCGGACAGAGAGACTTGCTCTCTGTATCCTGGCTCGGTCGACCGACCGGTCGACCGATGGCACAACGGTCTGAAATATCACCGTTGGCCGGTCGACCGGGCGGTCGACCGACAGGCCTGACAGACCCCAACGGCTAGTTTTTCTAGCCCTATAAATTTGGGGGTTTGGGCATTGTTTTTTAACAAGATTTCTAGTGGACTTTGAGCCAGTTTTTCCCACTTGTTTAAAAGAGTTTTCTCCACTAATTTGAGAGCTAATACTTCCAATCAAAAGGGGAGTTTTTATCAAGAGTGTTAAAAGAGGTTTTCTTGAGTTTTCCTCCACCATTCTCATCCTTGTTTTCTCACACAACACTTGAGCTATCCATTGCTATATCTACCCTATAGGGAGTTTGTTGTGAGAGGATTTTAGGTGATCAAGAGTTGTGATCACCAAATTTCATCTTTGTTTCTTTGAGGAGGCGGACGGTTGTGTTCGCATTGTTTCGGGTCCTAATGGGGACTCGGTGTTTCAGGTTCGGGTGCGAACTCTTTGTTTGAGGTGCGGCCTCGGCGAGCCGGTGGGCTTGCAGTGTGTACGGACTAGAGAGTCCGAGAGTTGTAGGTGTTGCGGCACCGAGTGATCCGGTAGGATCGATTATAGTGGAAATCCTTCGTGTGTCGAAGGCGGGGATGTAGAGCAAGTGTGCTCGAGCCTCGAAACAAATCCCTTGTGTTTGCGATTGCTCACTCACTCTCTCTCTCTCTTTTTGTGTCTTGTTTATATCTTGCATGCTTAAATTGTGTTCATCTTTATATGCTTGATATTCATTGTGTGCTTAATTGATATATGCTTGGGGATTATTTGCTAACACTTGTGTTCAACCAAGAGAGCCAACGCGGCACCTCAACCCTTATCTAGGGGAATCTAGAGGAGTTTGTCCAGAGCCCTTCACGGGGAATTCGGCAACACTCTTGTGTTATACGTGGTGTTTAGTGTAAGAGTTTAGTTTAGGTCATAATAGTTTGTACTTTCGCATTATTTGGCATTAAGTGACCATTAGATTAGCCATCACCTATTCACCCCCCTAGGTGATTCTACATCATGTGTTATGCCTTGGAGGTGATATTAGACAGGTGACAAGTAAAAAGAGATAACATAGCAGGAATATGCATCAAGTAGTAACATGTTAAGTGATACATAATGCCAATACAAGTCGACCCGACGAAGCGGAGAAAATCGAATGGAGGCGAGGACACTCGCCTAAGTCTTCAGAAAACATAGTGAAATCCCCGATCTCCGAATCCAGGAAATCAACGCGTCAGTGCGTTAGAGAGAAAGTAATAGAGAGAGGAGAAAATCTAGAGAGAAAGAGAATGAGAGAGAGGAGAGAGAAAGAGAGGGCTAGAGAGAGAAGTATATGGAGAGAGAGAGAGAGTATGCACAGGGAGAGAGAGTGTGCACAGGGGGACGCGAGATTGAGAGTGAAACGCGGGGTCGCAGACGCGAGAGCGTGTCGCGTAGATTTCCACAAACGCGAGGTTCGAGACCCACGCTCAAGTTATAACATGAGAAGAACGCGGGCGCGGACGTGGGTTCCGCGTTGCGTTAACACGAGAAGAACACAGACGCGGGCATGGGCTCCGCGTTGCGTCGATACAAGAACGCGAAGGCCGCGTTATACAATGTCAAGAATGCGAAGATTCGCGTTAAGGAATTGCTTGAATGCGGGGTGATTCCGCGTCTGGCAATTAACAGAGAGAAAGAGAGAGACAGGGAGATGGGAAAATGAGAGTCCAGGGAAAAAGAGAGAGAGAGAGAGACGCAGGGAAGGGGAAGACGCAGAGAATCAGAGAAAGAAAGGAAAAACAAGGAAAAAGAAGAAGAAAGAAAGAAGGAAAGAAAGGAAGAAAAGAAAGAAAGAAAGGAAAGAAAAGAAAGAAGAAGGGAAGAGGGGGTGATGGCCGGCGATGGCCGGCGGTCACCGGCGGCGGCCGGAGTTGGCCGGAGAAGGCGGCCAAGGCTCCAAGCCCAAGCAATCATGGGGTACAAGTCTAGCTCATTTGGAAAATTGGAGTTTTGAAAATGGTATTTCGGAAAGCGACGAGTAGGTCCGTTGGAAAGAGCACACCGAGGAGAGGAAGATGGCGTGGTTGGTGGTGGCTAAGGTGGTGTAGGTGATGGTGGAAATGGTGGTGAAGTTGTTAGAGAAGATGAGTTTCTTGGTGTTTCTTGGTGGAAAAGAGGAAGAAGAAGGTGGTGTAGAGGTGGTGTTGTTAATGGAAATGGAGGAGGAGATAGAGGGGAGAATGGTGGAGGAGTTGGTGGTGGAAATGGAGGGTGGAGTGGCCGGCCAAGGAAGCAAGGCGGCTGCCTTTGCTACTGTTGGCTTTCGTTGGCTGTTGGTGGAGAAGAAAGAAGAAAGAAAAAATGAAAGAGAGAGGAAGAAATGGGGGTGGTTATATAATGGAGGAAAATGATTATTACAAGTATGCCATCCCATAAATGAGTTGCGTCTCTTTTTAAATAAAAAGAGTTGTGTCCTCATTCAACTGAGACTCGCGTCTGGCAATTGCCCAGACACGAGGATGAAACTCATGTCCAGGGAAAAACGCAAATGCTGCGTTTAACAGAAAGGACAAAAGTCATAATGACTTGATTGGAGTTGATCTGAAATGCATTAAATGCAGAATGAATGCGAATCTTTGCATTGAGGACCAGATCTGAGTCTGGTGAGACTCGCGTCTGAGAAGGAGAGAGAAGAATGAGAAAAGATATAAATATAATATCTGGATAAATTCCGGTATCTGGGGAAAACACCGAAAACTACGGAAATGCCCGAAAATGAAGCAGTTTGAAAAGCTTCCCAAAAATTCTAAAAAATAATAAATATTATTATAAGATGTTTGGTGAGATCAATTTTTAAAAATTTAATCCCGTTTTTAAAATAAAAATCCTGAAGTCCACCGTCGATACCGGTCTACACCGGGTCGGCCGGATTTTGATAAATCCTGAAAAATCTCAGAAAATGCATGAAAGGAGAAAATATAATTTTAAGGAGTAATATAGAAGCAGAATCCAGAAATTTGATTCCAATTGTAAACTAAAATTCCTTGAATCAACCAGTGATACTGGCCGACACCAAATCCAGTGGAATTTTGATAAATTCAAAAAAATCCCAGAAAAAGTCTTTAGATAGAAAATGTGATTTTAAGAAGTTATGGGAAGCCGTTTTTAGAATTTCAACTCCGTTTGTAAATTAAAAATCCGAGAATCGGTCAGCGGCACTGGTCAACACCGGTTTTGAAGATTTTCAATTTAATTCAAAAAAATTCAAGAAAATCATAGAAAATCTAAAATATTGGAAAACGATATTTAAAACTGAAATCGGTCAAATCAGAATAGTGAAAAGACCAAATCGAGCAATTCACTAGGATCGGGTTCCCGGTTCAGACTAGGGCTGACTCCGAGTTCACGAATCCGGATCCAAGACAAAACGATCATATAAATAATTCATAATACAAAATAAATACAGGAAGTAAATCAAAAAATACGATCGAAAAATCTGAATACGCAGCTAAGTACGTATTCCGGGAGCAGGGTGTTACATTTTCTTTGTGATTTGATTTTCAAACTCTTTATTTTCTCACACTTAAGCTTATCATATTTATCCCATCTATTAGGATCTTGTTTTGTGAGAAAGAATTGGTTTGTGGTCTTTGTGATCACCTAGAGTTGAAAACCTCTTTTATTTGAGATTGTGAGTATCCCTTTAGTGAGAGGTGATTGTGGAGGATGTGTTGGAATCCCTCTAAGTGTAGAGGTAATTGTTGAGTTGTGGCTTTGAGTCTTATCCCTCTTGTGTGAGGTTGATATTTGTTTGGCTAAGTGCCTATCCCTCTAAGTGTAGAGGTGATTTGTGCTGTGCCTTGCCTCTAGTGAGAGGTTGTATTGTTGGAGAGAGGAGTTGTGTACTCCTAGTTGTATTTGCCCAAATTCTCAGTGGAGGTTCTTTGTGTGAGAAGTCCTATATGGACGATATAGTGGAAATTTTTTTGTGAAGGCAGGGACGTAGAGCTGGGTGCTCGAACCTCGAAACATATCCTTGTGTTTGTGTTTAATCCACTATCTCTAACTCTCTCTCTTATTTTGTGCATTGCATCATATTGTTCATATTATATATATTCTTGAGTTTGTTTGTATGCCATACTTATGTTAAACCAAGAGAGCTTCATATAACACCTCAGCTCTTATTCAAAGGAATCAAGAGGAGTTAGTCCAGAGCCCTTCACCGGGAATCCGGCTACACTCTTTAGTTACACTAAGTATGTTGCATTTAGTTTTTAAATTTCGCATTATTTCTCATTAGATTAGCCATACACCTATTCACTCCCCTCTAGGTGTACTTTCAATAAACTGGTGCAGGTGATGTTGTTGGTGTTGGCGATTGACTTTGTCGACGGCGACGGTGATGAAGAGAGGGGGTTAGGTTCGTTAGGTTCAATCGGCATCTGTGTGGAGAAGATGACTACTAATCAATTGATTATTGTTCATGGAAAAATGTCTTTTCTTTTTTTTTCTTTTCTTTTCCTTTTCCTCTCAATTTTTTTACCGATCTAAGGCATCAGATTTTTTTTATTAAAACAAAAGAAGAGAGGAAAAGAGGCAGAGGTAGATCTAGAGTTTTGTGGAAGGAGAATTTTGGGGAGAAAGAAAAATATCAAGATTTTAGCTCTGATACCAAATTGATGTAATACGAAAAGGGGGAAGAAGAAAAAAGGAAGAGATAGAAATTAGGGTTCTGAGGGGATAAAGATATATTTGAGGTTCAGCACCCGGGAGATCTCTCCCCACTCTACACATCACCATGCAAAGATTCATTTTTGAAAGCAAATAACCATGCTCCAATGAACGGGGTTTAATTTCATTCATGATAACACTACTACAGAAAGGACAATTAACGTCGGATTAAATCCTACACGAAATAGAAACAGTGTTGGTCGTAAAACCGATGTGTATCCTGGAGACAAGAAAAGTCGAGACATTTCGTGTCAAATTTTATCCAATGTAAAACAGATATTTCGCGTCAGTTTTTCTACATAACCGACGTGAAATAGGATATATCGCGTCGATTATATAAAACAATGACGCAATACTTAAGCATGTCGTGTCGGTGTTAAATACCCGACGCTAAAATTCAAGTTCTTTTTTTAAAAAAAAACTTCCCGAAATGCCCCTCCCCTCACCTTTCCATGTAACCCTCTTCCCGAAATGCCCCTCCCCTCCCCCACCGATGCAAGCCCACACCGGCCTCTTCCTCTGTTCCTCCTGATCATCTGGATTATTTCCCACCTTAGCTTCTTTCACCCTCTCGGCGTCCTCCCTTGTCACCACCTTGTCCTTTAGTAGCCTCGTCATTGCATCAGTCATTAGGTCTCCATTGGCGGCGTCATGGCGGCGTCCTCCCTTGTCACCACCTTGTCCTTTCGAGCCTGGAGAGGCCGTTGCAGGAGAGGAAGAGGATGGGGAGGGAGGGGGAGGAAGAGGGGGGAGAGGTCGAGGATGGGGCCGGAAAGGCGGTTGGACTCGAGGCTTAGGACGCGAAAGGCGGTGAGGGAGAGGAGGAGGTCGGCGCCGAGAGGGATAGGTTCTCGAGGACAACGTTGAGGGGGTCGGCAGAGCTTTTAAAGGCCAGGAGGATAGCGACGTCACAGGACAAGAAGGAGGAGGACAACGAGGGGATGTAGAGGAGGAGGAGGAGGAAATGCATTTTCATTTTGTTTTTTTTTCTTTTTTCTTTTGGTTTTAGAGTGAAGTATAGGGCATGTTTGTTTCACCGCAAAACATCGCAAGTCGTAAGTCGTAAAATGAGAATAGAAAAAGTGAACTGTAGCAGGGAAAATATATTATATTTTACGGTGTTTGGTTGATAAAGTGAAAGTGTAAATGGGAAAGTATAATGTGTTTTACGGTGTTTGGTTGGTAAAGTGAAAGTGTAGAAGAAAAGTATACTGTGTTTTACGGTGTTTGGTTGGTAAAGTGAAAGTGTAAGTGAAAAAGTTGACCACAAAATTAACTATAGCAGCGATATAAATATTATAAATACTATTAAAACTACTATTGCAAATTAAATTGTATTAATAAATTTGAGATAAAATATTAATAATCTTAATATTTTATTTATAACAATAAGATTAATAAAATATTAGTATAATTAGTAAAATATTACTAAAATATTAACTAAATAAATAATACAAATTTTTAAGAAAATCTAAGGAACATTAATAAAATTTTAAGAATACTAATAAATATAAATATTAAAAAAATCTTAAGAAAAATAATATAATATAGCTATAATATTATAATATTAAAAAATACTTGAAAATTATTATAATATTAAATTTTATTATAATATTATTGTAATATTATTAAAATATAAAATTAACAAAGTAAAATATAATTATAATTTGATAATAAATTATTATTATAATATTATTATAATCAATTATTATTACAATATTAACATAATAAAATATTAATATAATAAAAATATACTATAATATTAATAAAGTAATTATTTATATTAAAAATAAATAATTAAATATATAGTAATTTTATATTAAAGTATAATATTGTTATATTAATAAATATTAACTTTAAATAAAATAATAAAAAATGGTATAAGTATTAATAAAATAATAAAGTATTAAATAACAATATTAAATAAAAAATTAAATTAAAATAGTAAAATATTAAATATTAAAACAATATTAAAAATAATAAAAAACTAAAGATTAAAATATAAAATAATTAAATAATTAAATAAGAAATTGAACACTATTATAAATATTAAATATTTCATAATATTAAATTATATATTGATTATCAAGTAACTGCTTTGAACTACAAGTGGGATTTACATGACCACAAAATTAACTGTAGTAACTGCAAGTGGGAAAATGTGGGTGTAAAAGTGAGATTTAATTGACTACAAATTTAACTGTAGCAACTGTAAATGAAAAAATGAGAGTTGCATTTTACAACTTATTTTTCAGCGAAACAAACAACTGAAAATGGAAAAGAAGTTTTACGACTTACGATTTGCGGCATTTTGTGACGAAACAAACAGGCCCTGTAGAGAGAGGCAGCACGTAGTGATGGATCTCCGTGTGTGCAGTTCTCTGTTTTTTTTAAGAGCTTTGCTTTGGCCTTGTATTATTCCGAGGAGAAGAACGAGAGGATGATGCCTTGGATCGATGATGCAGATACATGCAATTCACATAGGTTTTTATTCTCTCTCTTTATTTACAAAAAGGCCACTGACTTTTTATCTTTTCCCTTTATTTACAAAATAACACTGATTATTTACAAAAATGCCACGGTGTCGAGCTTTCACATCACAAAAGGTCTAAACTTATGTGTCAGTTCTTTATAGAATTGCCGTTACAAGTCTATGACATCGTTTTTCACCGTCATGCATCCTCTTCAAAACAAACACACACTAAATAAAATAAAACAATTAAAAAGAAACTCCTAAATAATAGATAGAGTGATCACCGTCATGCATCCACCTCATTTTGGTCACTAGCATCATGTGACTTTGGATATTGGAATCTGAGTATGAGTAGTTAAATTTTTTTTTTTTTCCTTAGACCTCTTCTAATCTATTCTCTCTTCATCTATTAAGAATAAATGTCGAAGAAGGTTCTTGTGTGTACATTTATGATCCTTTATTATTTATAATGAGATATTAGAAGGAAATTAAAAGCCGAATCAAGATGAATATAGGCGTAACCAAAGAAATAATTGTAACGCATCTGTTTAAGAAGTTTCCGTGGGGAATTATAAATGCAAGATTAAATATCCATTGAATGATATTTTAGAGAATTAGATAAAAAAAAAATTATTGAATAATAAATTATTTTGCAGTTGGCATCAATACCGGTATTTTCAATTAATGGTTTTCTAACAATCCTTGTTTTTGTTGTCTTATAGCAAACTTGAAAGCATCAATTATCATCCTCAATTTCATCAATTAAGCGAAGAGATGACAACATCTGTGAGAGTTACATAAGAGTTGTCAATGTTAGTAAAACCACAAAAATAACAAAAGAACAAGTAAAAGCTTCACTTTTTTCATTCTTTTTTCCCAAGCAAATGAAAGCCCATATTTGTTGCAAGAAGTTTTCACCTTTATTTGATTCTTTTTGTATGTACATTTTGTTGCAACTCTTCTCCTTTTCCTACTTGTTCTTCTTTTCAGCGATCAGGTACTAAAAAAGCAAATCAAGTGGAAGTAACCTACCTAATGCTTTATGGCCTGTTCCATAAGAAAAAAGGAAAATGAAAAATAAAACAGCAGATCCGTCACATATCACTTATTAGGAAAATTAATTTAAAAATTGTCACAAATCACTTTGATTCTAGCTTTTAGCATAGTGCAAAGCCTTAAACATTTGTATCACGAAATGCAAAACAGCGATAAGATAAACTATGTGGGGAGAGAGTGTAAAATCTTATTGATAGAGTTTTTTTAACTCATCGAAAATGATAGTGTAGAGATCAGAGTTCAATAGTGTATGATAGAAGACCAGACGCAACCGAAGACAGTGGGCCAGTCGACCGGCCATGCACAGAATGTGCACATGGAGAAACAGGCGTAGCGGTCGACTGTTCGGTTGACTGCCCAGAGGAGCATCTCAGGAACAGGTTGGAACGGTCAACCACTTCGATTGACCGTCCGAAGGTCAAAACTAGCTCTGCACAACTAGCAGTCGACTGCACATAGCGCAGTTTGTCTCTGCACAAAGAACGGTTGACCGTCCGGTCGACCACACGACGGTTCTGAGCAGTTTCTTATTTGAATTCTGAATTCGTTTCAGATCCATTGGTTTCCTTTCTTCATGAATTCTCTAGCTATATAAAGAGGGATTTTGTCCCTAACTATTATATCCTATAATTATTTATTAATATGATCTTTCTCTCCTTTTGTGCCGAGGACGTAGGCAATTGTCAAATCTCAATAAATTTGTGTGTTCTCACTTTTTTCCTCTTTGATTGTTTGTTCTTGCAACTATTCTCTGGTGTGCGGTACCTCTTGTGGGTTCCTTCCACTAAGTGGTATCAGAGCTTTCCAGGTTTCGACAGGGAGTTTTCTGTTTGGGTGGAGCAAATCGCTTTAGGGACTGTCTGCAATTTCGTTTGGAGATAAAGATCTGATCTTTCCTATTTGAATTTGTTTTCTCTAATTATTTTAGAGATCAGGACAAGAGATTAATGTCGTGAAGCCCAGCGACACAAATAATTTGGGATGTGGAGGTGTAAGATGATGGCATTGATGGCATCAAACCTCAAAGATGCTCTACATTTGGAAGAAAATTCGGAGGAGACATCCGAAAAGGACTAGGACAGGATGAACAAAACAACGTGTGGCGTCACAAGATCTTGTTTAATACCAGATATAAAGTACAATGTGATGATCTAGACTTCTGTAAAGAATATGTGGGAGATCCTAGGAGCAAGTACCTGACAAAGAGTATTGATCTCTTGCACCTGAAGATTAGGTTTTATCGCTTCCAATTAAAGAAAGGAATCTCGATCGGGGAACACATGAATGACTACACAAAGCTTCTTACAGACTTGGCCAACATGGATGTGGTGATCGAGGAGGAGGATAAGGTGTTGATTCTATTGAGTTCTCTTCCTAACGAGGACTACGAGACCTTCTGTCACGCCCCGCTTCTCAAAATACGCTGAAGCGGAGACGCGACATGAGTCGGCGACGCTGCGGAATTCTTAAGGTTGAGTCGGTTCGCTCCCTACATGGTGGCAAAGGAGGAAGATCGGGCTAACCGCTTCCAGCAAGGTCTGAGGTTGGACATTCAGAAGTTCTTGGTTACACAGCCGCTGAGGACTTACTCTCAGGTTCTCAGTGCTGCTCGTAGCTTGGAGCAGGTGGTAGAGAAGGAGAATAAGAGCAAGGTACAGGTAAGGCCGCTGAAGCGACCCTTTGACCAGGTGATTAAGGGACCTACATCCAGATTCGGCGGGGCTCCACATAACAAGCAACAGTTTACTTCTTCTCCGCGGACAATCGTTTGCGGATTTTGTCAGCTGCCGGGGCATCATCGAGGGGAGTGCAGAAGGGCGAACAGACTATGCTTGGCTCGTGGAGCTAGAGATCATCAGCTAGTGAACTGTCCGTCCAAGGGGCAGAGGAGTATCGTGCTCGTTGCTCCAGCATCAGAAGCAGCAAAGAGGAATCCAGTACCTGCAGGTAGAGGAGTTCCATTGCCTCCACGTACAGGCAGTCCCAGGGGAGGGCAGGAGCAGGTCGTGGGAGAGGCCAGACTTTCAATCTGACTGCAGAAGAGGCAGAGGCATCAGAGGAGGTGGTGGCAGGTACCATTCTGGTTTATTCAGTTCCAGTCATATCACTATTTGATTCTGGTGCTTCACATTACTATATATCTACTAGTTTCATAACGAAGCATTCTATACCCTATTATGATATGGATACTCCATGGGAGATTAGTACGGGAAATGGGATTATAACCACTAGTAGATTATGCAGATCTTGTCCTGTAGTGATTTGTGGAAGGGAGTTTAGTGCAGACATGTTTATGATAAACACTGGTGGATACGATGTGATCTTGGGCATGACATGACTTAGCAAGTATCATGCGGTAATTGAGTATCGGAATAAGAGTGTAATATTCCGAATTCCGCATCAACCAGAGTTTCAGTTTGTTGGGGAATCTAGGGCATCCAGACAGAAGCATCAAGGAGATTGCGTCATCACAGAAGCCGAGGAGATGCCGAAGCCAGTGGTGGAAGAATTTTTAGATGTATTCCCAGAAGACCTACCCGGATTGCCGCCAGATCGAGTCCTAGAGTTTTCCATAGATGTCATTCCCGGTACGGCCCCAATCTCTAAGGCACCGTATCGGATGGCGCCCGTGGAGCTTGCAGAGCTGAAGAAACAGTTATAAGAGTACTCAGATAAAGGATTTATCAGACCTAGTGTTTCACCTTGGGGAGCTCCGGTGTTGTTAGTGAAGAAGAAGGATGGCAGCAGGAGGATGTGCACTGACTATCGCGAATTGAACAAGGTCACCATCAAGAACAAATATCCTTGGCCCAGGATTGATGACCTATTCGATCAACTTTGTGGAGCTAAGGTGTTCTCAAAGTTGGACCTTCGTTCTGGATATCATCAACTGAAGGTGAAGAAGGAAGACATTCCGAAAACGGCTTTTAGGACTCGTTATGGTCATTACGAGTTCCTAGTCATGCCATTTGGAGTGACCAATGCCCCAACAATTTTTATGGACTTGATGAATCGGGTATTCTCTTCATTTCTGATAAATTTGTAGTAATATTCATAGATGATATCTAGATTTATTCTAAGGATGAAGAAGAACATGCAGAGCACTTGAGGATTGTGTTGCAGACCCTTCGACGGGAAAAGCTTTACGCCAAACTGAGCAAATGTGAGTTCTGGCTGAAGAGTGTAGCTTTTCTAGGTCATATTGTTTCAGGTGAAGGCATCACGATGGATCCCGGTAAGGTTCAGACAGTGAAGGATTGGCCCGTCCCGAAGTCGGCGACAGAAATCAGAAGTTTTCTAGGACTGGCTGGATATTATCGTAGGTTTGTGCAGGATTTCTCAAGGATTGCAGGGCCTCTAACCAAGCTTACTCAGAAGGGAGTAAAGTATGTATGGACTGCGGAGTGTGCTGCTGCTTTTGAAGAGTTGAAGAACAGATTGATCACGGCCCCAGTCTTGAAGATGCCCGACGGGACTGGAGGTATGGTCATATACAGTGACGCGTCAGGGCGAGGTTTGGGGTGTGTGCTAATGTAACATGGTCATGTGATAGCTTATGCGTCCAAACAGCTTAAGCGTCATGAGAAGAATTATCCTACACATGATCTAGAACTTGCAGCAATCATTTTTGCCTTAAAGATTTGGAGGCACCATCTGTTGGGAGATCAAGTATTGATATACATTGATCACAAGAGTTTGAAGTATATCTTCACTCAAAAGGAGCTAAACATGAGGCAAAGGAGATGGTTAGAGTTGATGGCTGATTACGATATTGATTTACAGTATCACCCTGGAAAGATCAATGTAGTACCTGATGCCTTGAGCAGAAAGCCCGAAGCTTCTATGGCAATGCAGATCACTCAACAGAAGGAATTATTCGAGGAGATGAGACGGATAGACCTGATGGTGATACAAAGGGCAATATCTCCCGGCAAATTGATGGTTATGCAGATTCAACCAACCTTATTGGAGAAGATCAGGGAAGCTCAGGGCAGAGACCCCAAGTTGCAGGAATTCAGGGAGCAAGTGAAAACTGGATTGAGGTCAGACATGCAGATTTATATGGATGGAACGCTCTGTTTCAGCAACAGAATTTGTGTGCCGAAGAGAGAGATTCGGCAAGAAGTGTTAGCTGAAGCTCATAGCTCAGCTTATTCCATACATCCAGGGGGGACGAAGATGTACCAAGACCTGAAGCAGCGGTTCTGGTGGCATGGAATGAAAAGGGAGATTGCTCGGTATGTGGCGAAGTGTTTGGTGTGTCAACAAGTGAAGGCTGAACATCAAAGGACAGCTGGACTACTTCAACCTCTACCGATTCCGGAATGGAAGTGGGAGCATATTACTATGGACTTCGTCACTGCCTTACCTCGCAGCCAGAAGGGAAATAATGCAGTGTGGGTCATAGTGGATCGTCTCACGAAATCAGCACACTTCATTCCTTTCAGACTGGGTCAGTCTACCGAGTTGTTAGCGGAGAAGTACATGCAGGAGGTAGTGAGACTCCATGGCGTGCCAGTTAGCATAGTATCCGACAGAGACACTAGATTCCTGTCCCACTTTTGGAGGAGTCTTCAGGAAAGTTTGGGGACCCGCTTGAAGTTCAGAACTGCATATCATCCGCAGACTGATGGACAATCAGAGCGGACAATTCAGATTCTCGAAGACATGTTGAGGGCATGCATTCTAGATTTCAAGGGATCTTGGGAGGATCATTTACACTTGGCGGAGTTTGCTTATAACAACAGCTACTAGGCTAGTATTAAGATGGCGCCTTTTGAAGCCTTGTATGGGAGGAAGTGTAGGTCTCCTTTATGTTGGGACGACATTGGTGATAGGCGGCCTTTGGGGCCCGAAATTATAGTTTAGACTGTGGAGAAAGTTAAGGTCATCCGTGAGCGTCTCAAGGCAGCTCAGGATAGACAGAAACAGTGGGCGGATTTGAGCAGAAGGCCGCTGGTGTTCGAGGCTGGAGATAAGGTATTTTTGAGGATATCTCCAATGAGAGGAGTGATCAGATTTGGTAGTCGGGAGAAGCTGAGTCCCAGGTTCATTGGACCTTTTGAGGTTCTGGAGCGTCTGGGAGAAGTGGCTTATAGACTGGCGTTACCCCCATCTTTGGATGGCGTGCATGATGTCTTCCATGTTTCTCAGTTGAGAAGGTATGTCCGAGATGACAATCATGTTTTGGATGATACTGAGCTGGAGCTTCGGCCGGATTTATCCTACACTAAAAGACCTATGGCTATTCTGGATCGGACCACCAAGGAACTGAAGAAGCAGATCATTCCACTTGTTCTGGTTTCTTGGGGGCAGGCGATCTCCAGGAGAAGCGACGTGGGAGCGAGAGGACATTATTCGCGATCGCTATCCTCACTTATTTCATGGCGATTAGGTAACTTCTTTCTTCCTCTTGAATTTAAATTTTGAGGACGAAATTTTCTTATTAGGTGGGTAGAATGTAATACTCTTGTTTTTTTTAATACCTAAAATAAAATGGAAAAAAAATAATAATAATATATATTTGTTTATGTCAACTTTTGAACTCTGTTCCTTTGTACTGAATCCTAATACCTAAACCATACTGCCACATTGGCGTGTGGTTAAGTAGAAGAGCTAAATTATTTTAAACAACCCAAAGTCAAATTTAAAATTCAAATTTCTAACTGAAAGATCTCAAGAGATCTTTAGGGATCTTTTATCTTAACAACCTGATTGCTAAAAATCCTAAAAGATCTTATCCCGTAACTTTCTTCTCTTGCCTCTGTCAAAAAAAAAAAAAAAGAACGACAATCAGAAAGAACTCCTAACCCATAATTTCTCATCCTCTTTACCCTCCTTGGAGTTGGAGTTGATCGTGACGGAGAACGGTTCCGAGGCGTGGAGGTTGAGAAGGAGGCGTGGAGATTGAGAAGCAGGCTAAATCCAAGTAAGTAAATATTTAATTTTTATGAATGAAAAATATTTAATAACATATCATGATTTAAAAAAATTCTATTCTTGTTATGAAACCTAGATCTCACCTAATATCTAAATTTATTTGAATTAAACTTTAATAACATATCATGATTTAAAGTACTTTTTTTTATGAAACTGAAAATTCATCCAATAATATAAATAGAATGAATTTGTATGGATAAAAAAAAATTTAATTAAAATTACCATGTTTAGAATTCTTTTCCATGAACCTTTTCTTCAAAAAAATATAAAAGTAATATATTATTATTCTAACTAAATTATAAAAGACAAGAAAAAAAAGAAAAGAAAAAAAAAAGGGAAAAGAAGCACTGCTCTCGGCTTAGCCGAGAGCAGGTGCCGCACAGCAGGGCGCAGCCCTGCTGTGCAGGGTCTGGCCCGGCCTGGCTGGCCGGGCCTGGCCTAGCCCGGGCCTGGCAGGCCCGGCTCTGTTGGGCCGCACAGGGCCTCTGGCCTATACAAAAAAAAAAAAAAAAAATTTCACAGGTCGGACCAGACCCGGCCTGGCCTGGGCGGGCCTGGCCCGGGTCTGGCCGGGCTGGGTAGCAACTTCCCAGAAAAAAAATTTTTACAAAGGCCCATTAGTTGCTTTCAGCCCAGCTTTTGCATGGGTTGTACCCTTTTGGATCCACACCCGCACAACAAAATCCGACCCAACAGAAAAATCTAGATTTGTAAACCTGCAGAAAAATAATTAAAATAATTAGTTAAAAATATTAGAAAAATAGAGAAAAATATAAATAACAATCTACACTGCTTCTACTTTTCATGATAAAATTTTCAGAAGAATAGAAACATAAATTAAATCAAATTACCCCTTTTAAAGTCAGTTTTGTTAAATGGTAAATTCGAACCCGTTAAGAAAATTAATGTTAAAAAGTTTTAAAAACCCAACAAAAGAGAATTTAAAATTTGATAAATTAAACCTATTAAGTTCATGTAATTCATAGGATCATACTCCCAACCTTAAGTTAATTAATCACAATTAAATAAATAAAAGATCCTAACAATTTCTATTGAAATAAATTGTGTAGATTTTCTGGGATTCTAGGATTTGCAGTGCTTTAGATTGAGATCTACCTCAGGTGAGTGCTTTTTCCTCCTTCAGCTAACAAGAATTCTTGTGATGAAGGATTTTATCTAGTTATCTAATTATGTTAAGCTAATGTACTAGTATTTAGAAATTTTATAATTTCATGAATTACCTACACGCATTATTCGTAATATATTTATGTATTCCTGTATGCAATTAAGCACATTCGTTATTGATAATGAACCTTCATGATCACTACATGACACCGGTTAGGACTTTACCACTAAGACTCACCTGAATGACACTTGTGACCATCATGTTCATGTTATCTAACTACTGGGAAAAATATTGTTAGACGGTAACAATCTCATCCTGTTTATCATGTTCACCGATATATATATATTTCCTGTTATACATGTATCACAATTTTACTTATGATGATGTTATTGTTATCATTACCGAGTTATCTCAGTAAATTTAGGTAACATGTACATTAATAATATTAAACAACTTACACTGGGATTGAGGAAATTGGTGGAGGAGACAGCGTCTGTATTTTGGGTGGACCTAGGATTTAGGTTGCGCAGCCGAAAGAGGGTTCCACTGCAGGGTTTCCATGGGTGACTGACACCCCGTCCTGTTTCCTGTTCCTGTTATACATGTTATACATGTACCTGTTCCTGTTATACATGTTCCTGACTACCTTGCGATAGGTCCTGGTTCAGCGCCAGGAGTCTGGGCCGTGGTCCCGGGTATGCACGGGACCCACCTAAAACACAGACAATGTCTCCAACCAAATCAGTTTCAATAACTTAGGACTCTAATTGACATATGTATTAGGCGTAGTATGGGATGCGTTTATTACATGTGACAATTGGTGTTCGCTGACATAATTAATAATGAAAATTGAATTTTTACATTGACATTATAAACTGAACTTGACATCTGCCCGCATGTTATGATAGACATTGATTATACTCATGATCTGAGGTACCCTTGATTATATTACTGACTGACTTAGTTACTATTCATTTATTGTTGGCATGTTATTCCAATCTTATCATGTATATTTTCTTTCCATATGCTTATACATTACTTGCATGTGCACTTTTCCTTTTTTATTTTACCACTCACTAGGTCGCTTATTGACGACCCTGAGTTTGCTATGCTCAGATCCAGATTTGAGGACATTGCAGGACCAGGAGTACTTTGAGCGCGTTGCAAATCTCCAGTAGACCGTCAGCAGTTCAGTTTGTGAGGACTTTTAGTATTTTTGCTTTCATTCTTGTTAGTCTATAATAAGTGAACTTTCAAGACATTATTGTACTTGCTTTTGAATGCTGGAATAAGTTGTGAACTTTATGTTTTAATTTAATACATTGAGGCTTAGCGTATTTTTATTCAGAATACGTCGCCGAATCTTGTCACGTACCCAATTTTGTGTATTTTGAGAAGTGGGGCGTGACACCTTCGTCCTCACTCTAATCAATGGTAAACAATCCCTTGGCTATCATGAAGTTTCTTCTGCTCTTGTTAATTATGAATTGAGAAGGATAAAATGTCTTCCAAGAGTATATCAGCAAAAACATTGACGGTAAGAGATAGAAGTTCCAATCGAAAAGGCAAAGATGATCGTGATAGATCAAAGTTCAGACTCAATTTCAGATATTTGAAGAAGAGCCAATGTGCCTTCTACAATGAGTTAGAGCACTGGAAGGTTGATTGTCCAAGAATCAAGATAAGAAGGAGTAAAAGACGAGGCAAATCTCGCACAGGTGATCAATACCCTATGGGTAGACTTCACAGGTAGGTGGATTGGACTCAGACTTAACGGCATTCTCGTTCTTAGTCACTACTCCTACTATTAGTTACTCAGATGATTCTGAATGTTGTTAAATACAGAGTCTACCTATATGTCTCAATACCGATGGTTTTCTAATTTTGAGAAGCTAAATGATTGTTTCGTTGCATGGGTGATGATTGTCTGTGTAACATGAAAGGGATAGGTATTGTTCTTATCAAGATGTTTGATTGGATGGTGTGGGAACTGAAGAAAATGAGATAAGTACCTTAATTTAAAAGAAATCTTATCTTTGTTGGTGCCTTGAAAGCATTGGATCTTGAAGTATCTATTAGAGATGGTGTTCTCAAGATGACTAGAGACTCGATGGTTGTTTTGAAGGCCGTCTGACGTAACAACTTATACTACTGGAAGGGTACGGTTACAGGGCAAGTAGCAACTTCTATCAATGCAATGATGATTGTATCTGGCTATGGCACATGAGGCTCAGACATATAGGTGAAATTTTTTTGCAAGTTCTAGCAAAATAAGGTTTGTTGTAAGGTGTCAAGACTTGTAAGTTGGAATTTTTGTGAACATTGCGTCATCGGAAAGAAGACCAAGGTAAAATTTGGCACCCATGACTCATTGCACCGAGGAAATTCTTAACTATGTTCACACAGATATTTGGGGACCTACCAAAACATCATCTATTAGAGAAAACTACTACTTTGTGTCATTTATATATAATTACTCTAGGTGATGCTGGGTATATACCATGAAGCACAAAAGAAAACTCCTGGAGTTATTTGTGGAGTGAAAAAGAATATAAAGAAGAATACGAGAAGGAAGATCAAAGTACTCCAATCAGACAATGGTGAGAATATATTAGCGATCCTTTCCTATTGCTATACCGAGAGGGCATAGAAAGGCATTTCTCACAGTAAGAAAAACTCTGCAACAAAATGGACTGGCTGAAAGGATGAACAGAATTTTACTGGAGAAGGTTCGTTGCATGTATCCAATGCCTGCATATCGAAATCCTTTTGGGCTGAGGCATTGGTGCATGCTTGACATCTCGTTAATAAGTTGCCTTCGTCTGCGATAGGAGGTAAAACTCCTTTGAAAGTTTGGTCAGAAAAAATGGCTCAAGATTATGACTCGCTTCGAGTATTTGATTGCCCGACCTATTATCATGTCAAGGAAGACAAATTGCATCTGAGAGCGAGGAAAGGAGTGTTCGTTGGATTCAAAAAAGGCGTAAAAGGCTCCAAAATTTGAGATCTAAAGGACAAAAAGTTCATCTTGAGCAGGGATGTTATGTTTGACAAGGCTTCAATGGTGAAGTCTACAGACTCTCAGGAGGAGGAGAGTGAGAAGACCGGCAGGATATCGCAGCAAGTGTAGAGTAATGCTACACCACCACCTCCAGATAGAACAGTATCATTTGAATTCACATCTGAGGTAACACAGGATGGGGATCATGTGGCCGATCATGACGCTAAGGATGTGAGGATCAAGGACATGTTATGAATGATGTCCAAGAATCCATTGCAGTTGGAAGAGCTAAGAGAAATTCACGTAAGCCCAATTGGCTTACTACTAATATGATAGTTGCCTAAACTCTCCCAGTCATTGACGAGATGATTGCATCTACATACAGGGAAGCTGAAATTAGTTCAGAGTCCAAAATGTGGAAGGATGCCATGATGGAAGGGATGAATTCTCTACACAAGAAAAATACTTGGGACCTATCAAAGTTGCCCAAGGGAAAGAAGGTGATCGGTTGTAAATGGGTATTTACAAAGAAACAAAGATCTCTCGATGGTGATAATGTACGCTACAAAGCCAAATTGGAAGCTAAAGGTTACGCGCAACGAGAAGGCATTGCCTACAATGAGGTATTCTTACCCGTTATGAAGCACTCGTCTATTCAAATTTTGTTGGCACGGTATGAGTTGAAGCTTAATCAACTCGATGTGAAGACCACCTTTCTCCATGGCGATCTTGGAGAGGAGATCTACATGTTTCAGCCCACAGGATTCAAGACTGCAGGAAAGAAAAATATGGTATGTAAGTTGAAGAATCGCTTTATGGATTAAAGCAATCATCAAAGCAGTGGTATAAGTATTTCGACAGCTTCATAAGAGGCAAGTGGTACACATGAAGCCATTACGATTCATGTGTGTATTACAATAAGCTATCAAATAGAGAATACATCTATCTACTATTATATATGGATGATATGCTCATCGCATGAGCTTCCAAGAGCAGATCTATAATTGACAAACTGAAAAGGAATTGTCTTCTGAATTCAAGATGAAAGATCTGGGTGAAGCAAAGAAGGTGTTAGACATGGAGATTGAGCGAGACCAGAAAGATGACAAGTTTAGCTTGACGCTAAAGGGCTATTTGAAGAAGGTGCTTCAGAAATTCAACATCAACTAGGATACGGAGTCTGTAAATACACCATTAGCCCCTCATTATAAGTTAAAAGTTACTATGTCTCCTACTACTATTGAAGAGCGTGAGTACATAACTCACGTACCCTATGCTAGCACGGTTGGTGGTTTAATATATGCAATGGTGTGTACGATGCCTGATCTGTCACAAGCTGTCTCATTAGTTTTCAATACATGCATGATCCCGGCATGGGTCATTGAGAAGCAGTAAAATAGATTTTATGATACATTAAAGCTACCATAAACGTTGGTTTAGTGTTCGAGAAAGATTCTATAAGTAAGCAGAAGTGTATCAAATACGTTGATTCCGACTACGCAGGAGAACTCGACAAACACCGGTCTACAATGAGATATGTGTTTACATTGGGCCAAGTATTGGTATATTGGCGCTATATTCTACAGTCTACTGTCGTATTGTCTACTACAGAGGCTGAGTATATGACCATGACAGAGGTTATGAAGGAGGTAATTTGGTTTCAGGAGTTATTTGATGACTTGGGTATTGATCAGGATCTCTTGAAGATCAACTGTAATAGTATGAAT
Source organism: Agave tequilana (assembly GCA_038442645.1). Lineage (NCBI taxonomy): Eukaryota > Viridiplantae > Streptophyta > Magnoliopsida > Asparagales > Asparagaceae > Agave > Agave tequilana. Next base: position 242,252 of record JAVJIF010004022.1, read on the forward strand.
GCTATCTATTTGGCAAAGAAGCAGGTGTATCATGCAAGGAGAAGTACATTGACGTTAGTTTTCACTTTGTTTGGGAGATTCTTGAGGAGGGTGATGTCTAGTTACGAAAGATTCACACGAAAGAGAGTCCCGTCGATATGCTTACCAAGGTTATTTCGGGAGTGAAGTTTGCACATTATAAGGAGTTACTCCTTGTCCTTCCAGTCGCTTGAGCTTGGTGGAGCTCGTTTGGATGAACTACGGATGGTTTGATCCTCTGGGCATGGCTACATAGGCAACTACATTGGTGCAGCCCGATTGAGTCGACATGGTTCTATGTTGTGTTCAGCTCAGATTTGAGAAATCTTCACCGAGGTAGAGAATTGTGAGGAGAAAGTATAAAATCTTGTTGAAAGAGTTTTTTTAACTCATCGGAGAAGATGAAGTACATATCGGAGTTCAACGGTATATGGTAGAACACCAGACGCAGCCAAAAGACAGTGGGTTGATCGACCGTACATGTACAGAACATGCACATGAAGAAACAAGCGTAGCGGTTGACCGATCGGTCGACCGCCCAAGAGGAGCCATCTTAGGAACAGGTTGGAACAGTCGACCACCCGGTCGATCATCCAGAAGGTCAAAACTGGCTATGTACAACTAGAGGTCCCAGGTGGTCGACCGCACAGAGCGTAGTTTGTCTCTGCACAGGCACAACGGTTCTGCAGTTTCCTATTTGGATTCTGGATTCACTTCAAATCCAAATTCAGATCCATTGGTTTTCTTTTCTTCATGAATTCTCTGGCAATATAAAGAGGGGTATTGGCTCCAGCTATTGTATCCTGTAATTATTGATTAATAAGATCTCTCTTCTGTCCCCAGAATGTAGGCATTTATCAAACCTCGTTAAATTTGTGTGTTCTCGCTTTCTTTTTCTTTGATTATTTGTTCGCGCAACTGGTGACTATTCGCTGGCGTGCAGTAGTCCTCTTGTGGGTTCCTCCCAACACTGCAAGCAAGTATGATAAAGCAATGACTACATAATTAGGAACTGAATATTTTAAAAAAAATAATTAGATGTTGGAAAAGTGGACAAGATGAGAAAGTAGAAGCAACAACTTTAGACTTTCTTTCAAGAAGAGAAAATTACAAGTGTTGAAGTAAAAGAACAGAAGTGTCCAACTGTACATGTACACATACTGTATCGTTCCCTCCTAGTCCGATAGTAGGAACAAGAGCAATGCTCCAAACAGGATCAAAAAATATCAGTTACAAGATTCAGTATACTGAGATATTCTACCATCCATAAATACTCTGAGATAATACTTTGACAAAGCTGACAGCATGGTAGTACAAGTCCTTGTGCACACACTCGGTTATGTTCCTGGCCTGTGACAACTAGCATAAAGCACCATCTAGGATTTGCTTTGCTTTTCATGGCTTCAGCTCCCCTTGGCCTTGAAAGGCTTCTTGATTCTTTCTTTGAAGGAAACCAGGCATGATTACAATTGGACTTGCTGGTTGAGCTTGGAAGAGGGGGGAAATTTCCTCATTTCTGTTTTTGCATGAAGTCAATATTAACATCAGTCTTCTAGGAGAAAATCCACAAACTAGAAAAGGATAACTTTGCAGCAGGCTTTGAAGTAATTACAGTGTAAAGCCGACTATTGTTAAAAGAAGTCTAGAATGAAGAGGAGTCTTTTGATAACTTATCCACTCTAATAATTTTCCGAATCTTATATTGGGTTCTGCTATGCTTAATTCATGTCTTTGAGTATCTAAAGACTCAACCACTATTTAGATTACTATATATCATGACTGAGAAATGCAGGTTGCATGACTATATCGTAATTGTATGACATGTTATCTCTCAAAATTTGCCTACCCTCGAGTCTAGACTCCAAATTTAACAATGATTTAAAGTTCTTTGTAGAACTTTCCTCGTTGTCAATTTGGTTGATCTGCAGAGATACATGACTCTTCGTTGATTCACTAATATTTTGTGACCTTCGACTTTAAAGTCCTCAGCTAGTCTAGGATAGGGGTAACTGAATTTCTTTTATCTTAAATGAAGATAGGGTTGTTTCAAGATACACTTGTGGCACCTTAGCTGCTAATATTGAGATGTTAGAAGCAAACTAAATACAAAACCCAACTCCTTCTGGGCCTTAAGCGTTTGGGGTGAGCTTGAATGCAAAAAAAATTATAATAAAGAATCAAAAGGGGTGCGTAGCCAGTTAACACGGCCTGACTACACTCCCTCTCGTTATAGTATTAGAAATATTTGAACAAAATAATGTAATGTTTTTCTTTAGTGCCTTGATACCCCTTTTGTTCTTTTTTTCATTTTTTTTTATTTTTTATTCTTTTATTTATGAACAAGGATTATGCACATGCATGAATACAGACATTCAAAAGAGATACATATAAGGCTGCTTGGAGAACATTGAAGATAATCAACATTTTAGATTAACTTGTGTTTTTTCTTTTCTTTTTTTTGACATATTCCTTTTGATAATAAACTTAGTATCAATAATCTATAACAAAAGTAGTGTGTGACTACAAAGATGGATTTTCCACTATTAAGGTATATGTTACGCTGTAGTCATTTTTGACATGAGGTAATATTCCTTTTTTCTCCAGATGTATTTTTCTAAGACATCTGATTTGGTCAGCTACAATATTTAACAAAACCAAATGACAAGCGATAGGTGAATATAATGATGGTCGAATGGGATCCCTTCTTTGTTTTATTCAGCTTAGACTTTTATTCTTTCGACTTTGTTCTGTATGTTGGAAACTTTTCCAATTAGGAGTTGAATGGTTCTTTCTTTTTTCTTCTTCATTATGGCTCTATTTTTCTAATATAGATTCTGTGACTTACAAGGGAGAAGATGTTGGTCTGGTTTGATGCTGACAATACTTTGTTTCACTTTGTGTTGCTCAGTTTCACCAGAAAGGATATCAGTCAAGTCTTGAACTCAGTCAAAAAAAATTTTATTTTTGCAGCCTTTAGCCATAGCAAGGAGACTTAAGAAGCCTTAAGATCTATATACCAATCTATGCAAATTATAAGTAAATAAAATTAAGATGCTGTTAATGTAAAGTTATGGAGCCAGATTATTGTTTGACGGACTGTCGCCATACACAGTCAACACGATGATCCCGAAGCAACGACGAAGCTTTTTGGGTCATGGCGTTGGGCGAGTTTAGAGTTTCAGTTAATGACAAGCTCGGAATGAAAGGTGCATCTGAAGTGGTGGAGTCCCTGGAGCGATAACCTCCAGAGTGGTGGAGTCTCCGGAGCAAAAGTTCACTCCGAAGCACCTAGTCGGAGGAGCACTCCGTAGCGACAGAACAAAGTAGCTCACCCGAGGTGCTTAGCAGAACCGATCCAACCTGGAAGCGTTCTAGCCTGGAAGCGGTCCAGCCTGAAAGTGGTCCAATTCAGAAGCTACTTGCCAATGAAACTTGGGGAACTCGTCAAGGAAAGTTTAGAGATCTTACAACTTGTAACCCTGCTTTTCTATAAAAGAATATGCGTCGTTATTAGGGTTATAAGCAATGAGAAAGCATCAATAGATTATACTATTGTGAGTGTCATTAAACAGAGCAGCTGTGAGGTTTCTCTTCTACTCCCATGTAATCTCTATGATGAAAATGTTGCTCTCAGATAACACTTCTTGCACCTAGCGCCTTCTTCTGGGCAACAACCAACTTAAGGAACCCAAGCAACGGAAATAGACGCGCTGGAGAAGTACCCACACGATCAGAACAGAGAAATAAGAGGGAAAGCAAGCCAACACAGTATTTAACGAGGTTTGACAATTTGTCTACGTCCTCGGGGTAAGGGGAGAGAGTTTTTATTGATTCAACAATCAATTACAACTTGTTCCTTTCTTCAAGAAATTTTCAAAAGAGATTTTCAGTGGGATACAAATTCATGAGGGCTCTAAGCCTTATTTATAGCCAGAGAGTCTCAGGAATTTAGGAAACCCCAATTAGATTCAACCCCAAAACAGAAAAGGAGTCTGAATTCGTTCAGGAGAGCATAACGCGTCTGTCGATCGACCGACCCTGTCCTCGATCGACCGGCACCAACCGAGAGCAAACTTGTGCCAGTCGGTCGACCATGCCGGTCGACCTTTCCTTAGCCACGGTCGACCAGGCGGTCGACCGGGTTGTGCCTGTGCACGTCGTGCACACCGGTCAACCGGGCGGTCGACCGGGACATGTTCTGACACATGTTGCAGACTGCCTCCTCACTCCTTTTGGCTTCCAATCTCTGTACTATCTTCTTGATGAGTTAAAAAACTCTTCCGATGTCTTTTATCTCCTCTCTCCCCCTATAATTCTCCACCTCGGTGACGTTTTTTGAAATCTGAGCCGAACTCTAACAACATCTGGCGAAATTAACACACATTCTCGGCGAAATTGACACACGATCTCGGCTTAAGCGCTCTGAACAAAATTGACACACGATCTCGACTGGCCAATAGACGAAACTGGTTCCTTCAAAACGAATCGCCAACACACATACAATTGATTTCTACTGATCACATCAGATCCAAATTGAATTTGTCGTCTCCTCAGGCAACGCTCTCCAAACTCTAATATCAATTATAAGATTCCAACTTCAGCTCAGCTATCTAAACGGAATGCGACATACATGTCTTCTCAACACTCCACCGAAGAGAAATACCATATGAGCCGAACGTGTCTACAACTCAATAACTGAATGGAACACCATTCCAAATGACCTCAAGAAGAACCCAATATGAGTCAACACTGACTCTCCAACTAAATGGCTCTCCAGTCCAAATGTCTTGAAGAAGGTCCAATCAAATCTGAGTAGAGCACAACAAACACCATCATCGGCTTTAGCAAACTGGATGCACGCCCACCTTATGCAAGCTCAACTATTTTCTCACCAGAAGATTTAAACGTTCATCGAGATCACAACACTTCATCTCTACGTGAAGTCCAACTCTTCACCTTTACGTGAAGTTCAAATCAGCTTCCACTCCCAATTCTTGAGAACCCAAATACACTAAATAGCTCCATACGGGCTGCATCACCAAATGGTTGCGCCTTTACGGCTGCCTACGTACCTTGCCCAAGTGATCAAGCCAACCGTAGTTCATTTAAATTAGCTCTATCAAGGTCAAGCAACTGTGACTAAATCTTCAGCAGCGAACCTAATTGGCTGAGTCATATGAACCTCCTTACTACTGTCATGGAGAACAACGGCCTTTAACTTGTCACATCACCAACTTGAGATTTATGCTTCTTCACCACTTTCATGGTTTTATCTTGGTTCCAATAGCTGCAAATCACTCGACATTTTGATCCATGTCTTCAACTTGTTCATCATCAAAACTAGCTATATGATCTCCACTCGGTGTCACATTTGGTGAAGTCCTCACTGATACTAAACCAACTGGAGTTGGTGGAGTAACATCAACCTCCACCCGCTGCGATACATCCTTGGTCTTCGTCTCTCCACCTGCTGAGAGACGATAGACTTCAACAAAGAAGTCTCATCAAATGTGACATGCTGACTTAACACAATCTTCTTGGTTTCAGGGTCCCACAACCTGTAGCCTTTCATATTTATTTTGACACCAAAAAATACAAACTTCTTTGCTCGTGGATTCACCTTGCCATCTTTGGCACTAAAGTAGGCCGGACTTTCAAATTCCCGCAGTAAACCATAATCTTGAGCAGCTTTTTCAGTGCAAACTTTCGGATGGGTTTTACCTCCTATCGCAGTCGATGATAATCCATTTATAAGATGGCTATCATATACAATCGCCTCGGCCTAAAACGATTTGTCTAATTATGCATTAGACAACAACACCAAGCCTTCTCCAGCAACGAACGGTTTATCTCCTTAGCCAACCTATGTATTCCATCTGTGAAGTGAGTACCAATACCAGTGTACTGGCCAAATCGTAGGAATTAATTTTTGTATCTTTCAACATTACCAATTTGTAGCTCATTGATCTTCCTACCACTCTATTTCTCCATCATATCTTTTCACTTCACCAGCATAACTAGGGCTTCAAACATTTGTCTCATGGGATATATCCAACAATGCCTAGATAAATTATCAATAAAAGAGACAAAGTACTTATGACCTCCAAGTGGAGCAGTCTTGGCAGGTCCCCAAATACTTACGTGAACACAATCAAGAAGACCTTCCGAGTGGTGAGTAGTAGTGCAGAATTTCACCTTCTTCTCGTACAGAATGTCGTGTTCACCCAATTCCAAGTTGCAGGTAGATGCACCTTCCAATGATCCCTTCTTTGCTGGAATTGTAAAGACTTTTCTCCTCCGTGTCCGAGCCTCATTTGTCAGACCTGTGTGCAAACATCATCTGAAGAAATAGAAGTCTTTACCTGACTTGTAACTGTACTGCCCTTCAAGTAGTAGAGATTATTACGGTGGACGCCCTTCATAAACGCTATTGAGCCTTTAGTCATTTTAAGAACACCATCTCGTATAGATAACATAAGACCCAACGTTTTCAAAGTACCAACTGAGATAAGATTCCTTTTGAGTTGAGGGACATACCTCACTTTCTTCAGTTCTCTTACTATCCCATCAAATATCTTGATACGGACTGTATCTATCCCTTTCACATTACGTGGATGATCATCACCCATAACAGTGAAACATCCATCTAGCTTCTCAAAGCTAGAAAATCAGTCCTTATTCAGGCACACATGATAGATAACTCCTGTATCTAAGATCCACTCAGAATTATCTGAGTAACCAACAGTAAGAGTAGTAACAGAGAAAGAAAATATTGATGAGCCTGAGTCTGATCCATCCGCCTGTGAAGTACTGACGTGAGTATTGACCACCTGTGTGAGATTTGCGTCGGACTTTGACTCCTTACCTTTGGCTTCCGGACAATCAACCTTTCAGTGCCCTAACTCTTTGCATAAGGCGCACTGGTTCTTCTTCAGATCTCTAAAATCTGATCTGGACATCGATCTCCCATGATCACCTCTGCCCTTCCGGTTAGAACTCCTGCCTCTTACCGTCATTGCCTTTGTTGTTGTACTTCCAGAAGAAGCAATTTGTTCTGCCCCTTACTTCATAATTAACAAAAGCAGCAGACATCTCATTGTAGTTAAGTGATCGTCTGTCATTGATCAAGGTAAGAGTAAAGGTCTCATACTCTTCTTCAGGAAGAGAATTCAATAGAATTAGCGCCTTATCCTCTTCATTGATCTTCACATCCACATTTACTAAGTCTGTAAGAAGCTTTGTATAGTTATTCATCAATGGAGATTCTTCTCTTCATCTGTAAGTGATAAAGCCTCCTCTTTAACTGCAACCGTGACTTGATGTTCTTCGTCAGATACTTTTCTCCAGGATCTCCCACAGCTGCCTTGCAGATGTTTCATGCAACACATGATACTTGATGTCTTATGTCAAACAAGACCTTATCAAGCCACACGCCGTTCGGTTCATCTTGTCCCAATCCTCCTTAGTAGTAGTCTCGCGCTTTTTCTCCAACCGTAGAGTGTTTTTGAGGTTTGATACCGTCAATGTATCCATCACCTCACACTCCACATACCAAAGTTATTCTTGTCATCGAACTTCACCACATCAATCCTCAATGGATCTGGATTCATGGATTTCACCGTAAATGTACTATCACCAGCCATCTTCTCAATTGATTCCTCAAACAATGCGAAAAACAAACAGAGTTAGATCAAAAACTAGATAAAAATAGGATCTTTATCTCATAGTGAAACTCTCGAAGAGTTTCTGAAGCAATCTACTCCTCCAAATTTGATTCCTCGAGCAATCCAAACGTTGTTTTGAGATCGACACATGATCCTACAAATAGTCCCAACGCTGCTCCGAGATCGACACACAATCTCCGCCAAACCGCCTCCAATTCCCTTGGAATCGACACACGATCCCACGATGAACCTGGGATGCTCTGATACCACTTGTTGCGCTCAGATAGCACTTCTTGCACCTAGCGCCTTTTTCTGGACAGCAACCAACCTGAGGAACCCAATCAATGAAAATAGATGCGGCGGAGAAGTACCCACACGATCAGAACAGAGAAATAAGAGAGAAAGCAAGCAAACACAGTATTCAACGAGGTTTGGTAATTTGCTTACGTCCTCGGGGTAAGGAAGAGAATTTATTGATTCAACAATCAATTACAACTTGCTACTTGCTTCAAGGAATTTCCAAGAGAGATTTTCAGTGGGATACAATTCATGAGGGCTCTAACCCTTATTTATAGCCAGAGAGTCCCAGGTATTTAAGAACCCCAATTGGATTCGACCCCAAAACAACAAAGGAGTCCGAATTCGTTCAGGAGTGGGCCGGTCGACCGACCCTGTCCTCGGTCGACCGGTCGGTCGACCGGGACCAACCGAGAGCAAACGTGTGCCAGTCGGTCGACCGTTCCTTAGCCACGGTCGACCGGGCGGTCGACTAGACTGTGCCTGTGCACGTCGTGCACACCGGTCGACTGGGCGGTCGACCGGATCCTGTTCTGGCACATGCTGCAGACTGCCTCCTAGCTCCTTTTGGCTTCCAATCTCTATGCTATCTTCCCGATGAGTTAAAAAACTCTTCCGATGTCTTTTATCTCCTCTCCCCTACAGAATAGTGGATTTGTGTGCGGCTCCGTAGTTTTCCCGATTTAGCTTTTTCACGTAATTTTTGGTGTCTTTGTTTAATCTGTAATTTCTCCTCTCTTTTTCATCTGCATTGTTGTCGATTCCAACAGTTACGTATGAGAGTTCAAACCTAATAAAGCAGTTGAAAATCCTCTCAGTCCACATTTCCTCCTACATCAACTTAGTTGAATGATCGTTGGAGTTTAAAGAAAGAATAGTATCTGGAGACGGGAACAACACAAGTAATTAGAGGCAAGAAATATTTCCTTACTTTCATGGGAGATAATCAAACAGTAATAATGCCAACATAGCAATTGTTCCTCGTCATTTTAATACTAGCAACAGTAATAGCTGCTAAGAGAATGGAAAGGACAGTGTCAGCCAATCAGATTTCCTACTGTCCTATTAAATATTAAAAATCTGTTGCCTGCAAATAACTAAGATACTTGAAACCACCCTTATGTGTAACAATGCAAACGCCTTGCACAAGAAAATGATGGGAGACAACTTGTTGACCCAAAAGTTTAATCATCATGTTTTGATGATTTTCAACTCATGTAGTTAAGAAACTAATGATCTTAAAGTTATTTTAAAAGATACATGTTATTTATCAAGATTCAGAATACTCAAGATCAAACAATGAAGCACAAACTCAGCTGATACAAATTGGACTATCTCTCTTTAAAGATTGAAGATCAAAAAGTTAGATTCAAATCTACATCTAAATAAAGACTTCGGTGTCTCAAGAAATAGAATTTAAGTTTGTAAGTTTAGAAAATGTGTTAAAGATTTAGTTTGTAGAATTTGTAGTTCAATCTTGATAACACACACATGTGGCTTTATTTGATGATTTAAAGAGTTTTTTTTTTTCAAAGTGATTTACATAGAGAATTGAGTGTTTCAAAATAAAGTTTTAAAATGTTTTGATTTTGATGGAAAGTCAATTTTAATATGAATTAAATCTCAAAAATGTGTTTTACCATTTGAAATATGTATTGGAATTTATTGATACCTTTTAGAGCTCAAAAATATTTAAAAAAAACTTATATTTGTTTGATTTATAAAGTTGAAATTGATTTTAACAAATTTTGGAAAGATCAGACTTTACTGAACCATTTTTGACAACCCAATATACCACTGTCGAAAACAGATACTTAGGATGCACATATCTATTATTAAGCTGAAGAATTTTTGACAACCTCTGTGCATGCTTTTGACAGCGTTTTTCATAGAACTCAGAAAATTGAGGCTTCAAGGTTGATCTGCGAGGGATATTGTTGTAGAAGTTGCGGCTCCAATAGGTGATCTTGCTGGATCACGATTGTAAATATATTTCAATTTCGCAAACTGATTATAATGATTACATCTCCACAAGAGTTGGAGACAGGGACGTAGATCATTGGATCAAACCTCAAAAATAAATCGTGTTTATAGAGTTTGCTCTTCTTGATTCTATCGTTTTACTCTTTATCTCTGCTTAATATTTGATGTTTACTATTTGTTATAATTACATACTTTTGAGATCAAGTGTGTTTGTTGCAAATAGATTTTAAATTTTCGCTGAATTTTTTTAGCATCACCTATTCACCCCCTCTGTAGGTGATTTTCACAACCAACTGATGAGTGTATGAAAAATACATTTCGCGAGAAAGGGAACAACAATCACAAAGAGTATAAAAGAGTGCACAATTCTTTACACTTTCTTTCCAGACATATTGGTCTATATGTTTCAAATAGAAATATTTTAATTATCAGAAAGAAATGAAACAAAACCTAATTAGAGCTCTTAACAAGGATGAATACATGTTAGTAGATGCACCTTGTACCAATCCAACTCACATTGTTGGGCCTTCTTCCCAGCTTGCAAAAACTAGTAAAAGCGCCATATAAGATTTGCGTAACTCTTTCTGTTTCAATTGCTTGTGCTTCTTGTTAGAACAAAATGAGAACTGCAGACTAGAGAGGAGTGGATTTTTTTTTTCGAATTGCAACACGAAGTTGGAGTGTTCCTGAGCTGCAGAGTGACTCAGAGAAGCAACACGAGATCAGGGTTTTCCCGAGAAGCGAAGTGACTCCGAGAAGGTGACTCCGAATCAATAGACCTCAAGGTCAAAGGGACTCCGAGAACGCTATTCAATTTTGTAGTAAAGGTGTTGTGTGTCCTTGAACGTTGTACTTGAAGCAATATTTGGCATACTCCGATGCAAGGATCCTAGAGCCAAATTGTCCCAGGAATAGCAGTTGAAGAACTCTAGTGTGCACCAATCAGATTCTCCGGTGATCTCCTCGATCTGATCAGGCAAGTGACCTCATTGGTCTAACGCATGACAGGACTCTACTTACTAACTGGGCACTCTCTTGTTAATTTTATGATCTTCTCTTTCATTTGTGATTGATATTCCAAATGAATTATAAGGGAGCCTATTTATAGGATTCTACTAGGAACTCAAGGGTCACCATTCCCTAATGAGAATAGCTCAAGGGTCTTATCTAGATTCAATAAATCTAGCCCAAGAATTACCAACTAACAATGAGAGAAGCCCAAAGAGTTAATGTCCATATTCAATGAATGTAGCACAAGGGTCATTAGCCCCATTAATGAGAAAAGTCCAAGGGTTAACAATCACTAAATGAGGGAAACCCAAAGAGTTACCAATTTATAATTAGGAAATTCAAGAGTCTTGTGTCTAGATTCAATGTAAGAAGTTCAAAGGTCTTAGTTGCCTTGACCATACCTAGCTCATGTCCAACTAGTTTGCACTTATGAGAAATTATTAGTTAAAATCATTTTAGTGTGGCAAAAATTTAAATGTTACCAATATAATAAAATATAAATAGTTTGAAATCTATTTTATGTTTTGAAAAACCAATTTTGCACAAAACATCTAACAATCCCCCACAAATTTACAAACTAACAAGAAAGTCATAATCATTGTGCGTAAAGTAGATGTCACTAGGACTTGAATCCCCTTTAGATTAATTGAATAGAAGATGTGTACGTGGTGAACTTAGTCTTGAACCAACACTTTTCTTATAATTCAGCGATCACACAAGATTAAAACCTAACTGTGGTAGTCATCACTTTGAACCACAAGATTGCCTGATGCTTGCACATTTATGGCCTTGTGCATGTCCCGATTTCTGCGAGTGCTCTAGGTACCATTTACAGGTTGCCATAGGAGACGGCCAAATCTCCACCCAAGTATAGATGAGTCATTTATGTGTTTGTCCTACCCAACACCCCGCATCTGAAATGCTTTAGACTCATTAAAACTTAAAAGCTATCCTCTCAAGTGGTAGGAAATATGCATGCAAGTCGTACTTAATTTTTGAGCCAAACATCTTATTATTAGTAGCATGAGTTTTGAACTAATAACTTGATATAAATGGTCAATGTACATAAGCTTACAATGACTTGAGACTCATTCTAGTAGAAGTCTTTTCAACTAATTTCTTTTTCAAGCTTTTAGTTAAAGGATCCGCAACATTCTCTGAAGATCGGATGTCAATTACCGAGATGACTCCATAACAGATAAGCTCGTTCAAATAACCATGCTTTAGACGAATGATCCGCTTCTTTCCATTGAATAACAAGTTTGCTACCGAAGCACTCGTTGCTTGATTATCACAATAACTGCACCTTGCAATTCTTTCAACGAAAGGTCTCAGAGAAAATAACTGAGCCACTCAGTCTCATCTCCCACAACAGTTAATGCAATGAACTCAGACTCCATTGATGATTGTGCAATCAGAGTTTGCTTGTTGGACTTCTATGAAATGGCAGCTCCTCCCATGGTGAAGATAAAGCCCCCAGTAGATCTGCACTCATTTGGTTCTGAGCAGCACTCATTTGGTTCTGAGCATTAGCTTGCATCTGAGAAGCCTTCAATCACAGCTGGACATCCGGTATAGAGCGGGCCCAAATTCAAAGTTCCCTTCAAGTGCCACATTAACTAATCAACATCGCAGCGAGCTTTTTCAGGATTGCTTGTAAATCTGCTAAGCATTCCAACAGAGAATGCGATGTCTGGTCTCGTGCAACTCATTGCGTCCATAAGACTATCAATAATTTTTTAGTGGACTTCTATGAAATGGCAGCTCCTCCCATGGTGAAGATAAAGCCTCCAGAGGATCTGCACTCATTTGGTTCTGAGCATTAGCTTGCATCTGAGAAGCCTTCAATCACAGCTGGACATCCGACATAGAGCGGGCCCAGATTCAAAGTTCCCTTCAAGTACCACATAAACTAATCAACATCGCAGCGAGCTTTTTCAGGATTGCTTGTAAATCTGCTAAGCATTCCAACAGAGAATGCGATGTCTGGTCTCGTGCAACTCATTGCGTCCATAAGACTATCAATAATTCTTTAGTAGACATAAGACTATCAATAATTTTTTAGTACTCTAGCAGTCTTACCGGTCTTCCAGTGTTGGATTGAAGCTTCTTATTGTAATCATATGGCACATACAACTCTGACCGGTCGAAGTACCCATACTTCAACATGTTCTTTGTGTAATGGGATTGAACTAATCCAATTCCATCTTTTGTGTACAATATTTTGATTTCGAGAATCACGTCCACGCCTCAAGGTCCTTCATACTAAACTGGGCCGGCAAAAATTCCTTGGTAGATAACACTATCTCTAAGTCAGTTTCGATGATGAGCATGTCATTTACTTAAAGCAGATCACTACTACCTTTTCTTTCGCAAATTTGATATATAGTTACTTATCAGATTCACTGACTCGATACTCATTATTACGAGCAATCCTGTCAAATTTCTCATGCCATAGTTTTGAAGCTTGTTTCAGGCCATATAAAGACTTTGTTAACTTGCATATCTTATCTATAGGAGCATCAAGTCCTTCTAATTTTTTCATGTAAATTATTCAGTGAGATCTCCATTTAAAAAATTGTCTTCACGTCTATCTGGTGAATGATGAACTTCTTGATGGCCGCCCACGCAATCAGCACCCTGATGGTAGTAATTTTACAGACCGGTACATAAATATCGAAGAAGTCAATTGCTTCTTTCTGAGAAAAGCCTTTTGCTATCAATCTAGCATTGTAATTTTCTATAGTACCATCAGGTTGTAGCTTTCTTTTGAAGATCCACTTGCAGCTAATAGGCTTTGCACCTTGTGGCACATCCACCAATTCTCAGGTGTGATTCTAGATCAATGAGTCAATGTTGTTACTATGGCTTTCTTCCATAGAATAGCATATTTAGACTGCGTTGCCTCTTTGAAAGTTTGTGGATCTCCTTCTACATTGCATGTGATGAAGTCATCTTCAAAGTCTTTCAGCTTTTGATGCATTTAGAAGGTGGTTCCTCAGCTTTTGGAGTTCCTTCTTCAGCGTCAGTACCTCCTGCTTCTGGAGAGATTGATTCATCTGGTGCAATACACTTTTCAATATTTTCAGGTACGTCTTTGAGCGATAAGCCTTTATCCTTGATGAACTTATCCTCAAAGAACTCTGCATCTTGAGCTTCGATTATGGGGTTGATGCCAAGATCCAGAAATCTGTAGGCATCACTATCTTTAGCAAAACCAAGAAACACGCACTTGTTTGCTTTAGAACCAAGCTTTGGCCTCCTAATATCTGGTATCTGGATGTAGACAAGACACCCCACACTTTTAGATTGTCTAGGGATGTTGGATATCCCAACCAATGCTGATGTGGAATAGTATCTGATTTGGAATAAGGTACCCGATTCATGATCCAGTTAGCCTTCAGCAACACCTCTCCCCAATAGCAGCAAGGTAAATTGGATGTATTACCATCTCAGTGAGTGTGCGATTCTTCCTTTCTGCAATTCCATTGGACCGTGAGAAGTAAAGAGCAGTCGTCTCTACAATGATGCAATGCTCCCTGAGGTATGCTTCAGTTTCCTTCCACCGGTACTTGTCGCCTCTATCGCTTCTAAGCTTCTTTACTGGACGCCTAAGTTGCTTCTCCACTCAAGTTCGAAACACAATGAACTTGCCAAAGGCTTCATCTTTTAACTTTAACAAGTACACATGGTAGAAGCGAGAATGGTCATCGATGAAGGTGATGAAGTATTTCAGCCACCTCTAGTGACAAAGCTCATGAAGTCGCAGGTGTTCGAATGAATTAGGTCCAGCAAATTTGTACTCCTTGTAACACTTGGAAAGCTTCCTCGTGATCTTGGCTTATACAGAGCCTTCACATTTTTCAGGCTTACTACCCCCGCAGTTTGGAAGTAAGCCTAACTTACATTTTTCTTTAGTTTACATGACCTAATTTGTTGCGCCATATAGTAAAGGAGTACAGAGAATTAGAGATTTTATTGATTACTAAGGTGGGTACAATAGTACTTATCTTGTACATGCCATCAGTGCAGTAAGCATTGCCAAAGTACATCTTCTTGTAAGACAATATAACCTTATCGCCTTGAAAATTTAGCCTCATTTCTGTATCTCACAGCAGGCTCTCAGAGACTAGATTCTTGAAAATTGATGGGAGATGTTTCACACTCTTCAATGTGAGATTCTTCCCTGAAGTAAGACTCAAAGCCACGGTCCTGGTTACATGCCCATTAGCAGTGGAATGATCATCCATTAACATGTTCTCCTTTGCAGCAACATAGGTGGAGAATGAATCTTTGTTGGAGCAAATATGACATGTATCAGCTGTATCTAGCTACCAATCGGAGTTGTTGGAGGGAGATGTCACCTGGAAGAGCATAGCAACAAAGTTATTGACCTGATTGATATTGTGAGCCTCCTCCTTTTCTTTCTTCTTTGGTGCTTTACAGGCCTTAACAAAGTGGTCTTGCTTGCCACAGTTGAAGCACATGTCAGTCTTCTTGAACTCTTTCTTCTGCACGTTCAGGTTCTTTGTATTCTGGTTCTTCTTTAACTCTTCTTCTTGGAAAAACCTTAGTCGGACTTGAAAGTTTCCATGTTAGCTGACGCCTTCTACTTCGCAAGTAGTTCGTTCTTTGCTCAAGTTCTGATCTCGTCCTCAATCCGAATGAACCTCTTCATGTCGGACAGCAACACATGTTCTCCCCTCTACGAATGTCAGTGGAAAATGACATTCATGATGGAGAAAGCTTGTTGATGATGGCACTAGAGATGAAGGTGTTGCAGAGGGTGATCTTCTCATCCTTTAGCTTCATTACATGTTTTTCAAGCTTCTTGACTTGAGGCAGAACTTCAGTATTATCATCAAACTTAAAGTCTAAAAATTTATCTATGAGATGAGATTCGTACAGTTTCTCCTCATTCTTGTACTGGTCTTCTAGAGCATTTCCGACATCTTTTGCAGAGAGTTTGTTGGAGTAAACATTTCTAAGATGATCTGCAAGGCAATTGAGGAGATAGCTCCTGTAAAAGTGGTCATCTCATCCCCACGATGCATCTGTCTATGAATCATTTTCAAAGTTGACATAGTAAACTTTAAGAGTTGCATTTCAAAGATTACTTTGTGATGCCAAGCATTGAAGTTTGATCCGTCAAAATTCTCTAGCTTCAGGCAATCCACTCCAATGGTCATAGCAAGGTCCATAACTGACTAGAAATATTGCTTCAAGATTGTTAGAACGAGATGAGAATTATAGACTAGAGAGGAGTGGACTTTTCTTTTTTGAATTGCAACATGAAGTTGGAGTGTTCCCGAGCTGCGGAGTGACTCCGAGAAGCAACAATGAGGTAAGGGTGTTCCCGAGTAGCGAAGTGACTCTGAGAAGGCGACACGATGTCGGGGCGTTCCCGAGGAGAGAAGTGTCTCCAAGAAGGGGACTCCGAAACAATAGACCTCAAGGTCGAAGGGACTCTGAAAATGCTATTCAATTTGTAGTAGAGTTGCTATGCATCCTTGAATGATGTGCTTGAAGTAGTGTTTTGTCTACTCGGGTGTAAGAATCCCAAAGCCAAATTGTCTCCAGGAATAACAGTAGAAGAACTCTGGTGTGCACCAACTAAATTCTCTGCTGATCTCCTCGATCTGATCAGGCAAATGACCTCCTCAGTCTGACGCAGGACAGGGCTCTACTTACTAACTGGACACACTCTTATTAATTTAGTGACTTTCTCTTTCATTTGTGATTGATATTTCAAATGAACTACAAGAGAGTTTATTTAGAGGACTTCACTAGAAACTCAATGCTCATCATCCCTTAATGAGAATAGCTCAAGAGTCTTGTCTAGATTCAATGAATCTAACCCAAGAGTCACCAGGTCATAATGAGAGAAGCCCAATGGTTATATCCATATTCAATGAATGTAACCCAAGGGTCAATAACCCTTTTAGTGAGGAAAGCCCAAGGGTTAACAATCACTAAATAAGGAAGCCCAAGGCCCCAAAGGGTTATCAATTCATAATTAGGAAATCCAAGAGACTTGTGTTCAGATTCAATGTAAAAAGTTCAAAAGTCTTGATTGCATTAATCATACTTCGCCCATGTCCAACAAGTTTGCACTTATAGGGAATTATTAGTTAAAATCATTGTACTATAGCAAAAATTAAAATGTTACCAATATAATATAATACAAATAGTTTGAAAAATCATTGGATCTCTTGAGAGTTGCTCAGGTTGCAGATAGCTGAACTTTGCAACAGAGAGTCTGGTATGATAACTACCAGCCAATTTTTCTATGGCTACTTTGTTCTGTCTAAATAATATGTTACTGCCTCACCTATACTTTCTTCTTGAATAGTAAGCTATTATACTTTCATGCAATTTACATTTCTTACTCTTCACACTTTCGAGGTGAATGTTTTAGTAACACAGTGAATGATATTAACATAGTATGGAAAGGAAATGACGACGGTTTTCATAGTCCTCTTTGAGACACAGGAGTCCCAGGATTGGGGTTGGGTGGGCTGCCTCAAAACTCTCAGCAACAAAAGTAATAGTAATAAACAGAATGTGACAACTATGATAAGTAACTCTATGCTTATAACTAGGAAGAGAAACTTATTAGAGAGCAAAAAGTGTAACTTTAAGTGAACAGACAATAAGAAACAGCTTTTAAATGACCAGAATATATTTCAAAGTGGGAAAATCTTTGTTTTCAAAACATATATCACATACATTGGATGCTTACCAACTAGAGGTTGGCTTCATGAATCCTCTACTGTCAGCTTCCTTTGCTCCTTGCATCTTCATTCTCATCAGAGTTCATACCCACAATTATCCATCTTTTAGTTCTTTGCCACCAGCTAGATCCTAATTGTTTCAATTGTTTGGCTCTTTCCTTGACAGCTCTTGTGATTTCTTAGAAGCCGGACAATGTAAAAAGTTAACTATGTTGCCGTTATACATTGCAGACAAGTATGGAAGAGAGTTGGCGGTCAGCAGCTCCACTAATTGCAGCACCCATCCTCTTAACATCCACGAGATAGGACAATGCCTTCTCAGTTATAACTTCACCAGGAATTAGCACTGGGATACCAGGTGGGAATGAAGAGATCAACTCCCCACATATCTCCCCTACGCATTCACCAATAGCCACTTTCCTCTTTTTTGCAAAGAAGGCCTCCCTTGGACTCAATCCAAATGAAATATCGCTGAAGGGCTCATAAACTCCATCCTTAAAATTGTTCCCCAATTCATTTCCACAGTAGTAAGTCGTCGACAGATGCTCCATCCCCAACACAAGTCTCTGAATGTCCTCTCTACAGGTACCCAAGTTAATAGCAAATGTTAAGGACCGGCTCCCTGCCAACTCACAGATGACTTGCCTTTCTTGACATAGTATGTCATCTGCCATATAACCAGAAATGCCAAGCCGAGATGCCCCAAGAGTGATACGAAGTAGATCCATGGAGGGAAAATCAGACATAAAGCTTGATAAGTCTAAGAGTGAGACACCATGGATCATACTTATCTGATGCCTAGCTCCAATTGCCAAATCCATCGCTTTGCCAAAAATGGTATCAGTGTTTTCACTAAGCTG
Organism: Agave tequilana; assembly: GCA_038442645.1. Lineage (NCBI taxonomy): Eukaryota > Viridiplantae > Streptophyta > Magnoliopsida > Asparagales > Asparagaceae > Agave > Agave tequilana. The sequence continues at coordinate 260,819 of JAVJIF010004022.1, forward strand.
GGCTCTTGCAGCATCTAAAGAAGCAAGAAGTAGGTAGCTGGGGCTGGAGCTCTGAAGCATTTGAAGGCATTTTCTCACTCTCTCCTTGTCGATCAGATCGCCTAACGAATGTAGCATTGACGACTGAGTGAGAGAAGACAGAACTTTATGTGTAGATTGAACAACCAAGTCAGCCCCTTGACGGAGTGCAGAGCTTGGAAGCCCAGCGTGGAATCCAAAATGAGCACCATGTGCTTCATCGACTATGACAGGAATACCGCGTGAGTGGCAGAGCTTTGTAATATCTCTCACATTGCTGCAAATGCCATGGTATGTTGGTGAAGTGACTAGCACTGCAGCTGCTCTTTTACCAACTGCCTCCAAATCTTTCAAAGCATTCTCCACCTGTGATGAGGTTACTCCACCAGCAATATCCCACTCAGGGCTATACTCTGGCATGATATACTTTGGGATGGCACCGGATAAGACCAGGCCAGATGTTGCAGACATATGTGAGTTCCTAGGAAGAATTAGGGTTTCACCTGGAGAACAAGTGGCCATTATTGATGCCAGGATGCCGCAGGTGGTGCCACCGACAAGAAACCATGTCTCGGATGCGCCAAATAGCTCAGCAGCCCGTTTATGCGCATCAAAGATAACACCCTCTGGGGAGAAGAGGTCACCAAGTTCAGGAAGCTCGGGCAGATCATGAAAAAATGGCTTTAGGCTTGTAAGCTGAGACAGCGAAGGAGGGGAGGCTTTCCCTCTGTGGTGTCCAGGGAAGTGGAAACAGGCAACATCTTGTTCAGCACAAGATTTTAGTGCCTCAACCAAAGGAGCAGAAGTACTTCGAGCAACTTTTGGTGAATTAGAATGGGCAATAGTGGTACCTAAAATTCTACGGATACTTGTTGAGTTTGAATCTTGCTTCTCTATTGACCTTGTGCTGCTCTCCTGTAAGAAATTCGGATATAAGACGACAATTTTTCAATTATAAATAGCTTCAGCTCTTGGTTTGTTTTATTATCTTGAACTTTAAAAAGAAAACATCCATTTGGTTACAATGATGACATAATCAAACAAGAGAACTCAAGGATAATATTAATAATCATAAAACATTTAAGCCTCCCAAGAACTGCAAGCACTTAAAAATGCACAAAACTTATGTCATTAACTACATCACAATATTAGAAGTGCCTTGTACTAATCTTTCTTTTCTGGAAAATTGGCTATCTGATTTAATAAGAAAAACATGAGTTGACTGATTAAAAAGTTGGAAATGTCAAAAATTCGACTCCAAGTTATTTATAAATAACACTAAATTATATTCAAGTATCTGCATTTCAAAGAAAGCCCACACGAAAAGAACCGACTAGAAGTTTAACTTTGATTTTATAGTTGTTACTTAAAATAAAAACTGCTTGCAGAGAAGGTAAATATGATAATAAACACATTCCTTAATGTCTGAAAAACTTACAACTACTTTGAGCCCAAGGGATGGACACTAATCATAAGATTCAGAAGGGAAGCATGACAGTTATGAAATCAGACCAAGATATCAGATTAGATATAAAGAGAGAGATAAGTAAAGCCAACGGAAATAGTAACCCACATCATAAAACCCATTTAAGAGTTCAATATATATCAAAAGACTAATATCTGCAACATAGGTAACCAATTCACACAGAGACATTTTCACAAACGCTTGATTGTACTATTTCATAAAACTTTCAGACACATAAAAAACATGAACACATTGAGAAGGATGAAGTCAGAGAGGAGGGGAGAGGGGGACAACCAGCCATTGAGACAGTGAGCTTCCTCTCATGCTGACCCCAACGTCTCTTGTGCACGAGACCATCGCTTTGGGCGACTTTTAACTGCAATTTTTGAGGATCAGGAACCACAGAAAGCAAAACATCTCCTAGGGAGCTGATGGTCCTCATGAGGGACAGCATGGGGCTCACATGAATTGACAGCATACCAAACTCTAAAACTATTCTCTTGAGCCTATCGAATATAACCAAACCTAAGAAACTACTATGATCTGCAGATTTTAAAAATTATAGTAGCATTACAGCAACAACAAAAGAAAGAAAGAAAAAAGAAGAGGAGAATGTTATAACACTCACAGTTATGCAAAGATAGAACAATATGAGATGCGTACTGAAATGTATAGAAAGATGGGATAAAACAGCCAATGGTTGTAAGATAAATGTCTGTAATAAAATAATTTTTTAAATAAAATCTTCAAAACTCAGCCCTTCGATAAATGTCTGAAATAAATTTTTCTTCTCGACAAAATTTAGTATAGCGCAAGCATGCGCAAAGCCTTAAACATTTGTATCACGAACTGCAAAACAGCGATAAGATAAACTGCGAACAAGTATGATAAAGCAATGACTACATAATTAAGAACTGAATATTTTTTAAAAAAAATAGATGTTGGAAAAGTGGCAAGATGAGAAATTAGAGGCAATTTCAAGGAAAAAAATTTACAAGTGTCAGAGTAAAAGACCAGGAGTGTCCAACAGTGTATGTACACATACTGTATCGTTCCCTCCTAGTCCGATACTAGGAAGAAGAGCAATCTCCAAACGGGATCAAAAAAACATCTGTTACAAGATTGATATTCTACTATCCATAAATACTCTGAGATAATACTTTGATAAGGCTGACAGCATGGCAGTTCAAGTCCTTTTGCACACACCCTGTGATCAGTGTTTTAAATATCGGATATTGGCAATATATCGGTCAGCGAAATTATATAGGATACCGGATACCGGGTGATATATCGTGATATGGTACTAAATATCGGATATCATTTCAGACGAAGAATATATATGTGATTGCATATATAAATCATATAAAACTACTTAAACAAGTTTAGGGTCATAAACTCATAAGGAATACTTACCTTTTGTAAAAGCTCCACAAATGCGTTTGTAGAATATCCTCAAATACGTTTGTAAAATCTCTTCAAATGCGTCATGGGGCGGTATATCAGATATATTCATCTCAGATATCGGTCAATATATCAACCACGTGGCGATATATCGGCCTTATATCGGTCCAAAATGATATCCGGTACAATTTTGCACTTATCATATCATTTATGATAAAATACTGGTATCTCGGCCGATATACCAGTATATTGGCCGAGATTTAAAACAATGCCTGTGACAACTAGCGATAAAGCACCATCTAGGATTGCTTTGCTTTTCATAGGTTCAGGTCCCCTTGGCCTTGAAAGGCTTCTTGATTCTTTCTTTGCAAGGAACCAGTCAGGGAGAAACTGCCTGAGGTTCATTCACCCGTGGGTCGGATGAGGGAAGCCCGTAAGCTAGTGTTTGTTTTTCTGAGTAAGAGAAATCCCATCAACAGAGTATCAAACAGGGGGCTCTGAGAGGAGAAAAATCCTGCAGCAGAGTAGGGACTTCGAGTAGAGAATCTCACAGCGGAGGGTTTCGATTCCCGTAAGCTAATCGGAAAAGAGCCAGTAGGCAAGTCTACGTTGACGTCTCTGAATAGGGGAAATCCCAGCAGCAGAGCGTACAGATACAGTCCTCCGGGTGGGAAAAATCTCAGCAGCGGAAGGAATGACTTTAAGTGGGAAAAATCCCAGCAGCGTAGTTCCGAATGGGGAAAATCCTATCAGTGGAAGTTTAGACGCAGTCTTCTGAGTGGGAGAAATCTCATCAGCGGAAGGACTGACTACGAGTAGGGGAAATCCCAACAACGGAGTAGCTCCGAGTGGAGAAAATCCCATCAGCGGAATGCCTAGCTTGGAAGAACTATAATATAATGGTTAGGAGCAGAAATATCATTTTATTCAATATTAGAAGGGAATACATGGAATTGAAATACAGAAAATGGCAGGGATAAGAGTATTGTTTTGTCTCTTATAAACGTGGAATCACTTAATTGCTTGTGTTGGGTGATCAGATGTTGTGGCTAGGTACGCGATGGAGCATTGAGCAATTTGGATATGGAAGCTGCTTCGGGAGTGAGAATGTACTCTTTGAGAAGACAATTTTGGATGAGCTCTTTCAAGTACTTCTAGAAGGTCCAACATTGGATGGTCCTGTGTTTCTTGCAATCATGATAGGAGCAATATTCTTCTACTCTGAAAAGTGAGGGATCGTACCAGATCGGTCTTGGGTGCCTAGCCCACGGCTGGTCCTTGATGGTACTAAAGATCTCGCTGATGAAGAGCCTCAGCGGAGTGAAATGTTGTTCCATTGGTTTGTGAGTTCGGGACGGATTCGGTGAAAGAATGGGGAGCGCTTGTCTCTTGAAGGCAGGTTGCTTCCGGTTCTGATCTTGGGCATGGGCGGAAGCTTCGTGCGGGGCTTTGACTTTCCTCTGACGTTGCCGTGTTTGGCGGTATGGTTGAAGGAAGTCTGATGTGAAATGTGTATAGGGCGGAAACAAAAGATAAAAAAACTCAAATAAAATATTTTACCAACATGAACGATCATTGGTAAGAAAGCTTTAAAACAGTTGATATTAGATATTTTATTTAACATGCAAGTACTAGATTCATATCAAAGAAACAAGAATAATTGTATGCTATGGTTATTATAAGTAAAACATTCTACTATCAAGAAAGAAGTTATTGAAACTACAAGGCAACTCAGATGCACACAACTCGCGATTTAAAGTGGATAAATAGATCAAGAATGATAATAAATTAGAGATGTATATCCGACCTGTAAATAAACGGTATATGAATTGGAATCGTACCTCTTGAATTACCTGTGAAATAAAATAAACATAATTTTCTCTGTTTTCTTGCTATAAGATTCTTCAGTGTTGTAGTTCTTTCTGTCACGAATCCAACGCTTCAAACAGTACGCGATTTGAACTTCGAATGAGTAAGATATGGCCTGAATAAGAAAGCTTGCTGGTGGAAAATTTTGCTCGCGCGAATATATTTTCTGCCTGATTTTGGTGGCATGAAGAAGGCCTAGATGGCCTCAGCTTCAACAGTGATGAAGAGGGTAACAATGGGCTTTGAGGTCGACAGTAGATATGGCGAAAGAAGAGATATAGCAATACTTTTAGAGAGAAAAATTTGTTGCGAAGAGATTGAGAGAGAAAAATAAAACTATAGTAACCGATAAACCAATTAGGGCATCTCACCACTAATCAGGATTTAATAGGGCATCCCATCACTATTAGAAAGAGAATTCAAGATCCATAGCAAACTCACAAAGAAAATAACAAATTTTTATTAATTTTATTATTCATTAAAAAGTGAATGTATGAAACTTTTATATAGGCTATAAAATTATACTCTCCTACTTCTATTTGGATTACATAATTCAACTCCTAAAAAAATCAAAAGTCTAAAAAAAGAGAAAAATACAAAAAAAAACTAGTAATCCTACTGCAAATCAGATTACTAAAAATAAAAAATAGAAAATAGAAATTCTAATACTAGTAAAACTGCTGGATCTATGTAGAGTTATCGCGTCTTCTTCAAAGATGATACACGTGTCATGATATTGGTGCTTTGATTTTCACATTATTCTCCTTGGGTTGGAGAGAGCTCGACTTTGTCGAGTCAGCAGTAGAAGTAATCTCATCTTGCTTCAATCTGTTGGGATTAATCTGTTGTAAGGCACTTTGGTCTTTTCATGAGTCATCATTCGGTGCTCTTCCTTTCCATCGAACCAAACATTTAGGAGTTATGATAACTTCATCATCCAAAATTTTATCAATCCGATCCACTTTACTAGGTAAAATATTTGTAATTAGTGAAATGAAGGGTCTCTCAAAAATAAACTCATGGGATGGCTCATCAATAAGGAAGTTAATAGGGTCAAAATCAAAACCTTTGTATTGAAATAGAAATAAAATCAAAATCTATAACATAAACATGACAATTTAGTTTCTTCAAGATTTGAAACGGAACAGTACTGCAAGCAAGTAAAATACATCACAAACACTAAAAGTTTTAAAACAGTTTTCTATTGTCAATTCGAATCTTGTAGTTGACGTTGTTTTTAACAATTTTATCCATGACTTCTTTGTGTAATTTTTAATTTGATTTCACATGCACATGTGATGCAAAAGATGATAATGCAGACTCATGAACGACTTCAGTTTGACAATCGGTTAAGAGTTGAAAAGCAGTGAAAAATTTAGACTTGGTTCCTAATATATGCCACATAGTTTTCCAAAAGTAAAGATGAAAATCGACCGTGACTAGACACCATTGTTGAACTCCCATGGTTGTCAATTTGAGCCATGATACTTTAAATGGGTGAGAATGTGGTAACGATTTAATCCATAATTTTCAAATATCTCAAAAAATACTACATTGGTACAACTTTTATTGTCCACAATGACTCTACAGTTCTAGTATCTTATTTGTGAAAATAGAGTACTACCAATAGGTAAGTGAGTCAAATGCGATTGACTAATGTCATCGTGTGTAACATCTTTAGGAAAGACGTCAACAACCTCCGTAATAGTGGGGACTTCGGGAGAAATTAGGGTATTGTCTTTAGAGAAGACATCATTAATCTCCGTAATCACTGGGGTGGTTTTGAGAAAAATCAAGATACTAGACTCTATAATATCATCACCTAGTTCTTCATCGACTTGGTCGTCGGTGAGGTCATCATTTACGTCTTCAACAAAATCAGAATCTATGTCTGGGTGATATGTAAACTCTTCGGAATCGATTCAATCTCGGGTTGGGTGTCACATATCAGCAGTGATTTGTCTTAGAACTCCTTTATCATGGGAGTGACTACAAGAGGGGAGGTGTATCAGGCTCTTCTAAACCTTCTTTAACCAAGATTCTTTTCAGTGTATCTTTTTTAGTATATTAAGCTTGGCATATATCTCAATGAGTATTGTGGCAAATTGTTGGGGATCCAAGGGAACAGACAGTGGGGTTTCCATTGGGAATTGATTCGTCTAGCAAATATGGGGTACTATTGGAGAATGGCATGCAATGTATGAGTCCTAACATGAATGTAAATCTAAACTAATTTTTATTTCATTTTGTTAGTTTTTTTTTAAGTTTGTCAGATTAATCAAACCCTCATCTTACCAGTCCAATTGGCTAGATCAACGTAACTCAGGTGACAGGCTTTTCGCTCTTGGCATCCCTTAATTACAGAACCATTAGTTAAATACTAATTGTACAGAATTTTAGGAAAGGATTCACCCTTCATTGATTTCTAAATTGCACTAATTTTTTGGGTTTTAAATAAAAATAACTAGATGCAAGAAACTACATTTAAATGCTTTCTAGATGCAAATCATACCTAACTGTGTTCTGATTTCAAACTGATGTGAAACGTGTATAGGGCAGAAGCAAAAGAAAACATAACTCAAATAAAATGTTTCACCAACAAGAACGATCGTTGTTAGAAAAGCTTTAAAAAAGCTAATATTAGATATTTTATTTAACATGCAAGTACTAAATTCATATCAAAGAAAGAAGAATAATTGGTATGCTATGGTTATTGTAGGTAAAAAATTCTACGATCAAGAAAGCTATTGAAACTACAAGGCAACTCATATTCACATGACTCGTGATTTAAAGTGAATAATAGATCAATATTGATAATAAGTTAGAGATGTATATTGACTTGTAAATAAACGGTTTATGGATTGAAAGTATACCTCTTGAATTACCTATGAAATGAACATGGTTTTCTCTGTTTTCCTACAATGAGATTCTTTAGTGTTGTAGATCTGTCACGAATCCAATGCTTCAAACATTGTGCCAATTTTAAATTTCGAATGAGTAAGATATAGCCTGAATAAGGAAGCTTGCTGGTGCAAAATTCTGCTCGCACGAATATGCTTTCTGCCTGATTTTGATGGCCTGGAGAAGGCTTGAATGGCCTCAACTTCAGCGGTGAGGAAGAGGATAACAATGAGCATCGAGATCGGCAATAGATGTGGCGAGACAAAGGGATTCGGTACACTTTTAGAGAGAGGAAAGAAATTTGTTATGAAGAGATTAAAAAAGAAAAAAATAGAATTATAGTAACCGATAAACTAATTAGGGCATCCCACCACTAATCGGGGTTTAACAACGCATCCCACCACTACTAAAAAGAGGATTCAAAATCCATAACAAACTCACAAAAAGAATAACAAATTTTCATTAATTTCATTATTAATTGAAAAAGTAAATACATGGGGCCTTTATATACTATCCTACTTCTATTTGGATTACATAACCCAGCTCCTAAAAGAAATCAAAAGTTTAAAAAAAGAAAAATACATAAAAAGGAAACTAGTAATCCTACTGCAAATCAGATTACTAGAAATAAAAAATACAAAAAACAGAAACTAAAAATTCTAATATTAGTAGAACTACTTGATCTATGTTGAGTTGGCGTGTCTTCTCCAACGATGATACACGCGCCATGATATTGGTGCTTTGATTTTCACATCAAAGTCTTCATTGTCTTTTCTAATTGGATGTAAGGTTGTACTCCGAAGAGAATATCGCTCATCCGAATGACATTATGCTGAGGAGGTGCTTGTACAGGAGGTGAGAAACCTGCAGCGTGCTGATAAACGCGAAAGCAAAGATATCATTACCGCGGTTAGAGACCTTGGCGAGTTGTCTTCGGAAGAAGCCGAAATAAGACTTAAGGCTGTCATCTTGCCTTATCTTGACGGAGAGGAGGTGATGATTGTTCTTCTTGGCCTCTAGGCAAGAGGCGTACTAAGTGAGGAACGTTTTGGTTACCTCATCAAATTGCAAAGAGAATAGGGAGGCATAGAGTTGCACCAATCTGATGTTGCACCTTTCAGTCTGGAGGGGAAGGTGATACACAAGAGTGGATCATTGCGGGAATAAATCACCATCTTGTCCCGGAAATGCCTGATATGCTGAACATGGTCGTTTACTCCAAAGTAGTAGTCAAAGGTCGGAGTCAAGAATTTCTTCGGGAACTCACACTTCAAGATGTCTTCTGAGAGGGGAGAGTCGAAAACTTTAGCAGCTGAAGGCGTTGAGTGGCCCTGCAGCTTGGCTTCCACGACCCATTTTGGGATCATCTCATCAAGGACTCGGAGACTAAGAGATTCACCCACTTCAGGCTCGCTTCTTGACTGTGTCGATGATTGGTTATCCTAGAGGGCAGCGATTTGAGCCTGAAATTAGTCGTTGAGCCGCCTCAATGCCTCCTGCTCATGGATGGCGTTCTCACGGTCGAGAGCCGCCTACTCCTGATCACGATCTGATTGGCCTTATTGTTCTTTCATTTGCTCTTTCATGTCAGCGACCATCTGAAGGAGCTCCACTGCGGTGGTTGGGTACTAACGGTTGCTCCCTGAAGCGAGGAGTCGGTGTCCTCGGTGGTATGCGGCTAATCATTGGTTGATGGAGAGACCGTGCCCCCAATGGTCCGATGGCCTCGCCTTTGGATGTTGCGCCGTTGATGGCTCGCTATTTTGGGGTTATTGTCAATGTGGAAGAGATTTTTTTAGGAAGGTTTTTGGGTTTTAGAGAAGAGACTTAAGTAAGACTCAACACTCGATGAAAGCAGCAGTTTGTGGTGGAGATTTTTCAATACGAGTGATCAGACGGTCGATCCACAACACAAACGAAAGAATAAGCTTAGTGTGTAAATGCAAAATAATAATCAGAATACAAAAAAGACAGTGATACAGGATTTTTTACGTGAAAACTCAAATCGGGAAAAACAACGGGGAGAAGGAGGAATCTTCACTATGATTCTCGAGTTTACAGGACTGCAGGAATTGGATGGTGCATCCTGAGTTTGGATCGAGTGAAAGGGAAAGATCGCCCTTCTCGTGGGAGAAGAGTGTCTATTTGTACTGAACCGTTGATGGTGAAGAAGAGTTGACGGGGTTTCTCCACGATCTCCATGCATGAGTTTATTGAAACGACAATGATTATGGGCACTGAACTGTTGGGATTACATGCAGCAAATATCTTCACTATCCATAATTGTCCACCTTGAATGAAGGGGCATTGCACGTCTTCAACATGAGAGAGGGGGACTGACGTGATTGCGGGCGGAGATCTCGGTAGTCATTACTGAGAGCTTTTGGTTTGTGATGAAGTCGGGAATCTCTTGGACTACAGACAACTCTGGAGGGTGATGTCTCCAAAACGGGAGGTAGCTCCGAGATAAAAATACTGCAGGATGTGATGAAACTCCGGGAGGATTTAGAACGGCAGAGGCTACTGAATCAGTTGGATGACGTGGTCACCTCGAATGGGGTGAATGGTCGCTAGGACACGTGTCAGCATCTTGATGATGGTTAGTATAAGAGTTCAAACCTAATAAAGAAGTTGAAAATCCTCTCGGTCCATATTTCCTCCTGCATCAACTTGGTTGAATGAACGATGGTGTTTAAAGAAGGGACAGTATCTGGAGATGGGAACAGCACAAGTAATTAGAGGCAAGCAATCTTTCCTTACTTTCATGGGAGATAATCAAAAAGTAATAATGCCAACATAGCAATTGTTCCTTGTCATTTTAATACTAGCAACAGTAATAGCTACTAAGAGAATGGAAGGGACAATGTAGGGAAAGGAAATGACTACCATGCTTAGGGTCGGGGTGAATGATATAACATAGTAGGGAAAGAAAATGATGATGGTTTTCTGTAGTCCTCTTCGAGACACAGGAATCCCAGGATTAAGGTCAGGGTGCTACCTTAACTCTTAGCAATAAAAGTAATAGTAATAAATAAACAGAATGTGACAACTATGAGACGTAACTTTATGCTTCTTAGTAGGAAGAGAAACATATTAGAGAGCAAAAAGTGCAACTTTAAGCATGCGGCCGTTCCAGTTCCGACTCGGCCGAGACGCAACCGAAATAGCCTTCCCCGTTCCGAGACCAGTCCACGAGTCAACCTATTGCACTATTTTGCTTGACTCGGGCCTGACTCGGCCGAGTCACCCGAGTCGAGGCTGAGTCGACCCCGAGTCGAGGCCGATCGGGGCCGAGTCGGCCCCGAATCACGGCTGCGTCAAGCTAAAATTTCATATAATTAATTTCATGAAATTTAAATTCTTACTTGAAAGGTAGAGCTAATTTTTACTTTAGTGAAAAGAGTAGTTAATTTAAATTTAATTAATTTCATATAATTTACTAAATTATATATTTATTTTGATATTTTAATACCGTGGTGCATGTATTTATGCATTATCTTCATGTTTAGTGTACTAGATATGTTTTGGACATGTTATACGTCAATTTTGAAGTCTACATTTTTTAAGATTTGTCGTGATTTTTTCAGAAATTTTATAAGCCTTCTATGTAGCGTTTCAAGCATAGTCCGTTCCGCGACGCCGCGACCGATGTGAAACGGTGCCCGCCGAGTCGGCGGCCGAGACCGCGACTTTGAACCATGACTTTAAGTGAACAGACAATAAGAAATAGTTTCTGAATGACCAGAATATATTTCAAAGTGGGAAAATCTTTGTTTTCAAAACATATATAACAAATATTGGATGCTTACCAACTAAAGGTTGGCTTCATGAATCCTCTACTGTCAGCTGCCTTTGCTCCTTGCATCTTCATTCTTATCAGAGTTCATTCCCTCAATTATCCATTTTTTTAGTTCTTTGTCACAAGCTAAATCCTAATTGTTTCAATTGTTTGGCTCTTTCCTTGACAGCTCTTGTGATTTCTTAGAAGCCGGACAACGTAAAAAGTTAACTATGTTGCCGTTATACATTGCAGACAAGTATGGAAGAGAGTTGGAGGTCAGCAGCTCCACTAATTGCAGCACCCATCCTCTTAACATCCACGAGATAGGACAATGCCTTCTCAGTTATGACTTCACCAGGAATTAGCACTGGGATACCAGGTGGGTATGAAGAGATCAACTCCCCACATATCTCCCCTATGCATTCACCAATAGCCACTTTCCTCTTTTTTGCAAAGAAGGCCTCCCTTGGACTCAATCCAAATGAAATGTCGCTGAAGGGCTCATAAACTCCATCCTTAAAATTGTTCCCCAATTCATTTCCGCAGTAGTAAGTCGTCGACAGATGATCCATCCCCAACACAAGTCTCTGAATGTCCTCTCTACAGGTACCCAAGTTAATGGCAAATGTTAAGGACCGGCTCCCTGCCAGCTCACAGATGACTTGCCTTTCTTGACATAGTATGTCATCTGCCATGTAACCAGAAATGCCTAGCCGAGATACCCCAAGAGTGATACGAAGTAGATCCATGGCGGGAAAATCAGACATAAAGCTTGATAAGTCTAAGAGTGAGACACCATGGATCATACTTATCTGATGCCTAGCTCCAATTGCCAAATCCATCGCTTTGCCAAAAATGGTATCAGTGTTTTCACTAAGCTGGGCTCTTGCAGCATCTAAAGAAGCAAGAAGTAGGTAGCTCGGGCTGGAGCTCTGAAGCAATTGAAGGCATTTTCTCACTCTCTCCTTGTCAATCAGATTGCCTAACGAATGTAGCATTGACGACTGAGTCAGAGAAGACAGAACTTTATGTGTAGATTGAACGACTAAGTCAGCTCCTTGACAGAGTGCAGACCTTGGAAGCCCAGCGTGGAAGCCAAAATGAGCACCATGTGCTTCATCGACTATGGTAGGAATACCGCGTGAGTGGCAGAGTTTTGTAATATCTCTCACATTGCTGCAAATGCCATGGTATGTTGGTGAAGTGACTAGCACTGCAGCTGCTCTTTTACCAACTGCCTCCAAATCTTTCAAAGCATTCTCCACCTGTGATGAGGTTACTCCACCAGCAATATCCCACTCAGGGCTATACTCTGGCATGATGTACTTTGGGATGGCACCGGATAAGACCAGGCCAGATGTTGCAGAAATATGTGAGTTCCTTGGAAGAATTAGGGTCTCACCTGGGGAACAAGTGGCCATTATTGATGCCTGGATGCCACAGGTGGTGCCACCGACAAGAAACCATGTCTCGGATGCGCCAAATAGCTCAGCAGCCCGTTTCTGGGCATCTAAGATAACGCCCTCTGGGGAGAAGAGGTCATCAAGTTCAGGAAGCTCGGGCAGGTCATGAAAAAATGGCTTTAGGCTTGTAAGCTGAGACAGTGAAGGAGGGGCGGCTTTCCCTCTGTTGTGTCCCGGGAAGTGGAAACAGGCAACATCTTGTTCAGCACAAGATTTTAGTGCCTCAACCAAAGGAGCAGAAGTACTTCGAGCAACTTTTGGTGAATTAGAATGGACAATAGTGGTCCCTAAAATTCTATGGATACTTGTTGAGTTTGAATCTTGCTTCTCTATTGACCTTGTGCTGCTCTCCTGTGAGAAATTCGGATATAAGATGACAATTTTCCAATTATATATAGCTTCAGCCCTTGGCTTTTTTTATTATCTTGAATTTTAAAAAGAAAACATCCATTTGGTCACAATGATGACAGAATCAAACAAGAGATCTCAAGGATAATATTGATAATCATAAACATTTAAGCCTCTCAAGAGCTGCAAGCACTTAAAAATGAACAAAACTTATGTCATTAACTTCATCACAATATTAGAAGTGCCTTGTACTAATCTTTCTTTTCTGGAATATTGGCTATCTGATTTAAGAAGAAAAACATGAACAGCATGATTAAAAAGTAGGAAATGTCAAAAATTCGACTCCAAGTTATTTATAAATAGGACTAAACTAGATTCAAGTATTTGCATTTCCATGAAAACCCACATGAAAAGAACCGAACAGAAGTTTAACTTTGATTTTAAAGTTGTTACTTAAAACAAAAACTTCTTGCAGAGAAGGTAAATATGGTAATAAATTCATTCCTTAATGTGTGAAAAACATACAACTACTTTGAGCCAAGGGATTGACACTAATCAAAAGATTCAAAAGGGAAGCATGACAGTTATGAAATCAGACCATGACATCGGATTAGATATAGAGAGAGAGATAAGTAACACCAACGGAAATAGGAACCCACATATAAAAACCATTTGAGAGTTCAATATATCAAAAGACTAACATCTACAACATAGGTAACAATTCACACAGACATTTTCACAAACACTTGATAGTGCTATTTCATACAACTTTCAGACACATAAAAAGCTTGTGCACATTGAGAAGGATGAAGGCAGAGAGAAGGAGGGGAGAGGGGGGTAACCAACCATTGAGACAGTGAGCTTCCTCTCATGCCAAACCCAACGTCTCTTGGGCACGAGACCCTCGCTTTGGGCGACTTTTAACTGCAATTTTTGAGGATCAGGAACCACAGAAAGCAAAATGTTGGGGCAATACATAGAGTTAAAAAGAAGAGGAAAACCTGGGAGATGTCTTGTTGTAGGAAATGAGATGCCACAGAAATCATTGGAGCCTGCGAGCAGCAGAAAATCAATGGTTTTCGGAGAGATGAGAGGAGAGGGGGGCTGTGACCTTATCCAATCGCAATTTTTCAAAAAATAACCATTTTTAATAAATAATTTTGAAAACCGACCTTTCCCAAAAGTTATTTCAAAATCCGTCCTTTAAAGCGCCACGTCAGCCCCATAAAGCAAAACAAAATACATGAATTTCATCTTCATAAAATAAATTAAGAGAGAAAGAAAAGGATAACACTAATTTGGAGTTCACTTCTCATCCTTAGTTGTCGTTTCTCCTCAAATCTTCTCCTTCTAAAGTACCTGAATTTCTTCTTCAAAAATCAGAATTTTTTATAAGAAAGAGTATTTACAAAAGATAAACTAAAATCTAAAAACCTAATATAAAGTTTTTTTATAATTTTATGATCCAGTTACAAGATATTGCAGCTTTTTATATAAACCTCAGAGCCAATTACAATAAGAAACATATTAGGACTCAAAATCCCCAACTTCAATTTAATGTGGGAAATATAATTCTGAATTGGACAGCAGCGAGCCAGTGTTGATTGCTGAATGCGACTCATCAAACGATTGAACTAGAAAAAGTTGTTAACATCAAGGTTGTAGTCCTTTCAGTTCTATTTCCATAGCATCTTGAATCATCGGAATCGGATCTAGTAGTAAAAGTTATGATCAAATACTAAAAGGTGTCCAATCTGAATTGGTTGTTTTGACTCTGTTGACCAATCAACGATGGATCCACCGTAGTCAACAGTGAATTCGTCATTTGACTTTAACTTTCCAAATTTTGGAATCTTCTTATATGTGATGTGTAATGTCTATTGGACTCTCTGGTTTCATCATTGGGTCTCTATATCAGTGAATTCCTTACTGCAACTCTTATTTCCATCGTCTTTCGAGTTTTTCCTCCAAAATTGCTCTTGACTTATTTTATGCATAAACATAAGAAAATACACTGATGTAAAATTAAATGTGTAATAAAAGAAGTATAAAAGTGATACAAAATATAGATAATAATCACAATTATCCATACATATCCATGAGCCACAGGCAAAGTGATTCTACTGAAAGAGATTCACAAAGAGGATCACATCAACAAAAGAAAGGAATGAAAAAAGATTCTAAAATGAAGGATAAATAAAAAGATCCTACTCCAACAAATTTGAACGAGTCAATAAAGTTTTCAGGGTCAACAAGAAGGACCCTTTATTCTAATCGAATCCACCAAAGTTCAAATAAAACTGAATCCTAATAGAGAATATCTTGTCAACAACAATCTCCACTCTAATTTTCTCAGGCCCTGTTTAACCCATTGAAAAGTAACTTTTCAGCTGATAAGCAGTCCGACTAGTATTTGGTAACCCAAAAAGCAACTAAGCTGCTAAGTAAAAAAGCAATTTTCTGCTGCTTATTGATTAAGCGACTCAGAGTAGCTTTTACAAAAAAAAACAGTCGGAACTTATTTAGTGGACAAAATTAACTCTCAAAAAAAGTAACATTGAAAAGCATATAGCAAATGATACCAGAAAAATGGACCAAATACGTGATAATATTGCTCATAGTTTGATAGAACTAGGATAAACATGTATACAACATATTCTTTGAGTATCAGTAAAACTTTGAATTCTCAGATATTCATCTACTCAAGTATTTGGTGTAATGATAATATATTTATTTTAATCCACTAATTTTTTATACTAAATGTATTTATACTTTATAATTTATTTATTATTTAGATGAAAAAATTAGTATGAAGATTGAAATTTCCACATACATACAGTCAATATAAATAACTGTCTAATTTGGTCATTTTTACTCAACAGCACTTCATTCCGCAGATTTATCAAACACACTTATAACAATTTAACAACGGTTTAGCAGCTTCAGAAAGTTTTTTAGCAAGCATAAAAATAGCAGATAGCACAACAAAGTTTAGCTCAACTCAGCTTAGTAGCTTGCATTCAACACAGCGCAGTTCAGCACGGTTGGAGCCAAACATGGCCTCAGTCTTGTCTTCAAACAATTAGGCATAATCCATTAAAAAAGAGAAACTTTTTATCAAAATCAAGAAAGTCACCTTGCTCCCTTCAATCGGGAACTGAAAGGTTGGATCCTGCGAGATCCAACGGACTCCGCATTCGCCTCCAGGTACGACTCTGGGCACAAATACCTGCGCCCAAATCCAATACAATCAAATCCAAAACCCTAACCAGAATTTCCAAAATTTAATTCATGAAGAGTAGCTCGTATCTTCACACGATAGATCGAAGATTCAACGCATCGAGAAACTCGAGGTTCTGAGTGGTGGAGAATCCTGAGTGGTAGATCGCCCGATCCACCATCTCGAAGTTCGGCAGCGGGATCAACGACCATTCTCCTCCACGTCCGTTTGTACTCGTCTCGAACTTCGCCACCATCAATGATTCCATCTCATTGATCCAGGCGAAACCTGCACAGAAATATATAAAGTTTAGAAATGGTGTTGTCCTCAATACTACTGCTATAACAAGTGACTATGTCGGTCGTGATCCATAAAGAGGGATTGCGGTGGAAGCATTAAGTCATCTTTCTTAGTTACTATATCTTGTTAAATATTTCTTCTTAGTTTTTAAATAAAAGAAAAGGAATGTTTTAAGTTAGAAGAAAAGAAGATAGTAGCAGATGGTGTTGGTGTTAAAAGAAAAAATAAGTTAAAAAGAAAGAAATAAAAAGAGAAAGAAAAGTGTCGGTTCAAAGTATTTCTAAACTAACAAATAAACTAAGAAAACTTACTCATCTATTTTGGCTATTTACTCACCTTGATCTTCAGCAAAGGCTTACCTTTATTCAGATACGATCAGCATCAAGTATGAAATAATACAGACTTTAAAAGGAAGAACCCATCATCATGACCTATCGGTGTCACTCGCGAAGGAGAGGCTCATTCTGACGTTATAAGACTCACTTGAATTATAATCAAAACCAAAAAAAAAGAAGAAGAATAAAAAGGTAAACTTTAGATTCAATTGAAAAATAATGAAAGAAAGGAAAAAGATTATATTTGTGTCACTCTCAATACAATTCTTCCTCCCTTTCTCTCATGAATCTCTTCTCTAATTTAAGTTTACAAATAAAATGAAAATTACATTAAAAAATAAAAACAAAGTTAAAACAAAAAAAACTCTAATTCTAACTCTCTAATGGAGTGGTGAACATTTGCATTCGAAGATTGTAGTGTTTATAGGAGAAATTGGAAGAAGGAGAGCGTCTGAAGATAGGAGGAGCGCTCCCCCAACAGATCTTATCCTGCCATGAAAATGTGGGTTTGGCCACGTTTTCGCGGCCAGGATCTGACCGTTGGGCCAGATCCGGGGTGCATGGATCTCCCTTATTTGGATACTTTCGTTTCTTCAAATCAAATTGTTTCTAAATCTCTGAATTTGAGTTGATCTTCGTTAATTTCTTAAACTAGAAAATCCTATCTTTAGAACTCCGGATTTAATCGAATAAATAGTTTCTTTTCTCCTCTTTCTCATTAACTACCATGCACACCATTGACATTAAAATGGATTAAATAGTAGAGTTTTATTACAAAATAAATATGAAAATGTGATGATAAATAATGCAATATTAGTGACTGATCACACCCCCACAGCTGTCTTTTGCTTGTCCTCGAACAACACAAATAAAAAGTAAAATAGAGCTAACCTAATCTAACTCACTTTCGTAGGAATCACAATTGCACTTAGCACGTGCAACAAGCCGTTAAACCTCTAGGTTATCCCTAGAGGACGAGCTTATCTCGTTAGGATTTTCAGAGAATTACATCCACAAAATCCTAAAGAAAGAAAAACAAAGTTTTAGTATTTTGAAACCGCATTTTGATAAAGGTAAAACATATCTGAAGTAATTGTGCAAAAAGTCAAGTAATTTATAAGTCATAAGAATACCAAACTATTCATTCCTAAACTTAGTCTTTATTAAAAAAATTTGTTATCAACTAAGGTAAGGATCAAAACTATATTTCTCACCTAATCTTTTATTTTTACCTAAATTATATGCACCTTTTATGACCGTGAATATTTTGACTAAGGATTCTTCAACTCTAACTCTTATGCCTTATTTTACATATTTTGGCGAAAATATCCCTTAGTTCTAGTTGGATTTCTAATTCGCCTATGTAATGAGCCTTTAGTCTGTGACTCCCAAATCAGACGGTCTTAGGACATCGGGTGAGAAAATACCCCAAGACTTAAGGACTCGAGCAAACAAGGCTACAAAACTAAAAATTTTATTTATAGTATGAACTACTTTTAGGCGTGAATACTTATAGTAATATCATATTCCTTAAGGCATTGACCCTCTTGATTTTCGGCTTAAGGCATCCGCCACTACATTGGCCTTTCTGGGATGATACTGAATAGTAATATCATATTCCTTCATTAGCTTCAACCATCTCCTCTATCGCATATTCAGTTCTTTTTGTATAAAAATATACTTCAAATTTTTATTATCAGTAAAGATTTTACAAGCTACTCCATATAAATAATGTCGCCAAATCTTCAAGGCAAAAATTACTTCAGCTAATTTCAAATCATGAGTAGGGTAGTTTCTTTCATGAGTCCTCAATTGTCAGGAGGCATAGACAATCACTTTTTCATGTTGCACCAAAACACATCCCAGCCCCATCTTTGAAGCATCACTATATATTGCAAGTATACCTAGAGGGGGGTGAATAGGTGTACGGCTAATCTAATGAACAAAATGTGAAAATTAAAACTTAAAATGCAACGCACTTAGTGTAACCAACGAGTGTAACCGAATCCCGGTGAAGGGCTCTGGACTAACTCCTCTTGATTCCTCTGAATAAGAGTTGAGGTGCTATATGAAGCTCTTGTGTTTAGACACAAGTGAGGCACACACAAACAAGCCAAGCATATAAAATATGATATGACAATATGAGATGATGCAAGGCATAAAGTAAAAGAGAGAGAGTTTAGAGAAAGTGGATCAAACGCTAACACACGGATATGTTTCGAGGTTCGAGCACACAGCTCTACGTCCCCGCCTTCACACAGAAGGATTTCCACTAACTTGTCCACACAGGACTCCCACACAGGGAACCTCCACTAAGGATTTGGGGCAATACAACCGAGAGTACACAACTCCTCTCTCAATTACAAACACAACCTCTACACTTAGAGGCTAGGCACAAAGCCACCACAAAAACCACCTCACACAAGAGGGGTAGGCACTTAGCCAATACAAATCAATCACCTCACACTTGAGGGATTCCAACACAAACTCCACCTCTCACTGTAGGGAGCTAAACACAATCTCCACCTCTCACTAGAGGGAGCCGACCACAACTTCCACAATCACCTCACAATAGAGGGATACCAAATCAATCTTCTCTCACTAGAGGGATATCACAATGAAGGAAGTTTACAACTTGGTGGTTTCCACAACCACAAACTAATTTTTCCCACAAAACAAAGATCCTATAATAGGATAGCAAGATATGGCTCAAGTGTGAGAAAAACACAAGGAATGGAAAATAAATACTCAAAGAAAATCCTTGGGAAAAACTAGAAATAAGGATGAAGAAGATGAACCAAAATACTTTTCCCAAAATCACTTTTCTTTGATTTTCCAAACCCTATAAAAAACACCAAATCAAATGTAAACTTTAAAGCCCAAAACTCTTTTGAAATTTGTATAAAAACACTAGAGAGTATAGGAATTTTTGGCTCTAGAAATTCTATCCAAAACAACCCAAAGAACCCCAATATATAGGCCAAGAAAAAATCTAGTCGTTGGGGTCCAGTCAGCAGCCTGGACGGCTGTCGGTCGACCGGCACGGTCGACAGCCAACAGTCAAATTTCTGACCGTTGGGGCAGCGGTCGACCGGCCCGGTCGACCGTGGCCTGGAACAGAGAGTAGAGCTCTTTGCCGGTCGACCGACCCGGTCGACCGGGTCTTTCCAGAGAGCAAAAGCTCTCTGGCGGTCGACCGGGTCGGTCAACCAGCCCTCCAGCCAAACTGGCGTGTACGTTCTATGCATGTCGGTCGACCGACTCGGTTGACCGACTCCTAGCTCGGTCGACCGGTCCGGTCGACCGGTAGAAGCCAGAACAAGACTAATAAGGGATTTGAAAACTTGGTATTTTTCCTTTGATAGAATCCCATAAAATCTCTAAAAATCTACAAAAATAATTTCAGTTATAATACTTTGAAATACAAACATGTGTGAAAAAATTCAACACATATTTCAAACAATTTGAACCATTTTTGTGACTTACAAATTTTGCCGAAAACCAAAAACGGTATTTTCTAGAAACCAAACTTCTAAAGGAAAATACGGTTTTTCTATAAACTTGTATAAATACAAAAACATGATATTGAAACAACTTGAAGCATGTTGTATATGGATATAATCCAATATACATGAAATAGATATATATATATCAATGTTTTTGACATTAAATCCGAAAATAAGTTTTATTAAAATACCAAAACTCTAAACTCATGAAATAGACTATTAAACTAAGTTTATTTAAATAGTTGAAGCATAGATGTATATAGAACAAATCTAATATACATTAAACCATGTAAACTTATTTTGATTCTATCTATTCATGAAAACCAAGATCGGTTAAACCAAAAACTGAAAACCAAAACATGAAACTTAAACAAGTATGTGTACTGTGAACTTGAGCATCACACTATCTAATCTTTAACAATGGATCTAAAACATAAACTAAACAAAGTACCGAAGTCTTCTTGTAGAGCGTCATCTCCAAGTCGACTCGATCCAAACGTGATCAACCGAGCTTGACTCCAACGAGTGCTAGATATGAACTTTGACGCTCGGGCTCTTGAATCACCATGTGAAAGCTCCAAAACACCTTTGTTGAAGCTAATCACCTACTAATATCTTGGTTAAATATCTGAAACTAAATATCACAAGATTATTAGTAAACAATAACTACATGAGTTAATCATCATCAAAACTAGAGTGGAGGGCCTCTGGGCCAACATATATGACAAAACCTTTAGTTCTTGAGGGCATAGTTAGAATTGGAGCAGAGATTAGACTAGTTTTTACTTTAAGAAAACTCCTTTCTTATTCTTCTCCCCGCACAAATTCCTTACTTTTTGTAGTTAATTGAGTCAGTAGTGCTACAACTTGAGAGAATCCTTCCACAAATTTTCTATAGGATCCAGCTAACTCAGAAAACTCTGAAATTCAGTAATAGTTGTAGGTTTAGGCCAATCTTTGATTGCTTCGATCTTTATCGAATCTATCGATATTCTTTTCTTGGATATAATATGTCCAAGAAATCGTACTTGTTCCAGTCAAAGTTCACTCTTCTTCAATTTAGCATATAATTGCTTCTCTCTCAAGATTTGGAGAATAGTTCTAAGATGATTCTCGTGTTCTTTTTTTCTTGAATAAATCAAAATATCATCAAAGAATACCACTACAAACTGATCAAGATATGGCTGAAATACTCAGTTTATTAAGTTTATAAATGCTATTGGGACATTAGTAAGTCCAAATGGCATAACTAAAAAATTCAAAATATCCATATCTAGTTCTAAAAGCCTATTTATACACATCTTCTGGCTTGATTTTTAGCTGATGATATTCTGACCAAAGGTCTATTTTAGAAAATACACAGGGCCCTTGCAGTTGATCAAATAAATCATCGATCCTAAAAAGTGGATACCAATTTTTTATAGTTATTTTATTCAACTCCCGGTAGTCAATACATAATCTCAAGCTTCCATCCTTCTTCTTAACAAATATATTATTGCTCCGCAGGGTGATATACTTGTGAGATGAATCCTTTATCTAACAAATGTTGCAACTGAATCTTAAGTTCTTTTATTTTTGTGGGAGCCATATGATATGGTGTCTTTGATATCGGGGCAGTACCCAGTAACAAATCTATTGCAAACTCTACTTCTCGATCTGGGGGTAATCCCGATAAATCTTTAGGGAATACATCTGGATACTCATTTATGACAGGAATAGTCTCAATTTTGATATCAGTTCTTTTAGTATCTATGACTGAGGCCAGAAATCCCCACATCCTTGTCTTGTCAACTTTGTAGTTCTTACGACTGATATGATTAGTATTTCATAACTAGCTTTTGTCCCTTCAAAAATGAACTCCGGAGTTCCTTTCATTTTAAAGATGATTATTTTCCCATTACAATACACATGTGCACTATAAGCAGACAGTCAATCCCTTCCCAGTGTGATATCAAACTCCATCTCACCGAACTTAATCAGATCAATAAATGTTTTTGTCGCCCTAATTAACACTTCATAGTTCTCATATTTAGTACTAGCTACCATCTTTACCCCTATGGGTGTGGATATAACCGACTGAAATCCGAGGGTTTTAGGTGTTGATTTATTTTTGATGTGAAAGCACTAGATATAAATGAGTGAGTAACTCCCGAATCAAATAATGCATGAGCGATATGCCCTGATATAGATTTCATACCTTCAACTACTACACTCGATGCTATTGCTTCCTGGTCGGTCAATGCAAATACTCTTCCTGGAGCTCGTGGATGTTATGCAGATGATTGGGTTACTGCAGGCCGCGATGCATTACTAGGTTTCTAAAAATTGTTGACTGGTCCTCCAAAAGGGTTTACTCTCATTGCCGATCTTCCATTTTCTTTACTCAACCCTTGGCTTCCTTGTACATTCGGATAATGCTTCTTTAAATGCCCCATTCCTCCATAATTATAACAAGTCCTCTCTTGGATACAGTTTTCAAAATAATTCATCTTATACTTCTGACACAAAGGAGCCTCTGTGATCCTGTGGTGAGACAAAAGTATGGTCTGTGTTCTCTGAAAATTGTCCCTAGTTTTTAACCATGATCCTCCGCCCTTATTTCATCCTCTCATTTGTAGTGTTGCATTAAACCCATATCCACTATTTGTAGTTGTTGACACCATAAAAAGATAAATTTCTCAGGTAGTATTTCAACTGGTCTGAATAATATCTAAACTTGTCGACATTTACAAAAGATGAGATACGGACAAGCTGACGACTAGGTCCTGACCATCCTCAGAGACAAAGCGATGACTTAAACCTTATTGTTCTAATGAAGCAGACAGTAAGCCAAGTATCATATGTAAAGAGGCCCAAGCAGGCCCAAGAAGATAGCTTCGCTTGAAGCTCTATAGCCTTGTTAAAGGGCTAAAATATTAGCTTCGCCTAAAGCTTTTCTTGTAAGCTTCACTTGAAGCCCTTCATAGTTTTGCAAAGAGCTAACTTTCAGCTTCTCTTGAAGCTAATACTAGCTTCGCCTGAAACTTTTCTTAGAAGTTTCGTTTGAAGCTCTTCATAGCTCTACAAAGAGCTAACTTTCAGCTTCGCTTGAAGCTAATTACAGCTTCGCCTGAAGCTTTTCTTGTGGCTTCACCTGAGGAGTTGTGCTAACTTTACGTGAAGCTAATTTCAGCTTCACTTGAAGCTTTATGCACCCCTTGCTGGAGAGTTTGCCAGGTTAATATTTGACCAAGTCTTTAGTTGGCTAACCCTACTACTTTAGTGGGGTTTATGCCACTTTAAGTCGGTGGTTACACCCGCCTCCCACATTAAGTGGAGACAACAAGGTCAAAATGACCATTTGAAGGTCGTGCGAGCCTATCTAGCCTTGTACAAGGCCTGTACCTAGCTTCACATGAGGTTTTATAGCCTTGTACGAAGCTTCAAATAGCCTCTGGCACGAGGCTAACTGACTGTTCCAGTCATGCTGAATTCTAGGGGCAGTAACACTCCTAAAGAGCTTATAAATAGCTTATTCTTAGGATGACCTCGGGGCTAGCTGAAAAAAGGCATTAAGAGGCACAAAATCAAATAGAGAAAAAAAAAGCTAAGATAGAGCACGCATCAGCAAAGCCAACTCTCTCGCTTCCAAGAAATTCAGAGAACCATTTCTCTAAATTCAGGGTGCTAATACCCTAAGATCTTTCTCTCTAAAGGAATCTCTGAAACCAGGCGAAAAAGAATTTCTTAAGACTCCATCGATCGCATCATCAATGGAATAAAGTGGTCGCGCGTTGACCAGACTTCTACCGGCACACTTCCCCAGTAATCTCAAGGAGAGTTCTACTTATAATTTTTCATTTCTTATTCAATTACTTGTAGTTTTCTCCTCTTATTTTGTAATTTTCCCCAATTGATTTTAATGAAAAACAAGATGGTAACTCCGCTGGAGAGTTATTTCTCCACTATTGAGAATCTAGTGCCGAATGACATATTGAGTCTACTGCAGAGACCCTGGTCATTCACTTTGACCAAGAGAGGTTTGAATAACTTCTTTTTAGGGGTAGCACAAGTCCCCTATATGTGCGCAAGTACAGGAAGGTCAAAATAGCCAGAGCATCTCTGGCTACCTCTTGAAAGCAAGTCTCTGTTGAGACTACAAAGGTCCTCTGTGAACCTATCACAGCCTCACGCGAGGCTAAACAATCTCTATGCGAGCCTATCACAGTCTCAACAGAGACGAACTTAGCCCCGCGCTAACATGTTAACGTTGCACGTGAGACTATAAAGGTTCCTTGTGAACCTAAAACAGCCTCTTCAAAGGCTATATGAGTTGTAAAATTCAGAGTCTCCTCTCTTGATTCAGCTTCATGCGAAGCTACAATAGTCTCTGGCTGCAAGACTATCATAGTTCTTCGCAGAGCAAAGCCTCGCATGTCCCACGGGCTTTGTGCTAACAGCAAAGCTACTGCAGCCCCGCTTACATCATCAGCACTATTGGGCAGAGCTAGGCTCACCGCTAGTGGCAGAACCAAAGCACTAAGTGCTCTGATAGCTTCATCATGTGAAGTTAGTTCAACTCTTTGCAAAGTTCAGCCTCGCCTATCACGTAGGGCTAAGGCCAAAATACCTTGGGTGCTAGTAGCGTAGCTGATTCAACGTCGCTCTCACTGATAGCACCTGATGCTAAGGACCTCTGCCGCGAGGCTAGAGACAAAGCACCAAGTGCTAAGGATCTCTGCCGCAAGGCTAGAGATAAAGCACCGATGGGTGCTAACAGCGAGGTTATTTTAGCCTCCCTTGAAGAAAAAGCTCTGCACAGCAAAACTAAGCTCGCCTTCAAAGATAGAGCTAAAATAGTAGCTTCACCTTGGGAAGCTACTCTTTCAGACGAAGCTATCCTAACTTCGCCTATAGCCAAAAAGAAAGCCTTCAAGGCTAAGCCAAGGGCTTCTCAGCCCAATGGGGCTAGCTTTCAGTCTTCTTGAGTCTCTGTGTTGGATCGGTTGGGTCGAGTTAACACAGACCTAAGAGACTATCTAAGCAACAAGTGAAAGCTTTACTCTGAGGAACCTCTATTCACATCTCGCCATCCCAGTGCGGACAAGCAGAGTGTCAACTTGTAACAGTTCACTCCGTCCATTGTTGTTTGGGGACAATGCTCATCACTCCTCCTCTGAGTTAACAATCAGTATTCAACGGTTGTCAGCTCGAATTTTTAAGAAACCCAAGTCCCGGAAGAAGGCAAAAAAGGTGGTCCATCTTACAACAACCTCTGTTAACATGATAAACAGAGGGAGGGATTTATTTCGGTCCCGACGGAGGAGACGAGGGACCTTTACTCCTCCAGCTAGTTCCTTGAATTCCGATTATAGCCCGGGCCTAAGTCAGGTTCTGATAGAATAAGAGGGCACCTTCCAAGGTACTCGCTCCAGGATAGCAATACTCTATAACTATGAACAACCTTCTATATCAACCAGAGTCGTGTCACCAACACCATTAAGAAACCTTTTCCAATAGTCTGATGAGGAGGAGGCCTGTGGATAAACTTCGTTAGCTACTATCAGTTCGGTATGAACGGGGCTTGTATCTGCTAACATGGCTGACGGCAATGATGATGATCTCTGTTGGTGAATGGAGGCTCAAGAGCAGATTTTCAGGGCTCAGGAGAAAGCTTTGGACAATATCTTAGCTCAGCTCTTGGTCAACCAGAACACCAAGGACACCGGTAGCAAGCACGATGAAAAGGATTATGACAACGATGAATATCCTAAGATTGAGAAGTCGAAGGAAAGCCCCTCAATCGATGCTGAGATGATCAAAGTCATCCAAGCTCAGATTGTATCCTTAACTTAGAGGGATGAACTGAAGAAGGTAGGGATGACTCGTCCTTACCCACCGAAATGGGATTCAGTGTCATACTTACCAAAGTTCAAGCCATCTACGTTGCACACGTACGATGACAAGAGCTCACCCACCCAGCATATTTATTACTTCTAGTCTCAAATTGATAATGTAATAGATAATAATGCCATCATGGCTAGACTATTCATCATCACCCTTATGGGGGTAGCCTTTGATTGGTTCAGGAGCCTGCCCAGCGGCTCCATCAATTCTTAAGTTGACCTGGAAACTCCGTTCCTCCCTCGATTCTATGAGGATGATACCGAGGTGACTATGGATAAACTCCTCTCGACGGTCCAATAAAGGAGTGTGGGAATACATTGAGAGGTTCCACAACCTTTCTCTTATGTGACCCGCTGGCATGCCATTGCCCATGCTACTTTAGACATGTCAGCATAATTTTCTCAATAGAGTGAAAATTCGTATGGGATCTGTTAAAGCCCCTACATGGAGGGAGCTTTTGGCTCAAGCTGAGATAGCCAAAAAATCAGCTAAGAAGTTTGAACTCTCAGTATCCAAGAATAAATGGGGGTTAACACCAAGGGGCGTGATGCAGCCCAATCTTCCCAAACTAAAAGAGAAGAAAACTATGGCTATTGAGCTCTCAGGGGCAGCTTAACCAAAGTAGAAGAGCAGCACCAATGGCAATCAGGAATTCAAATTCCTGCCAAAGGTGTACTTCTTCAAAGCTGAACAAGTGATGACGATCTTCCAGTTGCTTCACAAGGGTAACAAGCTCAAGTTACTCAAAGTTCAGCGACCTAATGAAGTGGGGCGTACAAATAATCATAACTACTGCCTCTTTTATCAGATGGTGCATCGCCCTACTAGCAGATGCTTTGTCCTCAAGGACAAGATTCAAGTATTAGTGGATGCTAGAGTTCTGACTCTCAAGTCAGAAAAAAGTCACTGCCAGCATGGTGACTCTTAATTTTGGGACCTTCCTGAAGATGACTGTTCAAGATGAATTGGTCCCAGTCTCTTAAACCAGATTGGACGTCATCAACCCAATGGTTGAAAAGTAGAAAGCTAAGGGACTCATCCCAATGACGACAGGATCTGGAGAAATCATGTGATTCACCTAGATATTGTCCAAGAAGAACAATAAAAAACTAGCAAGCCCAAGTTCAAAGGCAAGTTATGCGATTATGTCTCTCTCACAATAGATGATGACTCTGCGACTACAGTCTTTCTTAGTGACTTAGAAGAAGAGAAGCTTATCTTAGCAATACAGCTCGCTACCTCGCAGCCGGTGGGCATACGTTCTGATAAACAGTACTTGTGACAGTACGACTAGATACCCAACGGGACACAACCACCAATGGCATCGGGAATCACTACACCTGTCCAAGTCCCAGTGCCTATGGATAAAGAGAAGCAGAAGGAGATTCATTTTGATGAATCCTTAAAGAAGAATCCTTCCAGAGGACTCAATGCTCCTTTCTGCTTTGACATATTGGCGCAATCAGCCAATATTCCGGTTCGTATTACCCCGCATGAGCTACTCCACCTCTCGAAGAAAATGAGGGAGGCACTTAAGATTGCGCTTCCTGATTTAGAATCTTTTCTGACACAAGTGCCTTCAATCCTTACAAAGGATGATGGAGCTTCATGTTCCCAATGTCATATGATATAACAGCAAGTACCATACATCAACTTCACTCCTGAAGACATGCTCCTCAGGACAACGACATGACACATCCCTACACGTGGTACATTGGCTCCACACACATTGAGAGAATATAAGTCGACCCGGGACCTGCTCTAAGAATCATCCCAAAAGACTTCTTTATTTTCTCGGAATCCCGCTGAGCAGTTTGTTAACCACGACTGCGATCATATATGGCTTCAACGCCGGGAGTAGTCATCCTCTGGGTAAGATCTGTCTCTGGTGACAAATTGGAGACTTGAAATCAGAAGTGACGTTATGTCATTGATACTTACACATCCAATCTCTTGCTCGGATGGCCCTGGATCCATGCCAACTGGATTGTGCCTTCCATGCTCCATCAATATTTTAAATATGTAGATGATAAGGCGATGGTCAGAACGGTATTCCCCGAAATGCAGCCGTTCAGAGAAGTGGAGAATTAGTTCACTGATTCTCTACTTTGTAAGGAGAATGGAAAAGTGGTGAAAAAAATCATCGCTTGATGACATGTATAGCGGCAACAAAGTGGACTCAGAATCAGGAGATAATCCAGAGATTTCTTTTGATGAAGAACCAATTGTAGCATATCTGAATAATCCTGATTGTAATAATCCCGTCGATAATGGTGATGAATAAGTCCTTAATGAAAATATCAATTTCAATTATTTTTTATGTTGTGATGATGTAAATAGTCTTGTTGACATGAGTCCTCTACACATGTCCCTACTAATGTCAACGACATGCATGTACATAGAGGAGAATGATGGATTTGTATTTGTACTTTCACCTTCTAAGAAGGACCAATTGCCAATCATATTTGACAAAACCCGATATTGGATTACTACATCCAACGATTCGGATGAAAACTTGGAGCTCCCATTATTCTTTCACTATGCACGGTCGGCGCACCATATGATGAAAGAAATGAGATATGACTTACGTCGTAGTGAAAGCCTGAACTTTGAAAAGGACAGTGCATCCCTTTACAATCTTTTGTACTGAAAGAAAAGCCTGCTAACTGTTACGATTAGACTCGCAGGGGTTGAGATACGTTACTCCATCTATTCGATCTTATTCAGAGTCTAAAAAGTCTCTACCATCACATTCTTCAAACTCATCGGATTGAGAATCTAATGTAAGTGCTTCGCCAACATGATATCAACCAGTCAAGTGGAACAAGAAGAGGACATCGAGTCATTCGACACCGATCTATGGGCTCAACAACTTGATCTTCAATGGGAGAAGCGTTTTGAGCAACACGATCTTCCTACAGAGGATAAAGTAATCCAAATTGATGTAGGTGATCAAACACACCCGAAGCTCATCTCTATAAGCAAAAGTTTGTTACCAACAGAGAAGCAAGATTTTATATCTCTTATAAAAGAATATATAAACGTCTTTACTTGGAGCTATGAAGACATGCCAGGTCTCGATCCTCAGTAGCAATGCATCGTCTCAACATCAAACCAGATGCTACGCTACTCAAACAACAACAATAACGCTTCTGACCTAACGTGATGAAGGTAATCGAAGTTGAGGATCAAAAACTCATCAAATGTGGTTTCATTCGAGAAGAACAACACCCAGACTGGATTGCTAACATTATGCTCATCCTTAAAAAGAATAGAAAGATCCGAGTCTATATTGACTTCCGCGATCTTAATAAAGCCTGTTCTAAAGACGAATTTTCATTACCTATCATGGACGTCATGATTGACAATACGTGTGATTTCAAAAGGATGACTTTTATGGATGTCTTTTCAGGGTATAATCAAATCAAGATGTACCTGAAAGATGAAAAGCATACGTCATTTCGAATACTGTTGGGTGTGTTTTGTTATACGGTTATGCCGTTTAGCTTAAAGAACGCATGTGCTACCTACTAATGTGTAATGAGTATAATCTTTCGTGATCACCTACGAAAGACAGTGGAGTGTTATGTTAACGACATTGCAATTAAAAGTCGTGACAAGAATAACCATCCCATGATTTGAGAATGATGTTCGATCTCATGCGGGCTCACAAGCTGAAGATGAACCTGACAAAGTCTTTCTTGGGAGAAGTGACAAATTCCTTGGATTCATTGTCACATCCAAAGAAATTCATTTTTGAAAAGTCACCTAGAGGGGGGGTGAATAGGTGACAATGCTAATCTAGTGAACTAAATGCGGAATTTAAAACTTAATGCAAATTACACTCAAGTGCTATCAACAAGTGATGCACACAACCAAGCCAAGCAAATATGAATGAGCAATGTAAATAAATGCAAGGCACAAAGTAAAGAGAGAGAGCAAGAGTCAATGGATCAAGCGCAAACAAAGAGATATGTTCCGAGGTTCGAGCACCCAGCTCTACATCCCCGCCTTCGACACACGAAGGATTTCCAATCCACTAGCTTGTCCACAAAGGACTCCCACAAAGGGAACCTCCACCGAGGATTTGGGGCAATCACAATTACAAGGAGTTCCCAACTCCCCTCCTTACACACAACCTCCTCCTTGAGGCAAACTCCAACAATCACAACCTCCTCCTCCTTGAGGCAAACTCCCAACCAATACAACAAACTCCCAATCACAAACCAATATAAGGATCACCTCACAACTTGAGGGATACAACCCAAAGCACAAAGCAAGTAAAGATTGGGTTACAACTTGGTGGTCTAAAACAACAACTACAAACTATATCTTCTCCCACACAAATATCCTATAGATTTAGATAGTAGATTTTTGTTCAAGTGTGGAGAAAATCAAGGGATTTGAAACCAGCAACTCAAAGAAAATCTTTGGGAATAAATGAAACCAAGATAGAGAAGTTCAATTCAAAAGCTTTTCCCAAAACCCTTTTCTTTGATTTTTCAAACCCTAATGAAAACACCGAAAAGATTATTCAATATCAGTTCAAAAACCTATTTTGATTGCTGTAAAAACACTAGAGAGAATGGAAAAATTCGCACAAAAAATCTTAGAGAAAAACTCTTGCAAATGGGGTATTTATAGGCTAATCCAGAAAATAGCCGTTGGCTGTAATTTTTGCCAGAATAACCCTGCCGGTCGACCGGCCGGTCGACCGCGCAACGGTCAAATTTTGATCGTTGCCAGCTAACGGTCGACCGCCCCGGTCGACCCAAACAAACAGAGAGCAACTGCTCTCAGTCGGTCGACAGTCACGGTCGACCGGCTACAAGTGTAGCCAGCGTGCACGTTTCTGTGCACGTCGGTCGACCCATACGGTCGACTGGCTACATGGTGCGGTCGACCGTTCCGGTCGACCGACCTAGCCTGGCAGACACTGTTCTGGCAGCAAAAACCTGGAATTTTTAATCCTAAAAAATTCTCATTAAATCTCTAAAAATCCACAAAAATAGTTTTATCATTTTGCATTGATATATAAACATGTGGTAAAAAGTTTAGCTCAAATATCAATCAATAAGGACTATTTTTGTGTTATAGAAATTTTGCCAAAAATCAAAAACTGTATTTTCTAAAACTTGGATCTTGAATAGAAAATACATTTTGTCTAAAGCTCATCCAAATACAAAAACATGATATTTAAACATTTTGAAACAAGATGCATATGGATAGAAATCCAATATACATGAAACATATACATATCATAGTTTTTGTCATTAATTCCAAAATATTTTTGACGAAATTACCAAAACATAATACACATGAAATAGGTAAGTCAAAACTAAGTTTGTCTAGGAAATTAAGCATGCATGTATATAGAACAAATCTAATATACATTAAACCATGTAAACTTATTTTGATCTATCTATTCATGAAAACCAAGATCGGTTAAACCTAAAACGAAAAACCGAAAACCAATATTCAAAACATGAAACGTGTGTGTTGTGAACTTGAGCATTATCATACTATTCTAATCTTTACAATTAGGCTCTAAACACAAACTAAACTAGGGATACCTAAGTCTTCTTGTAGAGCGCCGTCTCCAAGTTGACTCGGTCTAAACCGTGATTCACCAAGCAAGTGCTATATATGATCTATGACGCTTGGGCTCTTGAATCAACATGTGCAAGCTTCCAAATCATCTTGTTGAAGCTAAACACCAACTAATATCTTGGTTAATGATCTGAAACTAAAATCACAAGATTATTAGTACACATAACTACATGAGTTAATCATCATCAAAACTAGAGTGGAAGGCCTTTGGGC
Organism: Agave tequilana; assembly: GCA_038442645.1. Classification (NCBI taxonomy): domain Eukaryota; kingdom Viridiplantae; phylum Streptophyta; class Magnoliopsida; order Asparagales; family Asparagaceae; genus Agave; species Agave tequilana. The sequence continues at coordinate 293,135 of JAVJIF010004022.1, forward strand.
TAACAATCTCCCCCTTTTTGATGATGACAAAACTCATGGAGTTATATATGCATGGATTAAAGTAAAGCTTCAAAGAAGCTCCCCCTTAACTCATGCATAGGAATAAACAAACAATAAGATGCATATAAACAAGGTTCTTGACATAAAATAAATATGCATATGAAACATGCTCTTGATTCCAATTAAAACAAAACAAATAACTTACCAAACAAAACTCTTGATACTAATAAAAACAAAACTCATAATGCTCTTGATACCAATGGAGATGAAATGAACATAAAACTGAAAACTCATGCATATCAACTCCAATTCTTCTCCCCCTTTTTGTCAATCATCAACAAAGGGGTAAAAACAAAATAGATATGAATTCTTCTCCCCCTAAATATATGAATCAAAGAATCAATAAACTACTTCAAGGGGTGACACCAAAAATGATACCAATTAAAAAATGTGTCATTGAAGTGCATTATGATACCAAAAGAAAGTGAACATAAAAACATATTGAAAATAAAACACATGATACCAATTGAAAAACACAATGATACCAATTGAAGATATTTATCTTTATAAGCAAATGAAACCAATTAAAAATCAATAATCATTCTTTAATCATTTTTCATTATAAAGTTAGGGAGTGGGAAACAAAACCAATGGTAAACTAAATACCAATTGAAAAATTGAAATGTGAGTTTTCTCCCCCTTTATTGAATACCAACTAAACATATGCATAAGCTAGAAATAAGATACCAATTAAAAACTAAGTCAATTGAAATAATGTTAAAGCTCAAGCTTAGCATAATAAACAAGATTTGTGCTTAAAGATATAGGGATATAGTAAGCACAACTAAAACATATATATGTATGATAAGTAGATACCAATAGGAATTGATATACTTTGAAATGAAATCATTCATACACACAAATATATGAGTATACAAGAAATGTCAAGATTGATACCAATTGAAAGAATTCAATGATACCAATTGAAACAACAATAAAATCAAGTGTATATCTCATATTCCTACCACCCATTTCATGTTCAAGTTTACTATGATTTTCACTATAAAGCATACATGAGTATGATCTCCCATCCAACCACCCTTAGATGGTAGGGGTTTTCAAAATAGATTTGAAATTATAGTTCGTTTGAAAATCACTACCAAAGAAAGGAATATCGCAACTAGTTAAATGGAAAACTTGTTAACTAGTACAAAATCCTTCAAGTAAGGAATAACAAAAGTATTTTTCATGTTTTTCATGAAACATGAAAATCACGTGATCACTAAACACTCAAAATCTATATGGCACCAATAGTACTCATGAAAATGAAATCATGAGAAAACATCAAACTAAGGTGAGTGTACAAGTGTTGTGAGAAACATATCATCATGAAAATAGATAATCAAGCTCGATTGAAATTTCTTTAAAAATATGAACACATGAAAAACTAAATCTTCATTAAAGGAAATTTCCTCAAAGACATGAAAATCATCATAACAATTTAAACTCCGAGGTATATGTATGTTTTGACAAAATAAAAGTATACATACATATCCCTAAACACAATTGAGTCCAAAATATAGATTTGCATGAAAAGCAAATGACTCAAGGGGCATACATGTATATCTTAAGGTTTGGCAAAATAGACATATACATGAAGTGAAAACACTTTATCATAGAAAACACATCAAAATAGGAACACATGTTTGAATGCATGAATCATCAAAACTAGACTATACTAGAACATCTAATAGGTACAAATAGGCATTCAAGCACAAACATATAAAGATTTACTTGTGGCCCATTCTATGTACAAGTATAAATCCTAGTTTTAATGAAAACTAACATCTAAGCATGTATTCATATCATAAAGCATAAAACGAGTCATAAATCAATGATATTCTAAAAATGATCATTATGTAAATTCACATGCTATAAAGATCATGATATACATCAAAACAATTGTGAAAACACAAAATATGGATTCATATAAACAATGGTGATTTCAAATTTCAAAACATGTATTGCAATAAACATACTATTCAAAACATGAGATATTAAAACGAAAGTTATAGAAAATCATATGATCATTATGCAAATGCATGTGCATTAGATCTAGAGCATACATGTTAGTCTAAACAAGGTGAGGCACTAAATATAGATCCATATGAAGCATGGGTGCTCAAGTGGCTAAACATGTACAACCTTAATCTAATGAACATGGCACAAAGCATAATGAACAACAAAACACAACATGCTATAAAAGATGATCATAGAAAGCATGTAAACACCAAATGGAGTAAGGGATTGTTACCAAAACCGAAGAGGCAACTTTTCAAGTCTCCAAAACCCGGTGGTCCTCCCACCAATTCTCCTTGAGAGTGAAGCATCCAAATGGTTCTCTTTAGGCACGGAACGCATCCACTCCAAGGCACCAACACTCTCACGTTTTGCGAGAGCTCCCACCTACATCAAAAAGTATAGAGGTGGTCTTTGGTACCCATTTCTTTGTGGTCCACGGGGGTTAGTGTCTTTTCTAACCCAAACAAAATTAGTTGCTAAATTTTCATGATAAATGCGATCATAACAAAATCTAGCAAGGTGGCCTTTTCGACCACAATGTGTACATGTGTACACGTGAGCATACATATGATGGTGATGATCATGAAAAGCATGTGTATGCCGTGATGGGTGTGCATGCAAGGTTGGAACTTGTTTCTTGCGAACCAAGGATTCCAAACGTGAGTGATTCATGGCACAATGGCTCAAAGTGGAGCCCAAACAATCAACACTTTTCTTTAACAAATTTATATCATTTTCAATGCTAGAAGACAAAGTGGAGCATGCTATAGGTGTGCAAGAAGTAGAAGCTACACTAGCATGACAAACATGAATATCAATATCATTTTGCAAAGATTTATTTTTATTCAAAACCAAATCCAATCTTTTGTAATTGCATCAATATTATTTTTCAAAGTGAGATTTTCTTTAAAAGTAAATCTAATTTTGAAGATAAAATCTCATTGTGCTTTACAACATCATCACAATCATTTTTGTTTTTCAAAAATTCATTTTCCTTTAAAGCAAGTTCGAGTTGAGATTTAAGTGAGTCACATTCACTTGCAATCTCTTCCTTCTCTTGCAACATCAATTCAAAATTAGAGCATAAATCCTTTAATTCATTTTTCAAAACAAGATTATCATCTTTCAACAAATCATGTTCTTCTAACAAATTCTCAAGCTTTTGAACAAGTTCCATATTCAAAGTTTGAACTTCAAAACATTCATGACAATAGGAACTAGAGCAATCATCTATTTGAGAATCCGATTGTACCTCAAGGGAGTTCTTCCCTTGGACCATGAGGCATTGCTCTTCAGACTTTTCTCTCTTAGATCTCCTCATCTTGTTGACAATCCTTGGAGCTCGGGAGAAGTCAAGATGCTCCAAACTGCAAAAGCCGAATCATAACGATCAAAAACATGTAATAAATGTTCATTTAGAGATGCTCTAAGTGCCCTAAGTGCTAATGCATTGGCCTTCTTATGCTTGCTACTATTAGGGAGGGATTCCATGGTAATGGCTTGATAAACTAGATGTCCTAGGTCTTTTAAATGTTTAGTCATATTAGCCTTCCAAGCATCAAGTCTAAAATGATCAAACATAGGAGGGCTAGCCATAAGTGCAACCTAAATGTGTGCAAATGAAAATGCAAATGAAGATTAGCAAACCAAGATCTCACTCCTAGGTGGTTAAACCTAAATATCAGGAGCGCTAGCTCTGATACCAATTGAAAAGTCACCTAGAGCGGGGGTGAATCGGTGACAATGCTAATCTAGTGAACTAAATGCGGAATTTAAAAACTTAATGCAAATTACACTCAAGTGCTATCAACAAGTGATGCACACAACCAAGCCAAGCAAATATGAATGAGCAATGTAAATAAATGCAAGGCACAAAGTAAAGAGAGAGAGAGCAAGAGTCAATGGATCAAGCGCAAACAAAGAGATATGTTCCGAGGTTCGAGCACCCAGCTCTACATCCCCGCCTTCGACACACGAAGGATTTCCAATCCACTAGCTTGTCCACAAAGGACTCCCACAAAGGGAACCTCCACCGAGGATTTGGGGCAATCACAATTACAAGGAGTTCCCAACTCCCCTCCTTACACACAACCTCCTCCTTGAGGCAAACTCCAACAATCACAACCTCCTCCTCCTTGAGGCAAACTCCTAACCAATACAACAAACTCCCAATCACAAACCAATACAAGGATCACCTCACAACTTGAGGGATACAACCCAAAGCACAAAGCAAGTAAAGATTGGGTTACAACTTGGTGGTCTAAAACAACAACTACAAACTATATCTTCTCCCACACAAATATCCTATAGATTTAGATAGTAGATTTTTGTTCAAGTGTGGAGAAAACCAAGGGATTTGAAACCAGCAACTCAAAGAAAATCTTTGGGAAATAAATGAAACCAAGATAGAGAAGTTCAATTCAAAAGCTTTTCCCAAAACCCTTTTCTTTGATTTTTCAAACCCTAATGAAAACACCGAAAAGATTATTCAATATCAGTTCAAAAACCTATTTTGATTGCTGTAAAAACACTAGAGAGAATGGAAAAATTCGCACAAAAAATCTTAGAGAAAAACTCTTGCAAATGGGGTATTTATAGGCTAATCCAGAAAATAGCCGTTGGCTGTAATTTTTGCCAGAATAACCCTGCCGGTCGACCGGCCGATCGACCGCGCAACGGTCAAATTTTGATCGTTGCCAGCTAACGGTCGACCGCCCCGGTCGACCGCCCCGGTCGACCCAAACAAACAGAGAGCAACTGCTCTCAGTCGGTCGACCGTCACGGTCGACCGGCTACAAGTGTAGCCAGCGTGCACGTTTCTGTGCACGTCGGTCGACCCATACAGTCGACTGGCTACATGGTGCGGTCGACCGTTCCGGTCGACCGACCTAGCCTGGCAGACACTGTTCTGGCAGCAAAAACCTGGAATTTTTAATCCTAAAAAATTCTCATTAAATCTCTAAAAATCCACAAAAATAGTTTTATCATTTTGCATTGATATATAAACATGTGGTAAAAAGTTTAGCTCAAATATCAATCAATAAGGACTATTTTTGTGTTATAGAAATTTTGCCAAAAACCAAAAACTGTATTTTCTAAAACTTGGATCTTGAATAGAAAATACATTTTGTCTAAAGCTCATCCAAATACAAAAACATGATATTTAAAAATTTTGAAACAAGATGCATATGGATAGAAATCCAATATATATGAAACATATACATATCATAGTTTTTGTCATTAATTCCAAAATATGTTTTGACGAAATTACCAAAACATAATACACATGAAATAGGTAAGTCAAAACTAAGTTTGTCTAGGAAATTAAGCATGCATGTATATAGAACAAATCTAATATACATTAAATCATGTAAACTTATTTTGATCTATCTATTCATGAAAACCAAGATCGGTTAAACCTAAAACGAAAAACCGAAAACCAATATTCAAAACATGAAACGTGTGTGTGTTGTGAACTTGAGCATTATCATACTATTCTAATCTTTATAATTAGGCTCTAAACACAAACTAAATTAGGGATACCTAAGTCTTCTTGTAGAGCGCCGTCTCCAAGTTGACTCGGTCCAAACCGTGATTCACCAAGCAAGTGCTATATATGATCTTTGACGCTTGGGCTCTTGAATCAACATGTGCAAGCTTCCAAATCATCTTGTTGAAGCTAAACACCAACTAATATCTTGGTTAATGATCTGAAACTAAAATCACAAGATTATTAGTACACATAACTACATGAGTTAATCATCATCAAAACTAGAGTGGAAGGCCTTTGGGCCAACAATTTTGACCCCGACATGATCAAAGTCATCCAAGATATGCAGCCTCCAAAGAATCTCAAAGAACTCAGAGGTCTTCATGACAGGCTGGCCTATATTCGTAGATTCATCGTAAATCTGTCAGGTCGCTGTCATCCGTTTACATGGCTAATGAAGAAGGGCATTTCTTTTTTCTGGAATGATGCTTGTCAGAAAGCTTTTGAGAATATCAAAAAAATACCTCACTAAGCATTCGGTCCTTACATCTTCTATTTTAGAAAAACTATTCTTACTTTATGTAAGAGTCATAGACTATTCTTTAGGTGCTCTTCTCGCACAGAAGAATGACGAAGGTGCAGAGCAAGCCATTTATTATCTCAGCAGAACTTTAATTGGGGTTGAAAGTCGCTAAAAACCAGTCAAAAAGGAGTGCCTTGCTCTCATTTTCGTCATCCAGAAGACACGACATTGTTCGGGCAGACCATTCATGTCATTTCAAGAGTCAATCATCTATGAATTCTTATGACAAAGCCAAGTTCTCTAAACTCCAGATTGGCTAAATGGATCATGTTGCTATACCAATATAACATTGTTGGCCCAGAGGCTCATCACTCTAGTTTTGATGATGATTAACTAATGTAGTTATACTTTACTAATAATTTTGTGTTTAAATAGTTTCAGTGATTGACCAAGATATTAGTAGGTGATTAGCTTCAACGAAGGAGTTTTGGAGCTTTCACATGTTGATTCAAGAGCTCGAGCGTCAATATCGCATCTAGTAATCGGTGGAGTCAAGCTCGTTGGATCGCGTTTGGATGGAGTCGACTTGGAGAAGGAGTTCTACAAGAAGACTTCAGTTTGTGTTTAGTTTTGTATGTTTAGATCTTATGTAAAGATTAGATAGTGTTGATATGCTCAAGTTCACATACACACACAAGTTTATTGGTTTTGGTTTTCGGTTTAACCGATTTTGGTTTTCATGTCAAAAACATAGATATAATATCTTTTATGTATATTGGATTCCATCCATATACAATATGCTTCAAAGTTGTTTCAATATCATGTTTTTATATTTACATGAGTTTTGGAGAAAACGGATTTCCATTTCAAAATTCAAATTTTGGAAAATACCGATTGTTGTTTAAAGCCTAATTTCAATATCCCAAAAATGGTTCAAATATTTGTAATATGTGTTGAATTTTAGTCACACTTATTTGTACTTCAAACATCTTAAAAGAACTTATTTTTGTGAAATTTATGTGATTTTATGGGATTTAATTGAAGGTAAAATAACTAAGCTTTTAATCCCCAAAACAGTATTGACCTGGCCTTCTGCCGGTCGACCGGTCCAGCCGACCGACGTGCACGAACGTGCACAGGCCTTATAGGCTGGAGGGCCGGTCGATCGACCCGATCGACCGCTAGAGAGCTCTGCTCTCTAGAAATGGCCCCAGTCGACCGGGCGGTAGACCGACAGAGAGTTGCTGCTCTCTGTATCCAGACCTGGTAGACCGGGCGGTCGACCAGAGGCACAACGGTCATAAAAATGACTGTTGGCAGATCGACCGGGCGGTCGATCGGAAGGTCATTTCTGATCTTTCCTGGCTGCTAATAGGTAGAATTTTGAGAGGCATAAATACCCATCTCTTGAGTTGGTTTCTTATGATTTTTAGAGCAAAACTTTAACATCTTCTAAGTGTTTAACAATAAATTTTAAAAGAGTTTTGGGCTTAAAGATTTTATCTTTATTTGTTTTTAAAGGATTGGAAAAATCAAAGAAAAATAGAGTCTTTGGAAATTGGTCTTTGATCTTCATTTCTATAGCTATCTAGAAGTTTTCCCAAGAGTTTTTCTTTGTGATTTAATTTCCAAACTCTTTATTTTCTCACACTTGAGCTATCATATCTATCCTATCTATTATGATCTTATTTTGTGAGGAAAATTGGTTTGTGGATTAGTGAGACCACAAAGAGTTGTAAACCTTCTTTATTTGAGTTCCCTCTTGTGTAGAGGTGAGTGTGGAGGTTGTGTTGGTATCCCTCTAAGTGTAGAGGTGATTGTGAAGGTTGTGCAAATTGGGTTTGTTGTTATCCCTCTAAGTGTAAAGGTGATTGTGGTGTTGTTGGTTTTGAGCCTTATCCCTCTAGTGAGAGATTGATCTTTTTTTGGCTAAGTGTCCATCCCTCTAAGTGTAGAAGTGATAATTGTTGTGCCTTGCCTCTTATGTAGAGGTTGTATTGTTTGAGAGAGGAGTTGTGTACTCCAAAGTTGTATTACCCCCTGAGTGGAGGTTTCCTGTGTGGGAAGTCCTGTGTGGACGATATAGTAGAAATCCTTCTGTGTGAAGGCGGGGACGTAGAGCAGTGGCTCGAACCTCGAAACATATCTCGGTGTTCGCGATTGATCTACTATCTCTAACTCTCTCTTATATCTTGCATTGCATCATATTATTCATCTCTTATATATGCTTGGTATTGTTTGTGTGCCATACTTGTGTTAAACCAAGAGAGCTTTATATAACACCTCAACTCTTATTTAGAGGAATTTAGAGAAGATAGTCTAGAGCCCTTCACTGGGAATTCGGCTACCCTCTTGGTTACACTAAGTATGTTGCAATTTGTTTTAATTTTGCATCATTTGTCATTAGATTAGCCTTACACCTATTCACCCCCCTCTAGGCGTACTTTCAGACGTGACATTCGTAACCCAGAAGGCCATTAAGGTCCAAGCCCTCGCAGACTTCTTAGCAGCTCATCCAGTTTTGAAGACTTCAAATCTACATGAAGATATCCCAGATGAAGTTATCAAAGCCAATATGACTTCAAGCGATGATGTATGGCAAATGTTCTTTGGCAATGCATCAAGAACCAGCTCAAAGGGCAAGATTGTAGCGGGAGTGGGGGTAATATTTGTCTCACCTGAGAATCAGATCCTTCCTCGTGCATTCTTACTGATGGAACCTTATTCCAACAACATAGCTGAGTACAATGTCTTGCTCATTGGTCTCCAGCTCATCCAACAAATGAGGGTAGGGTACCTTGAAGCTTATGGTGACTCCAAATTGATCATCAACTAGGTAAAGGGTGAATATGTGGTCCGTCATGAAGACCTTATACCTTATCACCATGCAGCCATTCAGTTGGCTAATATGTTTGACGGCTTTTAAATCAGTCATTTATCTCGCCTCAAAAATATAAAAGCAGATGCTCTAGTTGCGCTAGCAGCTACATTGGTTTTACCTGTTGATATCACTTACCGTCTTACGATGGTCACCCGTCATCTCTTCTGTCTGAAGTACGGTTTAGAAGTTAGCGAAGTTCTTATAACCTCGACAAACTTTGAACCAAGAGACTGCCAATTCCCGATCATCGACTATGCCTTACACTGCATATTGCCTCATCACCCTAGGGAAGCAGTGTCTGTACAACGAAGATCCACTCGGTTCCATTATGATGCAGTTGTAAAGACATTATACTACAATTCATACGATGGTATACTTCTTTATTGTTATCCAATTCGGAAGTAGAAGAAGTAATTAAAGAGTCTCATGATGGTATATGTGGAGCTCATCAATCAGGACCGAAGCTCAAGAATCGATTGACCGACTCGGCTATTATTGGCCGACTATGATCGTTGATGCAATTAAATATGCGAAAAGGTGTAGTCTTGTCAAATCCATGCAAATTTTATACACTAACCCCCAGAACTGCTCCATCCCACAATCACAGCGTGACCATTCAAAGCCTGGGAATTGATGTAATAGGACCAATCAATCCTCCATCAGCTAGAGGTCACCGGTTCACCTTGCGATAACCGATTACTTTACAAAGAGGGCAGATGTTATACTGCTCATTGAAGTTAAAACGACAACGTTATTAGCTTTATCAAACACCATGTCATCCATCGATTTGGTGTTCCTCGAAAGATCATCCATGACAACGGTCCTCAATTTGCGAGCCAATCATTTTATCAATTTTGAGATAAATACCGAATTCAAAATGTTGCCTCGATTGCATATAACTCTGCCACCAACGGTCTAATAGAAGCATTCAATAAGACAATCATCAAGCTCCTCAAAAAGTTCATCTCCGCAAGCAAACGAGATTGAACGAGAACCTCAACGAATATCTTTGGGCCTATCGAATGCGAGTCTGAACCCCAATAGACAATACGTTTTTTTCTCTGGTGTATGGGTGTGAAGCAGTCATACCCTTGAAAATTCAGATACCATCACTGTGTGTTGCTCTGGTAAGCAGATGACTGACGAAGATAACCATCGGTTACATCTCCAAGAGTTTGAAGCGCTAGACGAGAAGCGATTGCAGGCTCAACAATGTATTGAGTTTTATCAGACTCGAATCTCAAAGGCCTTCAACAAAAAGGTCAAGAGAGAATTTTCCAGAAGAGAGATTTGATCTTGGCTGTCAGACGACCTATGGTCATGGCACATAAGTCCAAAAGTGAATTCTGACTTAAATGGGAATGACCATTTATAGTAAAAATAGTCTACTCAGATGGAGCCTATCATCTATCAAATTCGAATAGCGACACGCATATGATGCCAATCAATGGCAATTTTTTGAAGAAATATCATTCATGATCATGTTAACATTACACCTCTAATCATCAAGCATTCCCTCGAAGACAAGCTGATTGAACATCAGGAGACAATGTTCCATGGTGTTAATATTAAAGACACCAGAGAAGATTCTATAAGGAAAGTTAGTTGCTAACTAACATCCCCACGAAATTACATAAAGTAACAAAATGATCCTATACCTTCAATGGCCAAGGATAGAGGAAAAGTTAACTTTTAAGCCTAACGAAAAAATCCTTGGCAACTCATCATACTGAGGGGAATAGCATGGCTAGCCTAACTCAAATGATAGTTAGTAAATGCATACCAAACCCATTGATAGCTGAGGATTTGCTAAAAATCTTAAGGGACCTGATTCCGCTTTTCCCACTAAAGTGCCCTACCAATTCCTGTTCATAGAATGGTAGGACAATAAAATGTTGTATTCATTTCCTCAATGAAATGAATCACATATCAAAACTGTCATGCTTAAAGCAAACACCACTGACAGTAAAATCTTTTGAGTATCCCTGGCGGATCTTACTAATATCCCCAACAGATCAAACTCGACTTGCCATTCTCTTCAATAGAATGATAGGTCCACTCAAATTGTTGCTATATTTAAATATCTCTAACAGTAAATGAATCCTTGTCAAGTCAACATCACACCCCTGACAAGTTACTTTTACAAACTCCCAAGTGGAGAAGTTGTCATGATCACTTCGGACAAAAATCTCCTTTTAATTCTCCAGCAAGAAATTTGGTTGTTATGTTAATGATTACCTCTAAAAACTTTTTAGAGAATAATCATCCCGCTATCGAATCCCCATAGAGTTCTTTATGTCACGTTAACGATTACCTCTGACATCTTAGAGAAAGCTAAACTCTCTATAATTTCTTATGGGATTCATTTTCTTACTCCCCAGAGAGTTTCTAATAAATTCCCCTTGGAATCTATTCTTACCCTTTTTAGTCCCCTGTGGACTTTTTGGTTGTCACGTTAACATTATATCTCTGAAAATTTCTTCCAAAATTCCTTCAAGGAAACACTAATTTTCCCACAGAATTTATAATCAAATCACATTCCCCAGTGGAATAACTCTTTTTTTTCGTCATGTTCAATCTATCACTCTGAACGGCAGAACTTTGAGCTTGGTGGCTTCTCAATGGTTATATACATATTACCTCTGAATCAACAATAGTTAAGTCCGACAGAGACTACTCTTTCTTGCCGTCATGTCCAGATCATCATCTCTGAACGGCAGGGCTCTGAGTATGGTAATTCATCATCGGTCATTTCCAGTTTATCACCTCTGAACCGACGGGTGCCTAAATCTCTTTCTTTTTATGGTACTCAAACTGTCATATCCAGTTAACCACCGCTGAACAAATGAGTCCATAACCTTGTTCTTCTTTCCCTTGTCAGGGCCGGGAATTTTCGTTGTCAAGTTAATATGACTACCTCTGAACAATAAATTGTGAGCCTGGTGTCTCTTTGTTGGTTAAGTCCAGTTTGCCACCATTGAACTAACGGGGGCCCAGATCCAATTTATCCTTGCAGTCCCTAGTGGGTTAGCTGCTAAGCTAATATGACTATCTCTGACAGCGGATTCAAAATTTAGTGTGTCTTAGTCTATCTGTCCATTTATCACCTCTGAATAGACAGGTCCCTAAAATCGGGTCACATTCATTTTGCCATTATGTCCAGTTCATCACCACTGAACGATAAATTTTGTGTGTGGTGATTCCTAATCAGTTTTGTCCAGCTTATCACCTCTGAATTGATGGATGTCCACACTTATATCTTTTTATTCCAGTAAGGACACTTTCTTCGCTGTTATGTCCAGCCTGTCACCTCTGAACAACGAACCTTTTATTTTAGTGATTCCTAACGGATTCTTAAATCTACTCTTTTTTAATCCCTAGTGGATTCTCGTATTTGACTGATTTTATCATATTTTTAATCTCTAAATAATTTCAGTCACATTTGTAATTTATTCAGAAATTCAACTTGGTGAATTTTCACCCTTTTTAGTTCTTTCAAAGAACTTGTACACTAAGTTTTCTCTGAGGGAGACTTATATTACCTTTGGGTATTTACACAAGCAAACACAGAAGAGACATTGAGAATGGCAAATGAGTCAAAAGCAAATATTTTATTGACTCAAAAAAAGATACATTGAAGGTACATTAAACTGGTCTCTCATATGATATGAATTTACTCTCAAGAGAAGACAGTTTTAGTTTCCTATTCTCTTCAACCTTAGCAAGAGCCTGTGACTTCAGATCTTCATGGTTAATAGCTGCCAGCTGAGCCAAACGAGCCTGAGTCTCCACTATCACCGCCTTCTTCTCTGACTCCAGCTTGAGGACTTGATCACTCTGGGTACTTAGTTGTTCTAGCCGAGCGATTTCCTTCACACGCACTACCCCAGATTTAGATATAAGAAAGTTGGCCCTCTTTATCATCGCCTCTTCCTTCTCAAGTTGCTCATTGGTAACGACAAATGCATTGTTGGACGCATCAATCGCGTCGACAATCTTGATCTTCTCAGCCTCCAGGAATTTTAACTCCTGGGACTCTGTTTTCAGTTCCTGTTGCGCCTCTACATAAGTCCTCTGCATATGTTCAGAGAGACGCTTAACCTCCTTTTCAACAAATGTTGTCAAAGCTATTCAGGCGATGCCACTCACTCACATCTTTCTCGAGATCTTCCACTATCGGCTCCAAGGAGGCAGCTTGATCGGTTCCCCTAAATCTTTAATGGACTCTATGTTTCGCATAAGGACCACCTTCAAAAACTCGAATGGACTGGTTGAACCCTTCAACACCAAGAGATGCATCTTTTCAGACTCTTATACAAGGTGTCAATCATCTTCGCCACGATCTCCTTCTCCACTTCTATCACTCCAGGTGAGCGAGTAAGCTTTAAAGGAGAAGTCTCTGGGAGTTTGGTGGTCACAATCATTGAAAGTGTTGCAGGGTGGCCGTCAGTAGAGCAAAAGAAACAGGCAACAGCCGAGGAGGAGTCTTCATGGAGATAAGCGTGCTGGCCACTAGAGAGATAAGGCTGGTGATCATTGAGTCCAGATCGATAATCGGCGTTGGCGATCTTGAGCAGATAACCAGTTGCAAGCTTGAAGTTACTGGAACTGGAGATGTAGCAGGAATGGAAACCGGCCACTAGTGGATCAAGCTGAAGCCCAGTCTGCTCTAAGGTTGGTGTGGTGGAAGGTGCAGACACTGTCTCGTCAGTCACCATCAAATCACCAGTGGAGAAGGGTCGACGTTGAATGATACTACAATAAAGGACGTCGACCCCTGCACTGTCCAATGTGATGAGAGCAGTTACCTCCTCTTGAGATGGCCCCGCAATGGGAATAGTCAGCGTTAAGGTTTCTGCAAAAAGCTTTAGGGTTAAAGAAAGAGGAGACAACATATGAAAAATTGATTGCTGAATTTTTACATTACCTGAAGAAGCTGAGGTGTCAACAGTAGTCACCCCAGTGCTGATCGTCATAGCAGGAATAGTCTCCATGTGAGAGGTGACCTCAGCAGCAACAGTTTCAGCCGAGGCACCTGGATGCTAGGATTCATAGGGGAATCCACCTTGCTACTTGGCATGTCCCCCAATGTAATTTCAGTGGGTACCGTACTTTCAGTGGCGGTAATCTCAGTAAAAGCCTCCCCAGTAGCTGGTTCCTCGACAGGCAGCTTAGTGATCGGTCTTTCTTCTTCAGGAATTTCTAGAATCTCCATGTCTTTGGATTCATATCCCTGGGTGGCGACCTCACCCTTTTCCAAATGGTGGCAGCCCCACCAAAAGGCCCAACATCCAGCTCTTGGTCCCCAGGGCCTTCAGAAACAAAATAAGTTGCTTCACTTCCCTCCTTGTAGGTGAAGAGATTGTCAAGTTTTTCCTCTTTCTGATCAAGCTTACCGGAAGAGATTGTAAAGAAAAATGATATGAAGAGAGTCAAGCTTACCGGAATCGGAACAAGCTCCTTCAGAGTCTCTTTCTGATCAGACAACTTGATAAAAGGAGAGGAACTTCTAGTACAGACTCACTCACAGTAGCAGCAAAAGCCTATTGAGCATCTCGACGAGACCTCTTTACCTCCTGCTTCTTATGAGGCTCTTTTCGAGTAGGCTCCTTCTTGATGGGTTCTTTAGGAGCGTGCTTCTTTGGCTAACTTCTTCCGCTTCCGCTTGAAGTACGTGTCGCGGTCTTCTTCCTCTTACTTTTTTTAAGTGGAGCTTTACCTGCTCCACTGGTATCTTCTAGATCAGCTTCTCCATCACCAACATCCTTGAAGTGAGGACTCTCAGCATCTGAAGCTTCACTCCCAACTTCAGCTAAGAACTCCGGAAGACCTGGGACCCTAACTCGCTTCCCCTGATCTTGCTCTGCTGCCTTCTGCTTCAATCATTTAAAGATGAGCTTAGTCCCGGGTGAGTTAATGTTGAATCCTAGGGGTTGGAGTTGGAAGTCTGATACCATTGACAAAACCCTAGCGACATCAATATGTTAGGGTTAAGTATGGCATGCAAAATTGGGCCTCGATGCAGCCAACGATGAAGTGTCTCCAGGCTCTGGCACCATCTAGCAAGCTCCTCATAAACGCCAGGCGAGGATTGGGGTTGCCAATATAGAGCTGGTCATTTCCAAATTGGCGAGCAAAGCGGTTGGGAACATACGACTCCATATAACAGATGTCTCTTCATCGAAACACTAAGTGGGATGGTCGGATACTAACCAGCCACTTAAATACGCCTTGCCCAAGTGAAGATCTTCCATCCCCTACATCATAGAATTATTCACCATATCCAGCACCAGGAATGGAAGGGAAGCATCTATAAAGACTGTACGTGTCATAACAACGTACCAGTTTCTGTGCCCCAGCTATGTAGATCAATAGCCATTGCGACTTCTCGAAGCGACAGAGATGCGCAAAACGTACACCTTCCGGCGACTCTTCTTCAAGCTGAATGATGGCAAGACAGTGTAATGCGAACCACGCCATCAGATATGTGTAAGGCATCTCCACCCTAAGGCAAGGCCCATCGCGAGAAAGCACTTACTCTTTTTGAAGGTACACCTAGAGGGGGGGTGAATAGGTGTACGGCTAATCTAATGAACTAAATGCGAAAATTAAAACTTAATTGCAACTACACTTAATGCAACCAACGAGTGTAGCCGAATTCCCGTGAAGGGCTCTGAACTAACTTCTCTTGATTCCTCTGAATAAGAGTTGAGGCGCTATATGAAGCTCTCGTGGTTAAGCACAAGTGAGGCACACACAAACAAGCCAAGCATATAATGAATGTATGACAATATAAATGATGCAAGGCACAATATAAAAGAGAGAGAGTTAGAGTCAATGGATTAAGCGCAAACAATAAGATTTGTTTCGAGACTCGAGCACCCAGCTCTACGTCCCCGCCTTCACCAGAAGGATTTCTAATCCACTAACTTGTCCACACAGGACTCCCACACAGGGAACCTCCATTGAGGATTTGGGTAATACAATAACCGGGAGTACACAACTCCTCTCTCGATTACAAACACAACCTCTCACTAGAGGCTAGGTACAAAGCCACCAATATCAACCTCACAAATGAGGGATAGGCACAAAGCCACCACTCCACAAATCAACCTCGACCCAAGAGGGATACCACAAAGTAGAAGGGTTTACAACTTAGTGATCTAAAAATCACAAACCAAATCTTTCCACAAAAACAAGGATCCTATAGAGAGGATAAAATGATAAGCTCAAGTATGGAAAACAAAGTGTTTTGAACAAAGAAAATCACTTGGGAAATCTCCAAATAAATATAGAATTTTTGACCAAAAAACAAATTCCCAAAAGACTATTTTCTTTGAAATAAAACACTTTAAAAATAATTGAAAATCAAATCATTGAAGCTCTAAAACTCTTTTTAAAACTTGTAAAAACACTAGAGAATGAGAGAATTTTTGCTCTTAGAAGTCTTAGCGAAAACAGCCCACAAATGGGGTTTTATAGCCCCTTTAAAAAAACTAGCCGTTGGCTGCAATTATGGTCAGATTTGACCATCCGTCGACCGGCCGGTCGACCGGACAACGGTCGAATTCTGACCGTTGCCAACCACCGGTCGACCGCCCGGTCGACCGCCCTTACCCGAGAGTAAGGGGACTTCAGTCGGTCGACCGCCTGGTCGACCGGCCAAACCCAATGGCCTTTGTGCACGTCTCGTGCACGTCCGGTCGACCGTTCCGATCGACCGGCCCTGGTCCGATCGACCAGAACGGTCGACCGCCAGAGCCTGGCAGGGAATTTTCAGAACTTGAAATTTTGGTTTTTAATTACAAATTAAATCCCATAAAATCTTCTAAAAATCCACAAAAATAAGTTCAGTATAATACATTGATATATAAACTTGTGTGAAAAATTTCAACACAAATTTCAAACTTTTTGAACCATTTTTGTGACTTACAAATTTTGCCGAAAACCAAAAACTGTATTTTCTAAAACTTAGATTTTTCAAATGGAAATCCGATTTTTCCAAAACTCATCCAAATACAAAAACATGATATTTAAACAACTTTCAGGCATGTAGTATATGGATATACTCCAATATACATATAAAGATATATATCAATGTTTTTGATATTAAATCCGAAAATATGTTTTGTTAAATACAAAACTCCAAACACATGAATAGGCATATCAAAATAAGTTTGTCTAAGATATGAAGCATACATGTATATAGAACACATCTAATATACATTAAACCATGTAAACTTGTATTGATCTATCTATTCATGAAAACCAAGATCGGTTAAACTAAAAACTGAAAGCCAATAAACATGAGAACTTAAACAAGTGTGTGTGTTGTGAACTTGAGCATATCACACTATCTAGTCTTTACAAATGGATCTAAAATAAAATCTAAACTATGTACCGAAGTCTACTTGACGAACTCCATCTTTAAGCTGACTCGATCCAAACCGTGATCCACCGAGCTTGACTCCAAAGAGTGCTAGATAAGACTTTGTCGCTCGGGCTCTTGAATCACCATGTGAATGCTCCAAAACACCTTTGTTGAAGCAAATCACCTACTAATATCTTGGTTAAATATCTGAAACTAAAAATTACAAGATTATTAGTAAACATAACTACATGAGTTAATCATCATCAAAACTAGAGTGGTAGGCCTCTGGGCCAACAATCTCCCCCTTTTTGATGATGACAAAACTCATGGAGTTATATATGCATGGATTAAAGTTAAGCTTCAAAGAAGCTCCCCCTTAACTCATGCATAGCAATAAACATAAGATATGCAATGAATACTAAAATATGGATATGCATCAACATGCATAAAAATAATGGAATGATCATGCTCTTGATACTAAACATGAAATAAACATGCTCTTGATACCAAACTTTTAAAATAAATTCTTTTTCGTTTTTTTAAAATAACATGTTCTTAAGCTCTTGATACCAATAAAAATTTCAATAGAAAAAACTTAAGCTCTTGATACCAATCAATTCAATAAAAAAAACTTAAGCTCTTGATACCAATCAATTCAATAAAAAAAAACTTAAGCTCTTGATACCAATCAAGGCCTCTTGATACCAAACAATAAAACAAAATTCTTAATACCAATTGGAAAGATAATCACTAAACAATAAACATGCATATAAACTCATGCATATAAACTCAAATACTTCTCTCCCTTTTTTCAATCATCAATAAAGGGGTCAAAGAAAACAATATTCTCCCCTTTTTGTCTTAAACAA
Source organism: Agave tequilana (assembly GCA_038442645.1). Taxonomy (NCBI): domain Eukaryota; kingdom Viridiplantae; phylum Streptophyta; class Magnoliopsida; order Asparagales; family Asparagaceae; genus Agave; species Agave tequilana. The sequence goes on from JAVJIF010004022.1 coordinate 311,351, forward strand.
AAGAATATCAATAAGGGGTGAAATCAAAACAAAACTTCCTTGATACCAATTGTAAGAAAAATATATCAAATTAGTCCATTATGATATCAATAAAACAAAACATACCAATGAAAGTACATAATTGAAAGTACATAATATGGTATATAAAACAAATATAGATTTAAATACCAATTGATACAATTGTAAGTAAATACCAATTAAATACCAATTGAAAGTAGATAAATCATTTTAAACAATTCAACCAAAAAATTTTGATATCAATAAAACATACCAATTTTAAATAACTTATAGGTAATCTTGATACCAATTTGTAAGATTAGTACCAATTGAAAGTAATTTTCATCAAAAAGCATATGATACCAAAAATAATCAATATCAATTTTTCAATCATTTTTTTTAACATAAAGTGTGGGAGTAGAATAACAAAATCAATTGAAAGGTGAAATATAAATTTTCTCCCCCTTTATGAAATACCAAATAAAATGATGCATAAGCTTGTATCAAAATACCAATTGAAACATAGTCATTGAAATAAAATAGTCATTCAAGAAATCAGCTTAGCATAACCAAAATTTGTGCTCAAAGACATAGAGATATAGTAAGCACAAATAAAACATATATGAGTATACAAAAAGAATGTCAATAGTGATACCAATTGAAAGAATCTAATGATATCAATTGAAAACACAATAAGATTAAGTGTATAACTCATATTACCTTTCC